>LZPO01089559.1:444883-455380 GCA_001675575.1 Neotoma lepida
ATTGGATCTCCTGGAACTGTAGTAACAGTTCTGAGGCATCTCCTGTGTGTGGGTGCTGGGAATCCAACCAGGTCCTCAGGAAGGACAGTCGGTGTGCTCTTGTCTGCTGAGCTGTCTTTTTAGCCTCCTGCTGAGTTTTGATTAGACACAGGGAGAGGAACCTAGACACGGGAACCTTCTTCTTCTGGCCTGCTTTTCTGGCCAATGGCATGCCTCAGCCTCCGTAGTCCGACAAACCCAAGGCAGGTGGGGTCACTCCACTTTACAGCGTACAGATGAGAAACCGAGTCCTGGAAGCAGGAAGGGCACTCACGGAGCCCTGACTGTGACAGGTACTGTCTCTGCCTTTGTGACACTTTATTTGGCTGTTGTTTACTTTGTTGTTTTGAAACAGAACTTCAAGTAGCCCAGGCTAGCCTTGAACTCATTTTGTGTGTTTTACTTTGAGACAGGGTCTCCACATGTAGCCCAGGCTAGCTTCAGACATGTAGCACTCCCCCTGCCTCTGCTGTCCAAGTGTGGAGATTACAGGCATGTGCCACCAGGTTGAAGGATACTTTAGTCTTACAATACACAATCCTACTCTGTAGTCCAGGCTGGCCGGGAACTTAGCCTGATCTTCCTGCTTTTAAGAATCATAACAGTGTTGAGTGGTTTTTTTTTTTAATTAATGAAATTAATGAATGAAATACAATCACTTGTTAAGAAAGAAAACTGAAGGACTGCAAGACAGCTCAGTAGGAAAGGCATTTGCCACCAAATCTGATGACCTAAATTTGATCCCTGAGACCCACATGGTAGAAACAAAGAAGTGATTTCCCATAGGTTGTCCTCTGACCTCCACAAGCTCACCATGGTATGTGCATCCCACACACAAACATAATTAACAGATAGATAAAATTTAGGAAAGGAAGGGCCAGGTGTAGTGGCGCACGCCTTTAATGCTGGCGTTTGGGAGGCAGAGGCAGGTGGTTCTCTGTGCGTTCAAGGCCAGCCTGGTCTACAGAGGGAGTTCCAGGACAGCCAGGGTTACATAGTAAGACCCTGTCTTGGGGAGAGGGGGCAGAGAAGAAAGGAAGGAAGGTAGCTGGACACAGTGACTTAATATATACAATCTAGCATATGGGAATAGAGGCAGGAGGATCAGGAGTTCAAGGCCAACCTTGGCTACATATGGAGTTGAAGACCAGCTTAACGTGGAGAAATAGAGAAGGAAGGAAGAAAATAATGTGGATCTCAGAGTGGTGCTTCTGTCCACCAGGCCCCTGCAAGCCCTGCCAACGCAGTTTGTTCACTGGCCATGTCCTCCCTGAGCTCAGGCACCGCCATGGACCTCTGTGAAGGGAGCAAGACGGTCCACGACTGTAGCTTCTGGGTGTTATCTGGTTAGGGAGACAAGGAAGTGCTGAGGCCCAGTTTCATGACATTCTTGACTGGCTGGACTCTGCCCCAGGCACTGAGTGAGGGCATCTGCCACAGCAGGAGAGGGTGTGGCCTTGAAGGCTCAGGTGCTCCTCTGAGCGCTCTTTGCTTGTTGCCCGTAGGCTAGTCCTCTCCATGGAGAGGTGGACGGCCATCCCTTACTCACAGAGCATTGAGGCACAGGCTGATCCCCACACACAGCATCTTGAACACAGTCTGCTATTTTATCAGAGCTAGAGGCCAAGGATAGGGTGCTGAGGTGAGCAGGGCAACATACACGACATACACATACACATACACACACCACACACACACACACACACACACACACACACACACACACTCACTGACTGTTGGCCTATGGCTCCCGGAAACTGCTCCTGACAACTCCTTCCTGGCCTTCCTCTTCCTCTATCACTCTTCCCCTGTCAAGTCTCTGGAGTTAGACAACCACCTCGAGGCCATGGAAATAGGCTGGCCTAACACCCTGTCCTGGTGGGGTGGCCCGAGTATCCAGGTGTGTCCATGTCGCCATCCACACAGCCTAGGTGAGGAAGTCACAGAAGGGGCACCTTACAGGCCAACCTCACAAAACATGGTCAGAGGACAGCCTTTGGGAGTCACCCTTGCCTTCCACCTCGTTTGAGGCAAGGTCTCTCTTGTTTTGGGTGCTGTGGTGTACTCCAGGATAGCCTTCCTGTCCATCCTCCTGCCTCTGCCTTCCATCTCACAGGTGCACCCCACTACATCCAGCTTTTTATGTGGGTTTTGGGGAGCTCGCTTGGGTTGTCAGGTTTGCCCTTCGAGAGGTTTTACCTCCAAGCATCTCCCTGGCCCTCTTCCTTCCCTCGTTTCTTTTTAATTTTTTTTTTAAAGATTTATTTATTTATTATGTATACACTGTTCCTCCTGCATGTGTGCCTGCAGGCCAGAAGAGGGCACCAGATCTCACTGTAGATGGCTGTGAGCCACCATGTGGTTGCTGGGAATTGAACTCAGGACCTGTGGAAGGGCAGCCAGTGCTCTTAACCTCTGAGCCATCTCTCCAGCCCCTCTTTTTAATTTTTATTATTATTGTGTGTGTATGTGTATCATGTATATCACATGCACATAAATGTATACATATTGATGCATAACTGCATATTCACAGGTCAGAGGACAACTTTGTGGACTTACTTCTCTCCTTCCAACTTTATGGGGTTCTGGGAAGTGAATTCAGTTTGTAGGCTTACATTATTGGGTAGCAAGCACATTATTGTCTAAGCCATCTTGTTGGCCCAGAGGAAGGATATAAATTAGCTTTTATTTTTCTGAGACAGGGTCTCATATAGCCCAGGTTACTGTTAAAAACATGATCCTCCTGCCTCTACTTCCCAAGTGCTAGAATTACAAATGTGCACCACGGTGTCTCCCTAAGCCTTTTAATGTGTGATATAATTTTTGAATGTTCATGTGCTTTTGTGTGTGTGGGTGCATGGAGGTTGGAGGACAACCTCAGGTGTCAGTCCTGAAGTGTCTTGGTCTCACTTCTGCTGTGTGACAAAGCACGCTGACAGAAAGCAGCTTAGATGAGAAAGGGCTTATTGGGTTTACAGTTCCCGGTTACAGTCCACCCTGGAGAAATCACAGCAGTGGGAGCTTGAGATGGTTGCTCATGGCACATCCACGGCCAAAAGCAGAGAAAATGCATGCACACTTAGTGCTCATGGTACATCCACAGCCAGTGCACGCACACTTAGTGCTCAGGGCACATCCACAGCCACTGCACGCACACTTAGTGCCCATGTAGCTTCCTCACTCTTCTACCGTCCAGGACTCCACCAGGGAATGGTGCTGCCCACCTTCAAGCTGAGTCTTCCTACATCAATTAGAGCATTCAATACAATTCACAGATAGCCCACAGGCCAGCCTGCTCTAACCAGGTGATCTGGGTTGTGTCCAGCAGACAGGAAAGCTAACCATCAGAGTCTTCCATCTTTTGTTTGAGAGAGTCTCTCACTGGCCTAAAACTCCAGCATTTATGCTAGACTACTTGACCCTTGAGTCACCCCCCTTCTTGTTCTCTCCCCCCCCCTCTCTCTTTCTCTCTCTCTCTCTCTCTCAATCTTTAAATGTATTTTGATATATTTTGCCTGGGCAGTGATGGTGGTGCACGCCTTTAATCCCAGCACTCAGGAGGCAGAGGGAATCTCTGAGTTCCAGGCCAGCCTGGTCCACAGAGCTAGTTCCAGGACAGCCAGGGCTATACAGAGAAACCCTGTCTCAGAAAAACAAAAAAGAAAACACAACTGTATTTTGTGTCCTTGTGACTCTCTTAAGAGCTGAGAAATTGGGACTTTTACCCCAAGTCCTCCTAGCATGCACCTAGGGAGACAGAATCTGGAAACATTCCAGAAGGTAGTGTTGACGACATGTGTTATCTGGTAAGCTGTGTACAGTCAGCAACTGCCAACTGTCCCTAAATGCTCTTCATGGCACACCCCACCCCACTCCAGGATCATACAGAGCCTGTAAATGCATCCAAGTCTTTGTGTGTGTGTGTGTGTGTGTGTGTGTGTGTGTGTGTGTGTGTGCCACAGTGTATGTGTGGAAGTCAGAGGACACCTTTGGGTGTTGATCCTCACCTTCTATCTTGTTTGAGACAGGGTCTCTTGTTGCACGCATGCCAGGCTGGCCTGCACACTTCCACTTCCAGGGATTCTCCTCAGTCTTTCATCTCACCATCAGAGTGCCAGGATTACAGGCACTCACTACTGCTTCCAGCTTTATGTGGGTTCTGGGGTGTTGGAACTCAGGTCTCATGCTTACACAGTAAGCACTTTCCCCACAGAGCCATCTCCTCAGCCCCTCTTCTTCTTGGCTTTGCCGCAGTTCCCAGAATCTAAGGAGGATGGTGAGAAATTGGGCCACCACTCGGATAATGCTATGCACACCTGCCCTGTCCACACTGAACTAGTCTCCATCCAGGCCTGTGCTCTAGATTCTGCAGTCTGGGTCCCATAAGCAAAGGAGGAAACTGGTTTTCTGAGGCTGAGATTCAAATGAGCTTGAATTTGCCTCCTCTTGAGAGTGTTAGAAGCAGCTGCTAAGAACTAAGGCCATGAGATATGAGAGGGGAAACGGGCTTGCGGATCTGGGGACTGCTTGGTTTGCAAATGGGAGATCCTGGAGGGAGGAGGTGGACTTCAGGACCTCCATCACTACTGTAAGGAGGTCTGGGGCTCCCTTGTGTGGGGGAAGGTACCTAAAGAACTAGCCCCAGGCCTGAGCTGCTATTGCAAGTCATTCTGAAGATGACAGGCTTCCATCCTGGGGTCTGGGGAGTCTGACATGTTGACATTGTTTTAGGATCAAAATGGCTGTATGTTGTGGTGCATTCCTGTAATTCTGCACTCAGGAGACTTGGGCAGGAGTTTAAGGCCACCTGAACTACATAGTCAGGCCAAAATTTCTTCTTGAGCACATGGAAATCTAGAGTTCATACGCAGCACCTCAAAACAAGCAAGCAGGCTGGCCATGGTGGCACACAACTTTTATGTGAGCACTCAGGAGGCAGAGACAGGTAGATCTTTGGGAGTTCGAGACCAGCCTGGTCTACATGGCGAGTTCCAGGACATCCAGAGCTACATAGAGAAACCCTGTCTCAAAAAACAAACAAATAAAAGGAGCAAGGATGGAAAGGCAGAGGGAGAATACCTGAAGGTGCTCCTGGCCGGGATCCCAGGCAGATTGGCTTCCATGGGGAGAGCATCAGAAGATGATGTCCTCAGGCAGCCACATGTTTCAGGTTTATGTGTTAGGAGTGTTTTGACTTCATTTATATGTGCTTCCTAGTATCTGTATTTTATGTAAAGAAGGTGGGTCTCAGGATGTGTAGAAAAGGAAGGGATGGAGACTGGAGGGATGGCTCACCAGTTAAGAGCACTTGATGCTCTTACAGAGGACCTGGGTTCAGTTCCCAGCACCCACATGGCTGCTCACAACCATCTGTAACTACACTTCCAGGGGATCTAATGCCCTCTCCTGCCCTTTGCAGCCACCAGGCATGCACATGGTGCACAGACATGCACAAAGGTGAAAGACTCATATACATAAATCAACCTAAATTTAAAAAAAAAATTGAGACAGGGTTCTCTGTGTAGATCTAGCTGTCCTGGAACTAGCTCGTAGACCAGGCTGGCCTCAAACTCACAGAGATCTGCCTGCCTCTGCCTCCCAAGTTCCCAAGTGCTAGGATTAAAGGTGTGTGCCACCACTGTCCAGCACTAGAAAAAAACATTACGGAGAATTGACTAGATCTCTGTGTGGTTGTACACCGTAATTCTAGAACGGCGAGACAGGGTGAGTAAGACTACATAGCAAGACCTTGTTTTTTNAAAAAAAAAGTATCCCTATGTTGGCTCCCTCACGGGATTTGAGTTAGGGCAAGCTCCCAGTTCCATCACAGATCACAAGTGAAGTGATGGCTCAGCAGCACTGTCTCCATCCTAATTTCTCACTGCCCATCCAGGGTCACACTGCCTGCAAAACTGAGCACAGACTGAACCCAAGACTTTTGAGGCTAAGTCTCAAGTCTTTCTGACTTCCTTTATGTTTCAGAGTCATCGGAGCTCTTGAGCCTGGCCCCTATCACATCAGAGAGAGTCTTCAGTGAGGATTGTTACAAGTCCTGTGTGTGTAGTGCATCTTAGAGGGTCTGGGGAGACTGCTCTGATGGGCAGGGACCCTGTCCTTGCCCTGTATGGAGGAAGAACATGTATATCATGACCAGGTGGATTGAGTGAGGGCAGTAGATAAGATAATGTGGTCGTCAAGGCCATTCGAACATCGGAATTGTCCAGGAGTATGAAAAGGAGCAGTTGCCCCAGATAAGCGGAGAGGCTCTGAGGGTCCTGGCAACCAGGGGCTGATGGTTCAAAAGCACCTTGCACCTCACTACTTTTAAGTCCCTAAATCTAGAGGGTCAGCAGCATCGGGCCACCAGTGACAACTGGACTTTCTAATTTGAGGATGCCTTAAGACCTGGTAGGCCCCTGGGCACCAAGAATTCCCCAGTTTCATCAGAGAAATCAAGAACCATCTAGAGCCAATGTGTTGGCACATTCCTTTAATCCCAGCACTAAGGAGGCTGAGGCAGGCAGATCTCTGTGAGTTTGAGGGCAGCCTGGTCTACATAGTGAGTTCTGAAACATCCATGGCTATGTAGAGACCCTGTCTCAAAAACAAAAACAAAAACAACCATCTAGAGGGGCTGCAGAGCTGGCTCAGCAGTCAAGAGCATTTGCTCCTCTTATAGGAATTCAGTTCAAGCTCCCATGTGGTGGTTCATAACCCCTATAAAATTCCAGTTCCGGGGATCTGACACCTTCTGAATTCCAAGGGCTCCTGCACACACACACACACACACACACACACACATTCAGGCACATACACATAAAAGTAAGAACTATGGAGAAAGCAAACAAGGCCTGTGCCTTACGCGGTGGAGACCATGGAGTGGGTGGCACACTTCTGGACCACAGACAAAGCCTTGCTTGGGTGGCTCAGGACAGCAGCAGGTCAGTAGCGCCCGGCACAGGCAGCCGGTGGCTCCTTCGTTACATTAACAATGTTTATTGAGCTTTCCTGTGCCGAGAGTCCACTGCTTTCTGGACATTGCTTCATTTACTCTTCATGGCCTCCTTAGATGGGCACATGGGTACCCGTTTAGAACCATTTCATGGGCAGGGATAGCAGACACAGTCCTGTGGCTAGCTAGCAGGGCTGATCATGTCTAGGCTTCTAAACCAATGCTCTCAACTCTTGTCCATTTACAACAGACAGCAGCTAGTCCTCAGGGGGTGGCTGTGGAGAGTCAAATGCCCAGCAGGGGCTCCACGGACCTGGGTTTGGTAGTTAGTTGTGTGCTTTTATTTCTAAAATGCTTCTGAGTGTCATTTTCTCATCTAGTAAATACAGGGGACGTCTTTTCATTGAGTGGTGACTAAGATGGTGTGTTCACAGGAGCATTCTTATTATTAGAAATGAAGGGGGCACTGGGGATGTGGCTCAGCTGGTAGACTGCTTGCCTAGCATGCACAAAGCCCTGGGTTGGATCCCCGGTACCACAGGAGCCAGGTGTGCTGATGATATCTGGAATCCCATGGGGCACTGGGAAGGTGAAGGCAGGAAAACCAGAAGTTCAAGGTCATCTTTGCTCTGTAGTGACTTTAAGGTCAGCCTGTGCTATCAAAAAAGAAAGGAAGCAGAAAGAAAAGAAATAAGGGGAGGGGGAGACAGAGGGAGAAAAACAGCTAGCCCAATTCCAGCCCCAGGAGGAACACAGACTGAAGTTGGGAGGGAAGATGGGAGGAAGGGAGGGAGGGAAACTTAGAGGAGAACGTGAAATGGTGTAATAGTAGAGTGGGCTTGGGGACCAGGGGCCACTGAGACCCTTCCAAAGCACCATGCAGTGCTCAGTCTCCAGGCCCACAGGTGTGTGCACTTTGTTGACCTATGGCATGGGAGTTTGGGGCGGGGGAGATAGGATGCAAACTAGACTCACAAGCTGACAGCTGTGTAAACACGTTCTGCTCTGTTACATTTAGAGATCAGAGGCACCTATGCTATTTCCAAAGCTCTGGTTCACCACTTATTTTTTCCTGTGAATTCCTGATGAAAGCCTGGAGTAAACAGGAGGTCGGGATGTGGATGTTAGCTTTTGGCTACTGAGTAGCCGCAGGGTTCTTTCCTTAGGGTTGGGGACAGTTTCCAGGAGTTGGTTCTTTCCTTCCATTCTGGGTCCCAGAGACCCAGCTGAGCTCAGGTCATCAGCCTTGGCAGCAAGCACATTTACCCTCTGAGCCATCTCACCAGCCCTTGTCTTTTGTTTTGACAGGGTCTTACTATAGTCTGGAACTTACTATGTAGACCAGAATGGCCTTGATCTAGAAATAAAGGCATGTGCCCCCATGCCTGGCTCCTTGGTTTGTTTTAAATGAGATTTTCATTCATATGTAGTTGATCCTCATCTTTGCTGATTCTAGATTTGCAAATTGGATCTGTAACTACACAACTAATACTTACGTTGCTTTGTGGTTATTCTCATATATGCATAGATTTGACTGGCAGCCCCAAAGCATACATTTCTAGCCGAGGACAGACAACACTTGGCTTTTTTTTTTTTTTTTTTTTGACAAAGTCTCATGTCTCTCATGTCACGATATAGCTGAGGGTGCCCTTGAACTTCCTACCCTGTGTACTGAGATGACAGGCATACCCCACCACACCCGGTTTTTACAGTGCCGGGGCTCGAACTCAGGGCTCTGTGTATACTAGGCCAACACTACCAATTGAAATATATCTCAAGCCCAGATTCATCTTTTAAAATTCACTCTTAGGGCTGGAGAGATGATTCATTGGTTAAGAGCACCTGCTGCTCTTGCAGGGACCCAGGTTCAGTTCCCAGCACCCACATGGTCATTCCCAAGTGTGTATAACTCCAGTTTGGTCTCTTCCAGCCTCTGTGGGTACTGCACACACAATTAGTTAAATGAATCTAAAAATAAATGAATTCACTCTAATGTTTTCATATACTTACGAGGTTGTACAGTTACCGCAATTTCTTCAGCAATACAACAGACTCGAAGCTGGGATCAGAGATCTGGCTGGCCATCCATCTCTCCATGTCCCCTGACCTCCTTCTGGTCTCTTTCAGAGTGCCCAGGAGAACCATGGCCTGGCTGTGCCCACCCCCTCAGTTCCAGAAGACTTTGCAGACAAAGAAGTGGGAGGTAAGAGAACTCGGATCTTGTGGCTTCTTTATCTTTCCTTCCTCCGTGGGCCCTGAATTCAAAGAAACCAAACACCTGCTCCATCCCCCCAGCTGGAGGCAAAGTCAGAGTCCTGGGCCTCTTAGCCACTGGCCAAGGTGGGTGAGAACAGGGGCCTGGGAGATGGCGAGAGCCTTGGTTGGCTAAGACCCATTTGAGGAAGTGGGGAAAGGGGCGGGACTAGGTCACAGCAGGATAGAAGGCAGCGGCAAGACCTCTGGGGTCAGACAAATCTGTCTCAGCTCTACCCTGATTAGCTCTGTCCCTGGGACACTTGCCCTGCTTGGGAACAGCAGTGCCAGCTCTGGAGGCTGTAAGCCACATGGTGTTAAGGTGTCTGCTCACACCTAGCCAGTGACATCCCATGTCACTCAGAGCAAAGGTTAGGGAAGCCTGCTGGGACCTCACTCACTGCTTCCCTGCCCCTCCCCCCACCTCTGCCTCGTGGGATTTCCTTAATTAGCCTAGGTTGGTTTTCAGCCCAGGGTCTGCATCTCAGCCCCTCCTGCCATTCTCTGCTCCAAGGTCACCTTCTCAGTGGGGCCTTCCTAATGAAATGGCACCCCTCAACACCCCTCCTCTGCTGACTTTATTACTGCCTTCACCACGGTAATGATTTACTAATGTATGGTGTTGGTTGTCTGTCTGGTTGACCCCTTAATAAAGTTCAGGGGCTGAGCATAGAGCAAGTGGCAAGCGTGTGGAGGCCAGAAGTCAACGTCACCTAGCATGAACAAGGCCCTGGGTTTGATCCCTAGGACAAAACAGACAAGAGTAAGCTTTAGTCAGTAGTATCTGTCCGTTTTGTTCACTGCTGTCGGGACCCCAGATGCTCCACTCCAGGTCCCCCTTGTTCAGGACCACACATCTAGGAGAAGCCTTCCCAAGCACCCCTTCTCCAGGCTTGCTGCTCTCTCCTAAGCATTTTGAGGTGGGAGAAGGGAAAATAAGCGTGAGGGAGGGAGGTAGACTCTTCAAGGGCTGGGGCCCAGGAGAGGAAGATGGCTGCCGTCCAGGTGTCCATCTCAGTAGCCACATTGCCCTGGGTCCCTTCCTTCCTTTGCGCCATCCATCAGTCCAAACCCTGCAGCAGAGGTTCTGAACGATGTGACAAAATGGGTCCCTACAGACTCAGGGTCTCCCAAAACCGTGAGTCAGTTGTCAGTTGTTTGTGCAGGCTGCTGCCTCCTTTTTTACCTGTCCCCACTCCCATTTCCCACCTCTCTGTGATCCGTGATTTGGTCCCCTCTTCCTTTTTTTTTAA
>LZPO01089559.1:457015-471988 GCA_001675575.1 Neotoma lepida
GTATTATCAAGTGGAAATCAGAAGTAGCACTCAATGGCAGGCAGCCAGAAGACCTCAGAACCAGCCCCCCCCAAAGCCCTGCTGAACTAAAGGGGAGTCCCCTAGGGCCTAGCATCGAATCCCACCTCACCTTCCCCAGGTCATTCAAGGTGCCTCCCCCAACTCCAGTCAGGACCTCATCTATCCCTGTTCAGGAAGCACCAGGGGCTTCCCCAGAGGAGGAGGAAGCCAGCCAGAAGGCCTCTACCCACCTCCCCCTGCCTCCCAGCTTCAACATCCGCCCTGCATCCCAAGTTTACCCCGACAGGGCCCCAGAGCCAGAGCACCCCAGAGAGCCCAGGCTTGAGACATCAGGCAGCCCAAGGCTCAGGCAGTCTGAACCCCAGACAAATGGACAAGCTGGAGTCCCACCCCCACCCCCAGCCCCTCCCCTGCCCCCAGCTGCTCCCCCACTCCCTCCACCAGCACCCTCCCTGCCCCCAGCTGCTCCTCCTTTGCCTTCTACTGAGCAGGCAGCCCCTCCATCTTCTGGATTTGTGAAGACCCCCAAATCCAGCTCACCTACTCTCAAGCCCAAACCCAACACCCCGACTCTGGAGGACACAGACTCTTCAGAACCAGTTGACTGGAGAGACCCCCGGCAGATGGAAAAGCTTCGAAGTGAGCTGGCAGCCTATCTCTGTGGGTCCAGGAAAGAGGATGGGTCACTCAGCCACAGGCCAGTCCCTACAGTGGCCTTGAAGGACAAGGAGAGCAAGAAGGGCTCCAGCCTATCAGAGGAGGCAGCTCCTCCGAGCCTGCCTGAGAAGATACACCCCTGTGGTCCTGAGAAGAGCCCCTCCGGCAGCAGCCTGCCAGAGAGAGAAGCCACCAGCAGCCTGACCCTACCCCCTGTGGACTACATCCCCCAGAGTACTCCAGCCCCCAGTGTCAGGCAGATCCGGAATGAGCTAGAGGCTCGGTTTGCCTCCTCAGCAGAGAAAGAGGCCAAGCCTAGCATAGCGTCTCTGCCACCCAAACCCCGGCTGGAAGGGGGGAGAATCTTTGAAAATGGGACTGATAGTGGCAGATTCCATAAGCTGTCGGCCACCCCTCTGCCTGCCACGCCGCTCCAGTCCAAGATTACACCTGGGCCAGCAGCACCACCCAAGGCCACACCTGGGCCAGCCACACCATTCAAGCCTGCACCTGGGCAGCCCATACTACCTAAGGCCACACCTGGGCCAGCCTATCCACTCAAGCCTACACCTGAGCAGACCACATCACCCAAGGACACAGTTGGGCAGGCCACAGCACCCAAGGACCCACCAGGACAGGCCACACCACCCAAGGAGACACCTGGGCAGGCCACACCACCCAAGAACACACCTAGGCAGGCCACATCATCCAAGGACACACCTAGGCAGGTCACAACACCCAAGGACACACCTGAGCTGTCCATCCCATCATCTCAGCTGATTGCTGAGAAGGACCTTGTCCCAGTGAGGCAGACAGAAAAGCCAGAATCGCAAGAAAATTCAGTGGCCACCCAACTGTCCACAAATGGAGCCGTCTCACCTCCAGCCCTCCCACCAAAGATGTCCACTGGTGAAGAGGAGGTACCATTTCTTTACAGACCCCATCGCAGCCAGAACAGCCACAGCCGAGGGGTTGCTGTGGTCATTCCCACTCGGGCCAGAGGGGAGGCCACAGGCTCAGGGGGACAAGTGGATGAAAAGGAGCCCGAAAGCCATCCAGCCAAACCTCTTACCCCAGTCCAGCCTGCTGACCAACCCCTCAGGCACCCGGTGACTGGGGAGGTAGTGGAGCGGGGCTCCCCAATGGCCCTGCTCCTCGCAGCCAGACAGAGGGCACAGAAGACCAGGCCTGGAGGGACTGCGATGGGACTGGGACGGTCCTCTCTGCCAGGGAGTCTCCGTGACCATAGCAACCAAACAGAGGCNAGCTCTGACAGCATCTTTTACAGAGGTAGCCGGCCCAACTCCTTCCTTGTGGTCCCTAAGGTACCCAGTGAGACAGAGGGCTCCCGCCTGACCTCAGCACGGCCCACTGGACCCAGTCAGTGGAAGCCCCAACAGGGGCGAGACACACAGGGCCCAGAGCCAACCCATAGGCATGGATGGACCAAGGCCGAGTCCCCGATCGCTGTGGCCCGGGAAAGACCTGCTCCCTCAGGCTTGCCCCAGAGCCGCGCCCTCCCCAAATCCTTCTCTTCTCCGCCCTCTCCTTCCTACAAGAAAGAAGAGGAAGAAGAGGAGTTCAGCTTTGATATCATTCCGCCGCCGCCAGAGTTCAGCAATGACCCTGAGCCCCCCGCCCCTGGGCTGCAGCATCAGGGCCGTCGCGGGTCCCCACCCAGGAACAACTTCTCGGACTTGGGACAGCCCCTGGACGCGGGCCCCGGACCCAATCCGACTCGCGGCTTCTCGCGCTTTCCCGGCTGCGCTCAATACCCCGGGCTCGGGGGTCTGGATCGCTTCTCCGGCAGCGGACGCTCGCTCATCAAGAAACGCCTGTACGTCGGGGAGCCCCACCCAGGGACGCCCCGCGGCGCCTCTGGCCGCAGCCTGAGCTCCCCTAACTGCTTCGGACCGCAGCCGGGAGGCCCCGAGATGCGACGGGTCAACTCGGCGGGCCGCGGGGCCCCCGGAGGCCTGCACGCACGGAGGCTGTCGCTGGAGGGCGCCCGAGGCGCAGCCGAGGTCAAGTACAAGGCGCCCGGCGGAGGCGGCGGTAGTGGCAGCAAAACCGGCGACTACGGCTTCGTCCCAGCCAAAGGCAGCAGGTGAGCTGGGGAAGGATCTCGGGGGGTTCGCAACATGGGCTGCGTGAACAGAGTTAATGCCAAGCCTATGGCCATAGCTTGCGGCTAAGAGAGAATGGAGAAAGGCCCAGATACCTCGAGAGGGTGCTGTTGGCTGGCTCCTTCCCAACACACCTCTTCACTCTCCTCTCACCCTCTGGAGTTTCAGGGCTTCAAATCAGTGTAGAGGAAGGGGAGACCTAGTGGACCAGGTGGAAAGATGGATCGAGACTCAGGCTGGCAGCAAAGGAGTCTGAAAGACACAGGGTACCAGGGTGTTCTGCGGCCAAGCAGGGTTGTCTGATGCACTTGGTCTCACCCTGGAGTTCAGAAGTCCATCACATCACATTTTAAAATTTACGTTCCGAGGGAGGTGGGGACCAACCAGTTGCTTGTGAACCTTTACCGTTCCCCTCTTCCACTCCCTCCAGGTCTCCCCACGGCACCATCCACTATGGAAGTCCCATCAACACGTTCACCGTGAGGCCAGGGACGCGCCATCCCATCTCCTACGCCTACTCTGGAACCCATCGGAAAGCCACCTCCTGAGCTGTGGTTCACTCAGCTGACTTCTAGGGGTTGGATTTGGGCAGTTTTGTGGGGGGTGGGAGGTCGCACCAGGTATTATAGGTCCCAGCTCACACCACTGAGAGCCTTTGCTCTGGAAGACAGAGACAGACAGGCGGATGTGAGTAGCAGAGGCCTGTGGAAGAAAGCACCAAGGGACAGCTTGGCTAGTACTGTTGGCGGATGGGGGTAGGAGGGGAAGGAGGAGCTTTCTGGGCCTGCGCCCTGTTTCTGCTATCTGGTACTGTCTGCTTTAGCAAGGTTTATTGAAACCAGTTTACATGCAGGTTCTAAAAGAAGGGCTGGGCCTCAAGGCTGAATTGAAACCCACAGGGGTGACAGTTTGCCTCACAATGTGAGGCTCTCTTTAACACCTGCCTGTCCCCCTGAACAGGTAATAGCTGGTCTTCTTAGGCACTTGGAGAGGAGATCAAGATTGCTTGCACAACACAGAGAGGTCTTTGCAACAGAAGCTTTATGCACTGGCCAGGGCCAAAGGTGGGTTCCTTCTCCTTGGCCTTGGCACTTACCCATGAGAANGCCTTGAGAGAGCTTGGGATGGGAGATACTTTTCCCATGAAGTCCTGAATCAGGAGGTTGGGCCCAAGGAACCACAAGGTCCAGGAAGTGTACTGCCAACATGGAGACGGGTCTTGGAAAGTCAAGGGTAGTGTGCTGAGGCCACTTCAGAGCAAGGGAGACCATTTGTCCTCTGCCTGGGCAGTCCAGGGTTATACCAGTGAATTGGAATATATATATATACACACACACATATATATCCTGGTTTGTGTGTTATGTCAAATATATCAGGAACAATAGATGTTCAAGTGAAGACTGGCTGGATTCCTGGGACCAAGTCAAGGCAGAAGAGAAAGGTAGGGCAGCGGAATGGCCCATCTCATGTGAACAGGGGGCAGACATGAGGAAGCTCCCTGTGGGAGTAGGATGTTGGGCCTTTGTGATCTGTGGTACTAGCTGAAGTACTAGGTGGTTGGGACAGTAGGTGAACCACCCAGGTGGCTCAGGCAAGGGGACAGAGTCACTGTGTTCATGAAGCCATGCCCATCAACACAGCACTGGCCTAGCACTGTTTCCCTAAGCTGTGTTTTATGAAAGAGTTTGCTAATTCAACTGCAACATGGAAGCTTGAGGAGTGGGGTGTGGCCTCCCAGCTATGGAGTCTCTGGGGTGGGTGAAGAAAGGCTTGGTCTCACTTGACATGGGAAATAAACAGCCAGTTTGGACTGGACCCTGCTCTGCAGCTGTAGATTGGTGACTTGGAGCTACCTGGGCATTTTGGGACTCTGGGAGCGCTCAGCTGGACAGTGCCAACCAAGCACAGGGTACCGGGCCCAGAGGTGAAGCCAGCTGATAAACTGTCCTTAAGCAAGTCTCTGATTTTCTGAGCCTGTTTCTTCTTCTGGGCCTGATAGTGATCCTACCTCATCAAGCAGCTACAAGGAATGGAGGCAGCCATGTGTTCCTTTTGGGGAAGACAATGACGTGGTTCATGTCCTGGGCCAGGCCATAGTCTAAAGCCTGGCATTGTGGTACAAACCTCCAGTCCCAGCAGTGAGGAAGTGCAGGCAGGAGGGATACAGTTTAAGGTCAGCTTGGCTACATGAGACCCCACCTCAAACTGAAACAAAAAAAACACAGAGATTTGTGAACAGAAGTAGAAATAATTAGAGTTCAGAAGAGGTGAGAAGTCAAAGGAGGCAAAGAGCACACAGTGGGCTGGGGGTGTTGCAGTTGGTAGGGTACTTGTCTTGCCAGCATAAGGACTTAGCTCAGTCAGCCCTAGGTGGAGGGGGTGGCTCAGGCTGTGAAGTGCTTGCCTTAAAGCTTGATCCCTAGAGCCCACACTAAAACACTACGCTTGCTGTTGGCTCATAATCCTGGCACTGAGACCAGGGAATCGCTGGGGCTCCAGCCAGACAGCCTAGCCCTAGTTTTTAGGCCCTGGCCAATGAGAGAACCTGTGTCAAGGTGGCCAGCCTTCCTAGGGTTACACCAGAGGCTGTCCACCAGACGTCTCTCTCTCTCTCNCACACACACACACACACGCCAACAACATGGAGCACACAAAAACATCAAAAATGGGGGGTTGGTGAGATGTCTCAGTGGGCAAAGCAAGCTGCTTGCTGGTCTGACGACCTGAGTTCAAGCCCTGGGATCCACGTGGTGGAAGGAGAGAACTGACCCCAGCAAGTTGTCCTCTGACTTCTACATGTTCCTTCCTGCTCACAAGCACAAAATAAATTAAAACACAAAAGGCTGAGTGTGATGGTACAGGTACACGCCTTTGATCCCAGCACCCGGGAGGCAGAGGCAGGAAGATCTCTGAGTTCAAGGCCAGCAAAGGCTACATAGTGAGAGTCTGTCTCAATATATACATATATGTGTGTGTGTGTATACATATATATGTATGTATGTATATGGGCCTGGGGATGTGGTTTAGTGGTAGAGTGCATTGGTTTCTATTTCTAGCAGGTCAGGAAATCAAGACAAGAGGACCACGGAGCTATCCTCCTGTCTTGATTTCTCTGTATCCCTCCTGCCAGCCTGGGATACACAGAGAAACTCTGTCATATAAAAAGGCATTTAGGGATGTGGCTCCATGAAACACTGGGGTCCATCCAAACTGTAGTGTGCTTACATTATGATTGGCTTGTCATGGTGGCCTGCCCCACTGTGTGTTTCTGTTCACCCCACCTCCTCCACCCTAGTTTTCTTCAGAAGGGAAAACAAGCAGAGAAGTCAGCTCAGGGTGTGTCAGGGAAGCAGATGTTTCCTCCTTAGAGGTTTTGTGGAGGGTGGGGAAGACTTGGGGGAAAAGGGGTGACGCAATCAGCAGACAAGGTTTCCAGCCTCTGGCATCCTTCAGGACCTAGTTCCCCTGTCTCTTATGGTCCCTCCATCTCTGGAATGAGATCCTGGTAATGGAGGTCTATTGATGTCTCTTCACAGCTGGCCTCTCCCTCTTCTCTTCCTCTGAACTTCTCCCTGCATACAGCACTGGAAGCACGTAGGCCGTGGAGGTTAACCCAGGATAAGGACCCCACATTTGGCTCCCCCCCTTTTTTTCTGAACAAAATCTCATGTAGCCCAAACTGGCTACAAACTTGCTATGTAGCAGAGAATGGGCTTGGACTCTCAAGTCCTGCCTCCTCTTCCAGAGAGTGCTGGGTGATACCATGCCCAGCTGTAAAGTTATATTTATTACATTTTTGTGGTACTGGAGGTTGAACCCAGGGCCTTTTGCATGCTAGGCAGGTGCTCTACCATTGAGCTATACTCACAGCTGCCTCTCCTAACTGACCTTGAGGTCCTACTAGCTGGTCTAAAACAACAGGTCTGCCCTTTGGCTGTGTGGTCTTACACTTTGTTGGTGCTAGCCCTCCTCACACCCCCATCCACATACTTGAGGTTGAAAACTCCTGATGTGGCAGCCATAACCACCAACACTTACATAACCCTCATGGTTTGGAAATGCCGCTCATTCTCTGGTTGCTCATGACAGTCCTCCAACATTCATTGGTGTGTAATACCGTGTTTGCATTTCACTGATGGGGAAGTCAAGCCTCCAACGCAGGAATCAAGTTGCTCCAAATAGCCAACCTGACTCACTCTCTGCACTGTTTCATCACAGCTGCCTTCCTTCTAGCTGTGACCATTCCCTCTGGCTCAGCCTTTCCCAAGGGCACTACTCCATATACTTTGCATTCACCTCACAGTAGGCATGGGGAGGAGAACAGGGGGAAGCCACTCTGCAGTCAGTGGACGGCTGAGGTTGACACTTATGTGCCTGGGTCTGGTTGACCACACCTTAGTTGCTGAAGCCTTTTTGTGTGACTCCAGCCCCAGTGACCCAGCCTGGTCCAAAGCAGCAAAGGCAGGTCCTAAGGATGCCTGTGTTTGGATCCCGGGCCTGGCATCTCTTAGTGTCAAGCTTAGCTTTTTCTGAGGCAGACTCAAGAAAGGAAGCCTCCTTCAGTGGAAGATAAACCACATCTGGTTCTCTCCCCTCCCGGCCCCCCACAACCCCTGCACGCTTTTTTTTCCAGACAACGTTTCTTGTAGCCCAGGCTGGACATGAACTTGCTACACAGCAGAGAACAGCCTTGAACTCCCCATCCTGCCTCCACCTCCTGGTGCTTGCTGCCAAATGCCCAGCTGTTTTATTGATTTACTTCTTGTCTATATTTCTGTGGTACTAGGGATTAAAGCCAGTGCGACAGAGGTAATTTGGACCCAAGGGTTGAGGGCTGAGCTGCCAAGTGGTCCTGTCCTGACCTGCCAGCTCCACCTACCCTCTGCAACCATGCCCACTTTCATCGCTACAGCTCAAAGGCAGGGCTAGCGCCCCATCTTAGTAGCTGGCCTGGGTGGGTGGCCATTGAGACCAGGGCCTCATCCTGTATCTCCTTCTGAAGGCCCTGCACAGCCAGGTACAGCGGACTTGCTCTTTGGTTGCTATTAGCCAGAAAGGTGAGAGAAGAGTGTGGGACAGGGACCCGGGGTAGCATTAGGACTGGAACCGTGCAGGAGAAGGAGGGCCACTATTTGTGTACTTGTCACATTCAAACACTTGACAAAGGTCCTTTTTGTGACCAACGCAAGCTCTACTGTTGTACTTTGGTGACATCTCTTGGACATTTAATGCTGCTCTTGATATTCACGTCACCTGATTCCTCGGGGTAGACGGCAGGAGAGTGAGCACCGTGCAGTTTGCACTGATGTCCTCACTGCACCGTGAGCACACTTGCCTGCACATGTGGCTGGCATCAGCCAGCAGGTGGCGCTGTGCTCATGGCTGCCTGTACTTCCCTGGGAGCAGATGAAGTTCTGAGTTCAGAGTTAGATCCAAGAGTTGTTAATTGACCTGGTTTGCCCTGGGTATGGGATGCACTTGGGAAAATAAGCTCCTGAGGCTTATTTCTAACAGGCTCCCGGGTAAGGCAGGTACACATCCAAGAGCGTCTGCTCAGCCCTCTCAGTGGAAACTACAATTCCCTCAGTGCAAATGACCTTCCCAGGCCACATAGCTGGAGGGAGGCAGGGACTCCCTCCCTTCTGCCCTCTGCTTCCATGGCAGCATGGTGGGTGTGAGTGTACCTGCACCTGTCCAGATTCTTGTTCCAAGAAGGACAGAAGGAAGAGAGAAAGGGGGAGATGGCTTGGGAACAGTCAGGAACAGGTTACTGTTAGGCCGAGAGCAATACCCTGGTATCCACACTGTTCAGAGGCATTTTTAAGTCCAAGTCTAGCTTCATATGGTCATCAGTTCACATGGTGGACTCTGTACTGTCCCTTTGCCACGCCCCCCCAACATATACACTTTGTGGTACTAGGGATGGAAGCCAGGGTCATGCGTGTTTGGTGCAGGCAAACGCTCAACCACAGAACTACATTCCCAGCCAGAGCCCGCATACTCTGGATGCCAGAAGTGCCCCTCTAATCTCTCCTGAGTCTCTCCCAAGGAACTGTCTTCCTTGAGAGAGCTGTCACCCAAGGCCATGCCCCTCCCACACTTGCTGACTAGTCCTTTGCCTCAGTCAGGATAGTCCTGGAGGGTCATGGCAGCTCAGGACCCCGTTCATTTCAAGCATAGGCAGTCCTTCTCTGCCCTCCCTCTTCACACCCCCGACAGCCCTAGGGCACTTCCACAACACTCCCCACATATAAGCCTCAACCTCCAGAGGGGCTGTTCTCACAGCAGCTGGTTCAGAACCAGGCTCAGGTCTAAGTACGTCACCCATGTTCTATCATGTGGTCCTCATGACAACCCCAGGACACAAGTACCTTCATCATGAAACGGTGAAGAAACATGTCCCTAGGTCACAGCTATGGGGGGCAGAATCAGGATTCCTGTGTAAGAAGTCAAGCTCTGGGTTTTGAAGGTTTTNAAGCCTCCTGGAACATTCAGTGAAATTACACAGCGTTTAGGCAATGATGGTGTATTCTAGCCTGGGGAGTCTCTGCTGCTCATACTTCTTTTCCAGCACTTTCTTGTTGGCACCTAGATGCACAGGCCTGGTGTTAAATTTAAGCTCAATGCTCCTTGTCTTGGGGCTTGGTTCCCAACAGGACAGTAGCAAAGGTCTGGAGATATGGTTTTGCTGACACTTGTGAAGAAACCTACCAGCCTTCACTACATAGAGGCCAGGGATGCTAGTAAGCAAGCCAGTGTCACAGGGCCATTCCCCAGAATTGAGCCCCAAATGTCAGAGGATGGAGAACCCTACGCTGCAGGCTGGAGAGACAGCTCAGTGGGTAAAGGTGCTTGCCGCCAAACCAGATGACTTCAGCTTCATCCTTGGTACCCTAGATGGTAGACAGAGAACTGAAGCCTTTGGGCTGGCTCCTGACTTTATAGGTGTTGTGGTACATGCCACATATACACACACACATACATACACACACACACATACACATACATACACACACATATACACACACACATACACATATACACACACACATACATACACATATACACACACACATACACACACATACACAAACACACACACACACACAAACAAGAGTTCCGGGCCAGCCAGAGCTACACAATGAGAGCCTGTCTCATAATAAGTAAGTAAAATAATAAAAGAAACCGTACAGCGGTCTGGCTTGCAGCCTGGCACCTTCCCCAAGTGTGCTTCTAAGTGGCGGTCTTACCTGAGGGAGTGCCAGTGTGAGGCTACTTAGAAGTACACTTGGGGAAGGTGCTCAGAGATGCCTGATGGGGATGGAGAGGAGGCCGGGGAGACAAGTCACCTCTTTCAGGACCCTTGAAGACTTCCTCTACTCCAAGTGGGCTGAGGGGCAGTCACCCAGCTTCAGGTGGCTAGCATGGTTGAGCTCTAAAGATCACCTCTCCTTGGCCACAGTTCCTCCCTTCTTCCCAACTCCTCTGTAACTATACACACCAGAGAGAGAAGGGTCAGGGGCTCTCCTCCTGAACTCTTATCTTGGGATTCCAGCTCTCCAGGCCAAGGCCATCTCTGTGAGACAAGGACTCCAAAGAGCAAGGGGAAAAACACCATGACCAAAAGCAACTTATAGAGTAAGGCTTTATTTTGATTTCCAGTTCTGAGTTCATAATTATAGGTTTAGGGGAGGCAGGGCCAGCAGGCAGCAGAAACTGACAGATCCCATCACAACCATACAAAGAGACAGTGAACTAGAATTGGGCTATGCTATAAACCTCCAAAGCCTATCCCAGTGACACACTTCCTCCAACAAGGCTGTACCTCCTCAAGGTTCCATAACCTCCCACAAACAGTGTACTCACCTGAGGACCAGGTGTTCAAACACCTGGACCTATGGGGAATGTGGCTCATTCAAACCGTCACACAAGGTACCCTGCTCTTTCCTTGCCCAAGGGTTTTTTGTTTTTCAAGACAGGGTTTCTCTGTGTAGTCCAGGCTGTCCTAGAATTTACTCTGTAGCCCAGGCTGGTCTCAAACTCACAGAGATCCACCTGCCTCTGCCTCCCAAGTGCTGGGATTAAAGGCATGCGCCACCATCACCCAGCTTTCCTTGCCTAAATTTTGACAGTAACTTTGTTGTGTGTGGGCAGCTTGTTTTGAGACAGGGTCTTATGTAACCCAGGCTAGCCTGGAACTGTCTATGTAGCTGAGGATGGTCTTGATTTTCTGCCTCCACTTACTAAGTGCTGGGATTAGACATTGGTGACACCACACACCTGGTTTATGCAGTGCTGGGGATCAAACCCAGGCCCTTGTTCATGCTAAGGAAGTACTCTACTGACTGGATAATATCTTCAGCCCCCACTTTTTAATTTTTTTTAAAAAAAGATTTATTTTGTGTGTTGACTGTTTTGTCTGCATGTATGTGCACCATGTGCATGCAGTGCCTGAGCTGACCAGAAGAGGGCATCTGATCGCGAACTAGAATTAGGAATGGTTTTGAGCCACCATGTGGGTGCTGGGAAGCAAACTTGGGTCCTCTGGAAGAACAGTAAGCTGTCTCTCCAGCTGTGGCCCTAGTTTCTCTTCTTGAGGCAGGATCTTTGCTATATAGCCCAGGCAAACTGTTTGTTTGTTTGTTTGTTTTAAGACAGGGTCTTACTAAACTCACAGAGATCCACCTGCCTCTACCTCCCTCATGTTGGAACTAAAGGTGTGTGTTAGCATACATGACAGATCTTACATTACAGGCAATTCTCCTGCCTTAGCTTCCAAGTGCTGGGATTGTAGGTGTGTGTCACTACATCTGGCTCCCCCAGTAAACTTTATCCCACGTTAATTCAGCATGGCTGGAAGTGTCTGGGGACCCTGGAACACCCAGTTCTTATCAGGTGAAACACTATACACAGTCAATGATCCCCATTACCACAATGCACATATGTCTAGAGGAGTTAGTGGGGGACAGGAAAGGCCGGGTCACTGCACTGAGAAAAACAGAGTCTGAGCCCAGGCTGATTATGGTGGAGAACCTCAGCCTGTCAGCCCTTCGAGTAACCTAGGCGGTTTCTCTCCTTGGATCCCCACAAAGATAAGCCATGGAAAATAGAGGGGACATGTGTGACTCCCATCCACACCCTGGTGACTCCCACAGCTCTTCCTTGAGCACCAGCATTTCCACATGACCATCTGGTGTCATCTCACTTCAGACAATTGCACAGCTGAACTGAGTCCCATCTGACTAACCCTGCTCCTGCTTCGGGCCTTTACCCCAAAGTTATTTTCCAGATATTTGCTCTAGATTCAAATGTCACCCTCCTGGAGCAGGCAAGCCTTCCCTACCCGCCCCATGAAAAGGCATTAGCCCCCTTCCTACGTGCTGTAGTCTCACTGCCTCATCTATTTTTCCCTTGGCAGTTACCGCCATCTGGTACACACTGCGTTTATCTGTTTATTCTAAGCCAGCCCCTGACTTCCATCCTCCACTGGCTCTGCTTTGTATGTTTCTTTGTGGTTTGGTTTGCTTTAACTGTTTCGACACAAACATTTGCTATATAACTCTAGCTGGCATATCCGCACTATGCATCCCAAGGTGGTCTCAAACTTGGCAGACTGAAAAATCCTCCTGCCTTGGCTTCTTGGGTGTTGGAATTAAAGTTCTCTGTCTCAAGAGAACAGGGAGGAAAGCCTTTAGGCAATTCTCTGACCATACTCTTCTGATCTCTCAGGACTGGAACCCACACCAGCGCGCGCGCGCGCGCACACACACACACACACACACACACACACACACATATGAAAAAGAAACAGAAATTATCTCTGAGGCTTTACTTTTCATGGACATTTTGCTTCTTACTTCTTACTTCATTTACATAAATCCAACTAGAAAACTTGCCCACAAAGTGTTTTCTAGTCACTGGGCATGGTGTCACACACCTGTGACCCCAGCACTTGGGAGCTGGAGGCAGGAGGAGCAGAAGTTCAAGGCCAGTTTGGGCTGCAATTTTTGGAGACAGCTGAGGTTGATCTTCCAGCCTCTGCCTCCTAAGCACTGGGCTTTCAGATATGGGTCACCATTCCTGCCCCCAAGACTATCTGGTGTGTTCAAGGCCAACCTGTGCTACATGAGACCTCGTCTTGGAAAATAAAAACAAGCAACACCCAGGAGAGGGAGACTGGAAAGGAGTGGAAGTATTGTTTTGTTCTTACCTTACCCAAACTGTGTCTAAAGAATATGTCCGCAGAGTAATAAAAATACTACTAATAACAACCCCACAAGGGGCTGGAGACAAGACTTGGTTAAGAGCATTGACTGCTCATGTAAAGGACCCAGCAACCACATGGCAGCTCACAACTGTAACTCCAGTTTCAGGGGATCCATGGCAACAGACACACATGTGGTGCACATATATACTCATGCAGGCAAAATATCCATAGACATAAAATAAATAAAACTTTAAAAAAATTAAGATAAAATGAAGTGTATCTGGCCTGAGGAAGGCAGTGAAAGGAAAACCACTTGGCTTGATTTCTTTAGACATCAGGGAAGAGACAAATGCTGTCCCTGGAGAGAAGGTGACACAGACTTGGAGAGCAGAGGGGAGCTCACTCCCTGAGAACTCGGAGTTTCAGAAGCAGCTAGCTTCACACATGCACACACCAAGAAAATTCCTGGCCGGAATGACCGGCTGCTGCCAGGCAGTCCTGGGAAGGTGAGAACACCATGCTCAGAAAACATCCTGGCTTCCTCCTCAGCGGGGCTGTCTACTAGGGATGCTATCTCCAACATTGCTCTATGGGAAAGCTCCCTCCATCATCTTAATAAGCACAAAATGAAATGCTTCTGAAATAGTTTTTCCACTTATCAGATTGGCAGGAGATTAAAACACATGGTGTTGGCTGCAGTGTGGGAAAACCGGCTTTTTTCTCGTGGAGGGAGGCTAATGTGCTACAAAGCTAGCAAGGGCATTTGGCAGTGGCCACTCCCTCAAGCTGCTCAGGTTGCTGGAACAAAGCTCCATCCATTGAGACTCATGAAACAGATTTCTTACAGGTCCCGAGGCTCGGAAGCCTGACATCCAGGCAGACTAGTGTCTAGTGAGGGCTTGCTTTCTGGTTCACAGCTGGTGCCTGCTTCTGTCTTCACGCTGCAGAAGGGACTGGACGTTTCCATTTTCTGTTTTTGACAGTGCTTGAGGTAGAGCCCAGGGCTCACACACGCTAGGTAAGTGTCTTACCACTGAGCTACAGCCCCAGCCCCTCTGATCTTAATCTCATGAAGGAAGGCTGGGATCTGGTGGTCTCATTACCTCTGCAAAAGCCTTATTTTCTTATCCCATCATCTTGGCAATGGGGTAGGATCTTAACGTGAATTCAGGACACAAATATTCATACTCTAAAAGCTAGCACTGGGGCTAGAGAGATGCACAGCAATTAAGAGTACTTACTGCGGGCTGGAGAAATGGGTCAGCCCTTAAGAGCACTGGCCACTCTTCCAGAGGTCCCGAGTTCAATTCCCAGCAACCACATGGTGACTGACAACTGTTTATAATGGGATCTGATGCCCTCTTCTGGCATGCAGGCATACATGCAGACAGAGCACTCATACATTAAAAAAAAAGATAGCTGGCCTTAAGGATGGGAGTTCAGATCCAGCACCCACAATCAAGCAGTTCACAAACACCTGAAACTCCAGTTCCAAGGGCTCTGACACCTGCTTCCAGCCTCAGCAGGCATGTGCATGCACACAGGCACACATACACAGACACACACACATACACACACAAATGATGATGATTATAAAAGTCATGTTCCGTATATTATGGGATAAGAATTCTGCTTCTAGGAAGTTGGTTCCAGATATACTAGTAAAAGGACATCATGCCATTATAGTAAATCCTGGTTTCTGATCAAAATACAAACTCCCCAGTGAGGCCTGCAAAGCTCTTGGGTCTGTCTGTGTCCAACCTTCACCTCCACACTCAGGCCTCACTACTCACTTAATATTCTGTGTTCTCCTCTCTGCCTAAATGGTCCTTCCTTTCCTTTCCTTCCTTCCTTCCTTCTTTCCTTTCCTCCTTCCTACCTACTTCCTTCCTTCCTTCCTTCCTTCCTTCCTTCCTTCCTTCCTTCCTTCCTTCCTTCCTTCCCTCCCTCCCTCCCTCCCTC
>LZPO01089559.1:484820-522117 GCA_001675575.1 Neotoma lepida
GGAGAGGAGGTTCTGTGGTTGGTATGTAAAATAAATAGAAAATCTTTTAATAAAAAAAATTAAATTAAAAAAAAAAGAACAGTGTGTGGCTGAATGGCTTTACAGCCGAGGGGTACCACGAGTTAGCTCACTCCACCTCAGGCTGGCCTTGCAGGTACTATGCCCACTGCCTGCAAACTCCACCCTGAGACACATTCAGGCATTGGTCTCTTCAGTCTTTACTCAAATGCTACCTTCTAATTCTTCCCCCGTCCACAGCTCCATCTCCAACCTCTTTAGCTCCCTGAGGGTGGGGCTTTGTCTGTCTTGCCCTCTACTGGTTTCCGCACCTGGAACAGTATCTGGACCTGCAGTGCTCATCAATATTTACTATGAGCGACTCTCTCAGGATGGAGATTGGTCACACAGGCCTATCATGCAAGCTTCTAACAGACAGCCGGAGACCTGGGGAAGGCGCTGTTCAGTTCCCAGTAGGGGCCCAGTGTGGGATAGGCTGTTTTGGGGGTACTGTGAGGCAGGCAGAAGGGGAGAACCCACCGTGCTGATGTGAAGAGCAATGTTCTCTGTGTCTGTCTGCTCGTCCTGCTCTGAGGAGTCTGTCTCCTCCATCTGCTGGATCTCCAGCTCAGAGGGAAGCAAGGCTGTGAGGTAGGGGATGGTGAAAGGTCTGGCAGCAATCACTGGAAAATGGAAAAGAGACACGACTCTGTCGAGCAGCCAGAAGGAGCCAGGTATGAATACCGCCCAGTTACCATGTCCTTGAGCTAGCTCATTTCCCTGTCCCACAAGCCTCCATGTCCTGCAAAGGCAAAGCTAAAGATTGCTAACTCACAGGTCTGGATGGGCTGCCTGAGGTGACGTGTGGGGAATGGTCAGCACCTGGTGTCCTTCAGCCACAATGACTGCAGAGCCAGGCACAGAGCAGGCAGCAGGCGGAAGCTTACTGAATGGACAGACCAATCTCCCCATTCACCTCTGCATAACCCAAGGTCCCCTATGGAGATGAGTGACTTGGTCAACAAAGCCTGAATGAGATGTAACCAAGACACTGACAGGCAACTGGCTGCAGATACCTTCCCNCCTACCACCTGGGCCACCAATTCCACAGGAGACTCTGCTGCCCAGGGCTCAGCCACCAGTGAGGTAACCTAAACTCACTGCCTGAGCAGCCAACATATAGAAGCCTTTTTCTTGGAGTCATCCGTTTGGAATAGTCTCTCCGGGGGAAGGATCCAGAGGTCTGAAGAATAAACTGCACTACAGAGAAACACTTGCTCATCTCTCCCCACTACACTGAGAAGGAAAGATGGTGTGATTATCTCGAACAACAAAACAAGGTTCCCAGAGGGGGTGACTCTCACAGGGGAAAGTGCTGACGTCATCCTTGAAAAGACTCTGGGTCTCTCCTGTCTTGGCCATGAAGCGGGTGAGTGCTCGCTCCACGTCTCGCCTCTGAGATGCAGCCTTCTCTCGCAGGACCTGGTAGTCAGATACTGGTTCTCGGTATGTCTAGAACAAGAGAGACACCAGGCTGAGCCCGTGCTGCCTTCAGTTCTCTTCAGGCCCTTGCCTTGCTGCAGCTATGTCCTTCTGAGAACACGACCTGCTAACTAACATTAGAGTGAAGCTATGTCAAGAGCAGCACACAAGAGAGATCATCTCAGTACATACATACTCATTAAGAAAAATGCAAATATTTAGTAGATAGTTGACCACCACGGCAGCTAGCCTTAGGTATAAGACACAGCCTCAAGGAAGACTAAGAAGCCCCAAGGAGCCCTGATGGGGAGTAACTTGGCCTCCTACAGTGTGTGAGTGGTGGTACCATCCTTCGGTTTTAATCCNCCCTCTCCAGATAGACACACTGGTCCAAAAGGTTCCCTCTGGAACTGCAGACTACTAGCAGTGGCAGCACACGTCTTTAATCTCATCACATGGGAGGCAGACGGAGGCAGATCTCAGTGAGGTCAAGGCCAGCCTGGGCTAAGAAGGGTGAGGGGAGGGAGGGAAGAAGAGGGAGGGAGAGGAGGGAAATAGGGAGAGAGAAAGGGAGAGAGGGGGGAAGGGAGAAAAAGGGAGAGGGGAGAGAGAGGGAAGGAGAGGAGGGAGGGAGGAGGGGAAGGGAAAATGAAATACAGACTGAGGGGAAGACGACTCTGCAGATAATGGCACTCACCAAGCCTGACCACCTGGGCTCCATCCATGGGGAAGCAACTCCCTCACATTGATCCTCTCCATTGATCCCACACATCCCTGCACCACACACACACTGGGTGAATGCCCACCCACACAGAAAAATGAAATAAACCTAATTTATTTTAAAAAGGAAAGAAGAACAGACTGAGGCTGTTACTGTAAGTACAACTGAGAAGGCCAAGGACAGGAGACTCCTCCCAGTTAAGCCATCTTGTTGGCCATCTCTGGGGAAACGCTCACTTGAGATCCAGTAAGAATGAGAAGACAGTCAAAATACTTTAAACTGTAAGGGCAGAGATGACATTTTAACACTGACCAGAAACAGCTTTTCATGACAGAAAAGCAGGCTTTTTCCTTTCTAAAGATTTTTCAAGGGCTGGAGAGTTGGCTCAGTGGTTAAAAGCACTTTTGTTCTTGCAAAGACCTGGGTTCAGTCCCAGCGCCCACACGGAGGCTCACCACTTCCTCAGGCACCAGGCATGCATGTGGTGCACAGACCTGCAGGCAAAAACCTAAATCTAAAAAAATAAAATCAAGATTTTTCAAAGATTCCCCCCGTTCCTGCCCCGCCAATCTTCTAGTACTAGAATTACAAATATGTGCCACCCCACCAGGTGTGTTTGCTTTTTAAGATGTATTTTATTGTGTATACATTGCGGGGGTGGTATGTACAGGTTTGTGCAGGTGCCTGAGGGGGTCAGAGGCATCAGATCCCCTAGAGCTAGAGTTACAGATGGTTGTGAACCACCCACTGCGGGTGCTGGGAGCCACAATTAGGTCTTATGGGAGAGCAATATGTGCTCTTAACCACTGAGCCCTCTCTCTACCCTCCCACAGAGAGTTTTAAAAGAAGGTACTTGTGAACATATTTACTGTTGTGACAGTCACCTGAATTGTGTCATCTACAGTCTTTCTACCTGTACTTAAACATAGGAACACAATCTCCCGACATGTCTAAAATTATCCTAAAATGAAAACCAGATTTTGAATAAGCTTGTTAAAAACATTAAGATGCAGACTCTGGGCATAATGGTACATACCTATAATGCCAGCACTTGGCAGACAAGAGGCAGGATGATGACTGTAAGTTCAAGGCCAGCCTGATCTATTGAGGGAGTTTTAAGCCAGCCTGGGCTATAGTGAGTTTCAGGCCAGCCAGGATTACAAAGTGACACCCTGACTAAAAAATTAAACAAAATACAAACAAAAATGTTGTAATTATTTCAATGATATTTGATGTTCAAGAAGTTGGAATATTAATCTTTAAATAAAAACATTTATTTATATCTACTTTATGTGTGTATGTGTGCTAGGAGTACAACTTCTATAGGCTAGGCCAAGTGCTTTACCACTGAGCTACAACCCTAGGCCCTAGCTTTGAAGATTTTATTTTATTTACTTAAGTATGGGTAGAGAGGGGACAGAAAGGAAGAGAGAAGGGGACAGAGAGAGAGAAGGGAATGCTCACATCCATGCAGGTTCCTGTAGAGGCCAAAAGAGGATGGTGAATCCCCTAGAACTTGTTACCATGGCTGTCAACTGCCCAACACAGGTGCTAGGAATTGAACCCGGGTCCTCTGGAAGACCAGTAAGCACTCAAGTGCTGAGCCGTCTCTCCAGTCCTGTATTTTTTGTTGTTGTTGTTGTTGTTTTTGTTTTTTTGAGACAGGGTCTCACTATGTAGCCCTGGATGTCCTGGGACTCACAGAGATCCTCCTGTCTTTGCCTCCAGGTGCTGTGATTAAAGGCGTGCGCCACCACACCTGGCCACATCTTTCCAATATAACTTTTTCAACTAGGAGAACCATTAAAGAATAAAGTAGCCAGGCAGCGATGGCGCACATCTTTAATCCCAGTATTCGGGAGACAGACAGGAGGATCTCTGTGAGTTCAGAGGATCAGTGTGAGTTCTGGGACAGCCAGGGTTGTTACACAGAAAAACTCTGTCTCAAAAACAAGAAGAAAAAAAAAAGAATTAAAAGTAAACTGATCTAAAGATTGAGCTTACACTTTAATATCCTACACCAAGATTTCAGAAAGAAAAAGCAGAGGCCACAACAAAAGGTCACAGGTTTCCTAAACTTTTAATAAGGGTGAGGTTACCTTTTAATGCACACTATTTGTAGTAGGTTAAGTGATAATATGCATATAAACAAGCAGTGTGATGCAGGTGTAATGATGCACACTTGTAATCTCAGCATTCAGGAGACAGAGGCAGGAGGACCTGAGTCTGAAGTCTCAGTCAGTTAAAGTCATCTTTAACTCCCTATGTTGGAGGCCAACTTGAGCTGTTTGAGACTCTGTCTCAAACAACCAACACTAAAAGGAGCTTCTTACATTATTTTTATGGTCAGGATCCATTAACACACTATATAAAAGAGGTAAAACAACCAACACTAAAAGGAGCTTCTTACATTATTTTTATGGTCAGGATCCATTAACACACTATATAAAAGAGGTAAAACAACCAACACTAAAAGGAGCTTCTTACATTATTTTTATGGTCAGGATCCATTAACACACTATATAAAAGAGGTATGAACACTATGAACTGAATTGTATTCCCATAAAAAATGTTTAAATATAGTGAACTCCTAACTCCTGGCATCTCATATGACTTTATTTGGAAAAAGAGTCACCAAAGATGTCATCAATTAGGAAGAAGTCATGAAGTAAGGACAGATGGTGTCCTTATGGGAAAACAAAGTATTTTAAACTGTAAAGACAGGAAGACTGGAGTGACACACCTATAAACCAAGAAATACTGGAGAAGTGTGGGCACATCCTCAGCTAGGGTAAGGTGAACACGGATTCCCTCACAGGTTTTAGAGGGAACATGGCCCTGATAACACCTTAATTTTGAACTTCTGGACCCTAGCCTATGAAATAATACATTTCTATTGCTCTAAGTCACCTACTTTGTAGCACTTTGTCAGAGCAGCCCCAGGACACTAGAGAGACTGCAGTCCAGGGCAAGGGCTGTATCAATTCCTTCCCTGAATCCTGGCTCTCTCTTAGAGACAGCATCTCACTCTGTAGCCCAGGCTGGCCTCAGACTCATGGCAACCCTCCTGCCTCAGCCTTCCAAGTGCTAGGATTACAGGGGTGAGCCAGCACACCCTAGAACAAGGCTGCCTCTCTCTAGGGAAAGTCATGGTGAGAACTGAACAGCCCTCTCACTTGCAACCTTTCATCAGCAGTGTTTTACATCACTCACGGCCCCTGGGTGGCTCCACCACTCACCGGGGTTTTGATGTAGGTGTGGGGATCCGGAAACTCAGGAAAATGGCTGGGGATGTGTGGTGGGTGCGGTCTGTTCTGCCCTGCAGTAAGGGCCTTGGGTGTCACTGGCTGATTGGTCACTGGAGCTGCAACAGAATCATACTGGTTACTTCTCTACCCCCTGCATTCAGCAGACAACAGTCTCTGTTCAACCCTCCCCTCTGCACTGGACCATGATTAAGCATCTCATATTCCTAGTGATAAAAGCCTTCCATAATCTTTCAGATCAGCACACAATGCCCTGCCTTGCCAGGTAATCTTGCTTGATATTTCAATCTGTGACAATGTGCCTGTAAGCCCCTTGCATCAACAGGAGAGTGGCTGTCACCAAAGTCACTACATAAAAGAGCACGCTAAAGTTCATTAAGGGCTTTAAATGGGCTGCTGGCTGTCTTTCCAGAGACTGTGAGGGCACCATGAACAGTGTTCAGTGCAGTACATGCTCGGCATGCAGGAGGCCCTGGGGTCCAATCCCCAGCACACTGTTCAGAGACCCCAAATAACAAATACTGAGCTGGGGAAGTGTTGGCTTAACAATTATAAAGGACAGGAAAATGGTGCTTTCCACTGCTTCTCTGCAATGCAGGAGGCAAGATGGTTCAGTGGGGAAAGATTCTTGCCACCAAGCCAACCTCCAGGACCCAAATGGTGGAGGGAGACAGCCTCCACAAAGTTTTCCTCTGACAGCCACATGCACACCATGGCATGTGCATGCAGTGCACACACACACTAAATAGATACAATATCTAAAAAGATGCCTATGCAAAAAAGTAACTTTAAGACACAAATACAGCAATTCCTTCCAAGTCCTAAAGACTAAAGCAGTTACTCCTTACTTAGCTTAAGGGAACCATTTATCTAAAGCAGACTTCCTTTGCTTGTTTTTTGAGCCAGAGTCCTGCCTATGTAGTGTAGCTCAGGCTAGCTTGGACCTCATTATGCATCTTTGATGTACTAGAACTCTAGAGCACACCCTCACCTCCTCACGAGTGCTAGATTACAAGTGTAATCAAGTGCCAAACAGCGGCAGTTCAGATTATGCAAGCCACAAAACTCTGCCTTTATAACATGAACTCGATCACAGATAAGTGAATACAGCCGCATGTCAATAGAAGTTTATTTACAAAGGAAGTAGTGGACCACATTTGCCTGTGGATCACAGTTTGCCAAGCCTGATCTAAAGAAGCACAGTTTGCCAAGCCTGATCTAAAGAAGCAAGCACTTCCGTAGTCTTCTCATAGTCGTTTGCTCTTCAGGGCTAATGTACAACACCAATAGCTCAGACATGGTGTAGCTGCGTGGTGACTGAGCATTGCATTCTAGTCCTACTGCCCAGATAAAATCAGGCTGCGAGTAGCTAACCAACCCCAAAGACTGGAAGGGAGCCTGCAACAAGGAAACAGCTGCCACTCTGATGCCTGCCCTCATCTCCAACTGAGTCACACTTGAGTACTTACTAAGTACCTGGGTTCAAAGTCACTTACGTGCAGTGATGACCATCCTCTGAGACCGTTTTGCATAAGCAGGAAGAGTGTCCACATTGAACCCTAGGGACAAGAAAGCCAATCACTGCCTAGGCCACTGGATACTGAACACGAAAGAGAAGTTCACACTGTGGAAACAGAGCTTAAGCTCTCAACCTAGCCACTATTCTGCCCCTCAAAAGAAGCTCCAGCAGAGTCCCCAACAAGGATTTAGGGGGTCTCTGAGTGGGTTCAAAGGGTTCCTTCCTCTTTTTTTTTTTTTGGTTTTTTGAGACAGGGTTTCTCTGTGTAGCTTTGGCGGCGCCTTTCCTAGAACTCACTCGGTAGCCCAGGCTGGCCTCGAACTCACAGAGATCTGCCTGCCTCTGCCTCCCAAGTGCTGGGATTAAAGGCGTGCGCCACCACCGCCTAGCGGGTTCCTTCCTCTTAACTTTCTAAACTAAAAGCAAATCAAGGAAAACACGAGGGAATCCATGAACGCCTAGCAGACACCCCAACTCTAGGTTTCCCTCCCTCCCTAGTGATCCTAACTCAGAGATGAGAAAGCACTAGATGCTGGAGATGCACTCACCCATTTCAACCAGTGTGACCACAATATCCGACAGTGTAGGCTGGGTCCTGGCTGTGTGCTCACAGTAAGACTTGGCACTTCTCCCGATCTCTGAGATGTCTACAAGAGTCAAAGGACACAGTTCCTCCAAAGTTCAACACAGGATTGCCAGGTGAGCCACCAGTTCTACTCTACATATACACCCAATGACCACAGGCAGGACTCAAACAAGCACTTGTGTACACTCACACATAGCAGCCCGAATTCACAACAATCAGAAGGTGGCAAAGACTCTATCCACTGACAAATGGATGGATAAACCAACTGGGGTACACACGTAAAATGGAACTTTTTTGTTTGTTTTGAGACAGGGTCTCATATAGCCTCAAACTCCATATGTAGCAGAAACTAGACTTGAACTCTCAATATTCCTAGGGCTAGGATTATAGGTATGCCCACCCTACCTAACTCTATAATGGAGTATGTATTCAGCCCTCAAAAGGAATGAAATTCTTCAAAAGGAATGAAATCTATAACATGGATAAACTTTGAAACACTGTTAAATGAAATAAGCCAGGCACAAAATGACAAATATTTTCAGATTCCATTTATCTGAAGTACAGAGAAAAAGCAAATAAAAAGCAAAATCAAAGCCAGTGAAATGGCTCAATGATAAAGGTGCTTACTGCCAATGACCTGAGTTCCATCCCTGGGACTCACATGGTAGAAGGAGCAAACTGATTCCCACAAGTTATCCTATGACCTCCATATGTGTGCTATGGCATGCATATAGTCCCTACCACACACACAAATAAGTAAATAAGAGTAGTTTTTAAAAGGGTATGATATATATACATGTGGTGGTTTGAAAGAAAATGGCTTCCAAAAGGAGTGGCACTATTAGGTGTGACTTTGTTGGAGTAGGTATGGCCTTGTTGGAGGAAGTGTGTCACTATGGGGATGGGCTTTGAGGTCTCCTATGCTCAAGCTACTCCCAGTGTCACAATCCACTTCCTGTTGCCTGAATATCAAGATGTAGCCAGTACCATGTCTGCCTGCATGCCGCCATGCTCCCCGCCATGATGCTAATAGACTGAACTTCTCAAACTGCAAGCTGCCACCTCAATTAAATGTTTCCCTTTGTAAGAGTTGCCATGGTCATGGTGTCTCTTCACAGCAATAGAAACCCAAACTAAGACAATACATACATACATATATGTAAAGAAAAAGCAATTCAAAGACAAAAACTAGACATAAGTTCTTGGGGCTGGGAAGAAGACAGAATAAGAGTTTTGTTCATGGGTACAGGGTTTCTGGACATGGATAATGCTAAGGATTACACAGAACTGTTAGTGTGCACTTAATACCACTACAAATAATTAAAATGACAGTGTTGCTACATATCTCTTACCACACTTACAAACATCAAAACAAACAGTCTTATTCTACAATGAACAATTTTTGTTTCTTCTGTCTGAAGGTGAGCCTCAGCCTTTTAAGAAAAAGGAGGAAGTATCTGAGACGGAGTTTCTGAAGCTGGACTCCATAAATGAGAAAGGAGGCCCAGTGTTTCTTGGTACTCACAGCTCTGCAGCATCTCTGTCAATGTTTCCACAGATGCTTTCTCAGCACTCTCAAATCCTGCCTCTGTCAGCAAGGAGCTCACAACCACTTGCAGAGTCCTCCTCCGGGCCAGATGGTAGTTATCAGCAGGGTTAGTGGACTGTTTACTTCCTGATCTCTGGGAATCAGAAGCCCAGAAAGAGGAGACTTTTTAACCACTAGACAAGGATGAATGAAACCACAGAGTTCACACACCATCAATGGCAAACAGAAATGTCACTAGGTAGTTCACTCAGGCTGGCCTAATACTAAATATGTAGCCTAGGATGACATTGCAATTCTCTAATTTCCACCTCCCAAGCATACAAGTTACAGGTATGTACCAACTTTTGCCTGGATAGCAAAGGTTGTCTTTTGATAAATATTTATCAGTGTTTAATACTTAAGACTTACAGATCTCACCAAATGAGTAATAATTGAGCATCCAAATGAAGAGGCTTCCAACAGGATAAACGCTACTAGCTCAAAAAAAGAAAAATCACATGTAGATGTGTGTTTTGTGTGTATTTATGTTCACGTGAGTGCAAGTAGTTCCCGGGAGCCTGGAGAAGGCGTCAGATTCCATTAAGCTGGAATTACAGGTGGTTGTGAACCGACCCACCGAACTCAGGTGTTCCGGAAGAGCAACAGCAGGTCTTAACCACTAAACCATCTCTCCAGCCTCTTCACTTCTTTCTGGAGCAAATTATCAAAATATATACACGAGCCGGGCAGTGGTGGCACACACCTTTAATTCCAGCACTGGGGAAGTAGAGGCAGGTGGATCTCCGTGTGTTCAAGGCCNGCCTGTTCTACAGAGCGAGTTCCAGGGCAGCCAGGGCTACACAGAGAAACCTTGTCTCGGAAAAAGAAAAAAAGAGTATATAGAATATATATACGAATTATGGGGTTGGACGAATAAATCTACTCTCTTGTTCCATCTCCACACCACTTCATTAACAACGAAAATTAAAACAGTAACACAACACCGGACGCAGAGGAGGGCTGAAGTAACCTCAATGAAAGGCAAGGAAGGTAAATATTTTGAAAAGGAACTCCCTTCCAACTTTGGCTGGCCAGTAAGAGGATGAAAACAGCCTCTTAAGGCCAATCAGAAGATGTTCCGGGTTCTCACCCCAACAGGAAACAAGCCAATCATGTCTCAGGGGCCCCAATTTAGGAGGCCGCCGCCAAGTATTTGGCCAGGAACATTTTCCAACCATCGGACCTCAGAATGGGCTTGGGTTTCTCGGCCCGAGAGTGTGGCCCAAACCGTGGAAAAGGTCCAGAAATCCCAAACTCTCTCGGCTTTACCGCGCCTCCCCACGCTTACCGTTCCGGAGCCACCAGGCCCGGCCGCCGTGTCAGCCATCTTGCTCTCGCGTAGTGCGCGTGAACGCGGAGCACGATGGGACTTGTAGTTGTAGGGTGGGGAGGTGGCGAAGGGCGGGGCTGGCGGAAAAGCTCTACGAAGTGTGTATATGAGGTTGGGAGGGATAGGTCGAAACACGCCAGCTCATGTGACTTTGTGTGAGCCAAGCTTTCTTGGGCCTTTCAGCGGCTATGACAATGGCCCTGGAAAACACTCAGTGGGTTGTACCAAGTTAAAAAGAACCTATTTTGGCCAGAAGCCAGCCATCTATAACTACCTCCAGGGGATCTGACACCCTCACACAGACATACATGCAGGCAAAATACCAATGCACATAAAATAAGAATAAATAAACCATTTTAAAAAATGCACTTTTGGGCTGGAGAGATGGCTCAATGGTTAAGACCACATACTGCTGTTGGAGAGAATTGGAGTTCAAAATCTCAGCACCCATGTTGAGTGGCTCACAACTGCCTGCGACTTCAGCTCCAAGGTGATCTGATATCCTTCCTCTTCCGGCTTTGGGGGCATTCACATATACAAAGACACACACACACACACACACACACACACACACACAAATACAATAATAAAATTAAATGCTCTTTTAAAAAAATGTATGCATTTAAACCAGGCAGTGGTGGCATACACCTTTAATCCCAATACTCAGGAGGCAGAGGTAGGCAGATCTCTGTAAGTTCAAAGCCAGCTTGGTCTACAGAGTGAGTTCCAGGACAGACTCCAAAGCTACACAGAGAAACTCTGTCTTGAAAAAGCCCCCCCAAATGCATTTATTTTATGTATATGGCCATTTTACCTGCATGTGTATCTGTGAATCTCTTGTGTGCCTGGTGTCAGAGAAGGTTAGAAGAGGGCTTTGCATATCGTAGAACTGGAGTTACAGACCGTTGTGAGCTGCCAGGTAGGTGCTGGGAATTGAATCTCTGGAAGAGAACCAGTGTTTTTAACTGCTGCAACATCTCTCCAGCCCTTAAAGGCACATTTGAAAAGACTCTAGAGGTTGTCTATATAGCAGGGTTTTCCAAACTCACCTGATTTTTAGCTTTACCTAGCTGGGCCAGCCCAGTTCCAGTGATCTCACTCTCTCAGAGAGGACCTTAGTATTGGTTGTTTTGTTTTGTATGAGCCTATGTTTCATGTNGCCCAGGCTAGTCTCAAACTTGCTCTGTAGCTGAGGATGACCTTGAACATTGTAGTGGTTTGAATATGAGTGGCCCCTATAGGCTCATATATTTCAATGCTTAGTCACCAGGGAGCAGCACTGTTTGAGAAGGATTGGGAGGTGTGGCCTTGTTGGAAGAGGTGTGTCACTGGGGTTGGACTTGGAGGTTTCAAAAGCCCACACCTGGTCTAGTGTCTCTCTCTCTCTCTCACTCTCTCTCTTCCCTCCCCCTCTCCCCTTCCGCCTCTCCCCTCCTCCTTCCCCTCTCTGCCTGCAGATCAGATATAGCGTAATGTTTTCAATGTCATTTATGCTGCCATGCTCCCCACCAATGGAGATGACAATGGACCAACCCTCTAAAACTGTGAGCAAACCCCCAATTAAATGCTTTCTTCTATAAAGTTGTCATGGTGTCTCTTCACAGCAATAGAACAGTGACTAAGACAGACATCCTAGCCTGATTATCCTACCCATACCTTCTCCAGAGTGCTGAGGTTACTGTAATTCACGATCCTACTCCATTTAAGTGGTACTGGGGGAACCCAGGGTTTTCTTGCATGCTAGGCGACTACTCTGCCTGCTGCCCTATACCTGGGCCCAGGCTTTAGTTTTATTATCCAGTGCCTTGTGTGATTCCCCTGCAGTGTTGTCTCTAGCCCTGGCTTGCAAGTGACTGCTAAGTGAGCAAGGAAGTTTGTCCCTTGTCCCTCTCACTCCCAGTATGTTGAGTCCATGTTACCCATCAGCCTCTCTGGAGAGACCTTGCCTCTTCTTTCCATTCTGGCCCAGGGGGATGCCTGGCCAGATGAAATCACTAAGCTTGAGTCCTAACACTCATTAGCCCTCAGACTCTGGCCATGTTACCTAACCTCATTATTCCCCAGTTTCCCCGCGTGATTAACTAAGGACCGGTTGAGATAACAGGTGTCGCAGTGCCTGGCTGTGTGGTAAGAACTCAGACCTGCTGTTTACTTCCTGAGCAACGTGCACCACGAATTGCTGATGTCCAGAAGGCATCCTCTAGAGTGTATACACCTGAGCCTGGCGAAGCCGCATCCCCACCCCCACTACCTGGGGCTAAGGATCAGGTCTGTAGACCCTCAGTGGAGTAGGAATTAGAGCTGATGAGTCTCCTCCTACCTGCTCTGGGGGTGTCAGAGACCAGATCCTAGCAGAGCGCAGCACCCAGGTCCTTTGTCTCGCCCGCCCCCTCGTCCTCACTTCCTGCTCAGCTTCTAGCTAGAGATCTGCGATGCGGCGGCGAGGACTTTGTAAACACGCCGCGCCTCCGGACACTCGCTCTGTTTGGGTGCTGCGGAAGCGGAGTGCACGCCCCTGTCCTGTCCGTGGCTGGCGGCTGTGATCACTCCTACTGTCCAAAACCAGATGTCCAGCAGCGAGAGAGAACGTGAGGCCACCATCCGAGCTCCGGATCTGCCAAGGGGTAAGCTTGGGGGCTGGAGAAGCCAGAACAAATGTGATACAGCATCCCCTGCTTTGCCTAGGATGTTATTTAGAGTCCAGATTGGAGACCCTGAGGTGGAGATAGCAAGTGGGTGGGTTCGCGCCACTCTTCCCTCGGTTTTGACCCAAAAGCTTAGTTCACTTTCCCTTTGAGAATGATGTTTTAACCAGAGCTGAGGGGCAGAGAAGCCCCCAAAGGTCCTTCAGCCTCCTAAACGCGTGCACGTCCTCACAGCCCCCCCCCCCTTCCAGGCTAATGTGCAAGCCCAGGGGTTTAGCAGCCTACATCAGCCTTGGAGGTTGGAGGGCTGACCAGCATGGCTAGAGAGGCAGTGGTGTTTGAGCTGACCAGAGCCAAGGAAGGGGGCCAACAAATAGAACTTTACCGAAGGTCCTGAGGGTCTGATGTGCACCAGGTCTCAGTCTTCTGCATCTTCTGAGAGTAGACCAGAGAGTAACTGAAGAAGTAGGCTGCTGTTGCAGGAAGCACTATTCATTTGCACTGACTGAGCACCTACTGTGTGCTTGATACTGTTTCTGTATGCTGCTGACTTAGCCACTGCTGGTGTTGGTTCAGAGCTCCAGCTGGGGAGGCTAGGAAGGCTGGGAAGGGGTCACTTGGGTTGCATTCTGGAGGATGGCTGTTGACCCCAGAGAGAAATAGGTGAATCAAAATGGTGTTATTGGGCACTGGGATATACTGGTAACTGGAAACGGTTGCTGCCTGTTCTCACTCACTTCCAGGCATAAGGAATGGGAATAAGCAGGACTAATTCTGGGAAAGACAGGCTGCAGAGCTGGAGCCCTGAACTAAAACTGTATGCAGCTGGAGGGTCCCCTGGGGATGATAGGACAGGCCACACCATACTGGACACCCACTCTCCATCCTGGACCCTGGGACTGTTTTCTCCAACAAGGCTGTCCTCTGCCCATCACCACAGCGTCCTCTGGGACTGGTCCTGGGTGGAGAAGTGGCTCTTGTGCCACCTCCCTGCACTCCCTAGCACATCAGGTTACACGTTCCTTTAACACTTTTTCATGTGGCCACCCTCAGCTGATGTTGGGGACATCACGGAGTAAAATTAGTGCTTGTAGCCACAGAGGCTGGAAAGGGAAAGCGTTCCTGATCGTTCCATCAGGCCATCAGTCTATGCACAACCCTCGAACCCAGGGACATGGCCCCCACGGTTCCAACCTTTTTTCTTGTATGTTTCTCTTTGTCAAGGACTTGGGATTCTGGCAGACAGTTACATAGCACCTTCAAGTGTTTATCTAAGTGGTTTAGATGTAGCATCTCATTAAAATAGCTGTGTTAAATCATCAACTAGTATTAGCTCCATTTTATAAATGAGGAAACTTGAACACAGGAAGTAAAGAGAGCTCCTTAAAGAGGGAACAAGAAACGAATGTCAGGGAGCTGGAGAAATGGCTCAATAGTTAACAGCACTCGCGCACAACTACCTGTTTCCAGGAGCTCTGATGCCCTCTCCTGGTCTCTGCAGGCACCAGGCATGAACATGGTACATATACATTCATGCAAGCAAGTGCTCATACACATAAACAGAATAAATAAAAGTAAAGAAATGGATGCCAAGCTGGGTGGTGGTGGTGGTACAAACCTTTAATCCCAGCACTTCAGAGGCAGAGGCAGGTAGATCTCTGTGAGTTCAAGGCCAACCTGGTCTACAGAGTGAGTTCCAGGACAACCAGAGCTGCACAAAGAAACCCTGTCTGGAAAACCAACAATAAAGAGGGGAGGGGGGGTCAGATGTCAGAAATGGACTGTAAATCCAACTCACTTGACTTGGGAGATCCTGTGCTTCTTTCCTTTGAGACAGGGTCTTGCTGTTAGCCCAGGCTGGCCTCCAACTCCCAATCATGACTCAACCTCCCAAGTGCTAGGATGAGAGGTCCCCATCATCACAACTAGCTCAGAGTCCCTGCTCCTGGCTACCAGGTCAGCTGCCTCTTCAGCTAGCCATGTAGAAAGTGCAGCTGAGCAGGTGCTAGCTAGGGTGAGTCTGTGAGTCTCTTCTACACAGTCTCTTTTGTAGAAGAGCTTGGACACTGGTACTGTTTACAGAGAGTCCCTTAAAGGCCGGCTCAGGATTCTGGGGACAGTACAACACAGAGGCAGTATCTTTCTTGTGTGGATGTGGGTGTGTGCATGAGTGTGATGTCACATACCTTTAGTCCCAGCACTTGGGAGGGAAGTACAGGCAGATCTCTATGAGTTGGATGCCTGCCTGGCCCACACAGCAAATTCCAAGCCAGCCAGTGCTACATAGAGAGAGCCTGTCTCAAAAAGACACCCAAAACTTATTTATTTTCTATGTGTGTCTGTGTTGTCTGCATTCATGTCTGTGTACCACATGTGTGCCCGGTGCCCGCAGAAGCCAGAAGAGGGTACTGGACCCCCTAGAACTGGAATTGACTTCTGTGAGCTGTCATGTAGGTACTGGAAATCAAATCTGTGTCCTTTGGAAGAGCAGCCCATGCTTTGTCACTGAGCCATCTCCCCAGCCCTACCTTACTTTTTGAGGCAGAGTTTCTCACTGAAACTGGAGCTTGCTGTTGGGCTAGACTGGCTAGCTAGGAAGTCCTTGTGGACCCACCTGGGATCTGCCTGTCTCCCTCCCTGTCCCACCTCACTGCGTTTGGATTACAGATGTTTGCAACTTTTGTGTGACTGCTTGGAACCTGAACTCAGGCCTCATGCATGTGCAGCAATTGCTTTCCCCATGAGCCATCTCCTCAGTCCCACTTGTCTTTTGAGACAGGTCTCCTAACCCCAATTGGCCTAAAACATGTATGTAGCTGAGTATGACCTTGAACTTCTAACCTCTGGGGAGTGCCAGCATTACAGACATGTGCTACCACACCTGCTTTGTCTTGTGCATATTCAAGCTTAGACCCCCACATTCTAGATCCCAAGAAGAGCATTCAAGCTTGGTATCTGATTAAGAGGATGGTACAGAAGTGGCAGAAGCTTAAGGTACTGTCCCCTTTAATCCCCTGTGTCACTTCATGAAAAGTAGCGCCCTTGTGTCTGCCCCACTTCCCACAGGTTGGAGCCCCTCTACAGGGAAGCCTCCCCAAATTCTAGCTATTTTCTCTACCTCCTCTCTGAAACTCCCGGTTTCCCTAAGGAACCCTCTGCACAGATTTGGGAATGCCCAAGACAGGTCCCTATGCCTACTGCAATCAAAAATTAATAATCCCAGCACTCGGGAGGTAAGAGACAGGCCAGTGTCTGTGAGTTTGAGGATGGCCTGGTCTACATAGTGAGACACTGTCTTTAAAAAGACCAACTTAGGGGGCTGAAGAGATGGCTCAGAGGTTTAGGGCACTGGCTGCTCTTCCAGAGGACCAGGGTTCAGTTCCCAATACACATGTGGCTGTAACTCCAGTTCCAGGGGATCTGAAGGCCCCCTCTGGTTTCCACTGTATGTGCACATGATGCACAGACATAGAGGCAGGCAAAACATCCACACACATAAACTAAATACAACTGTTTAAATAAACAGCTCAGCACTGATCCCAGGAAGGGGTGTCTGCTGAGATGGGTGTTGATACTGGGGGTTGGGGTGGAGCCAGGGTGTGAAGGTTATGAATAATGTGAACAGAGGCTGTTCTGCCCCCCCTTCCTCTCTGCTCCTAGTGTGGGGTGCAGTGGAACCCTGGGCACGCCCCCTGTCCTCTGCCCTCACTTGTCTGAGAAGAACAGGCTGTACCCTTGAGAAACCGCAAGAGGAAGTTTAGGGCGGCTTGTGGGTGGGGAAAGTTCTGGGAGCTTTGCCAAGTTTCCCTTTCCCTGCTGAGCAGTAGGTGTGTTTATCTTGCCCACAAAGACTTTTAAATTTTAAATCCTCTGAGTTTCAAAGAGCTGTCAATTCCTGTCCTGGTCCTGCTGCTGGCCCACAGCACCCTTTCTGCAGTGAGCTAGGAGTCTGTGTTTCCCTTTGGTAATCTCTGGTCTCAGCCCATCGCCTTTTCCCAGGGTACCCCCAGAACCTTCCAACTCTGGAGAATGTGGCTCCAACAGCCACTTAGGGGTTTCGGAGTGTTCCCAGGGGCTCCTAAGTGTTTCTCTTATTTGATACTCACTGTAATTCGAGTAGTGCATACCTCTGTGTCCAGGTTATCAATGAGGAAAACAGAGTTCAGAAAGGCTTAGGAACTTGACAAAAGTCACACAGCTAGTAAGCGGCAGAGTTGAGGACTGAAGGTGGATCTATCTCAAGCCAGAGTGTCTGCTTTTTACTTTCAGTAATAGAAGTTGCGATCTAAAATTTTTATTGTTTTTTTTTTTTGTTTTTCAAGATAGGGTTTCTCTATGTAGCTAGCCGTGGCTATCCTGGAGTTCCCTCTGTAGACCAGGCTGGCCTTGAACTTGCAGAGATCTGCCTGCCTCTGCCTCCGAAGTGCTGGCTTAAAGATGTGTGCCACCANCACACACCTTTGTGTGTGGTTGAATGGCCTATCTTTTTGTTTTTAAATAATGCTGCTGGGTCTAAGAGATGACTTGATGGTTATGATGGCTTGTGGTGGAGTGCTCCTTTAATCCCAGCACTTGGGAGGCAGAGGTTGGTGGATCTTTGTGAGCCAGCCTAGTCAGGTCTACAAAGCAAGTTCCAGAACAGCCAAAGCTGTTACACAGAGAAACCCTGTCTTGAAAAAAAAATTCTCCCAGAGAACCAGGGTTCAATTGCCAGCACCCANAGGGCATCTGCACATGTTGCACAGACATCCAGGCAAAACACCCATTTATGTAAAATAAATATATTAAAAATAATGCTGCAGCTGCAGAAGGGGGTGGTGGTGCCTGCCTTTAATCCCAGCAGAAGAGGTGATCTCTGTAAGTCTGTATAGTTCCAGGGCTATGTAGAGACCTCATCTTAGAAACCACAACAGAAATGCATAGACTGTTCTTCCAGAAGACCCAGGTTCNATTCCCAGCACTCACATGGCAGCTCATAACCGCACATCTGTAACTGCACTTCCAGAGGATCCCGTGATGCCCTTTTCTTGAGGTCTACGAGTCTTGAGTCTTGATCAGGTTCATTTTCTCTGCGAATTAAAGAGTCAAAAAGCAGGAAACACCTCGAGTACCANAGATAGCATCAGAGAAATCTCAAACACTACAAGTAGACAGCAGCAGACAGAGTCAACAGTTGAATACGGACATTTCTTGGGAATGAGGAGACACAAATGCAACAGACAGAGAAAAAGACCCTCTGCGTAGCAGAAGGGGGACTCGGGACACTGGAAACCCAGTCTCTTCTCAGGGCTGGAGGTTTTCTAAGTCTCTGCAGAGGTTTTCTCCCCTAATTTAGGTTGGTCAGTTTGAAGAAAGATAGGGTGGTTGATTGGCCGGCGACTGTTGTGTATCGTGTCCAGGCCTTAAGAACGGTTGAGCCAGTCCGTCAGCAGGGGGTCTGCCACAGGAGACAAACACCTAAAAGCCTTTGTTTTAAGCTGCCGGGCTTGTGTCTTAAGTCAGGAGGGTGAGGAAGAAGCTGTCTTATTTGGGGAATTCACTGCCAGCATTACCTAGCCATAGCCCCTATTCCTATCTGCTGCCTACCAGGAGGAAGTCTGTGTCACTCCTCATTCTGACCTTCATGGGCCCAGACACACAAGTGGTACACAGACAAAGATATAGACANAATACTCATACACATAAAATTTAACACACACACACACACACACACACACACACACACACACACACACACACACACACACACACACGATGCAGCACAATAGTGTGGGTCCCAGCATCCACTTTCGGCACTTCACACCTGCATGTTACTGCAGCTTCAGGAGATTTGATACCCTCTCTGGACCTCTATGGGCACCTACATACACCTAACACATAAATAAGTTTTTAATTTAAAAAAAAAAAGGACAGGGGCTGAAGAGATGGCTCAGAGGATAAGAGCACTGGCAGCTCTTCCAGAGGTCCCTGAGTTCAATTCCCAGCACCCACATGGTGCCTCACAACCACCTGTAATGAATGATATCCGGTGCCCTCTTCTAGGGTACAGACATACATGCAGGCAGAACACTGTCTACATACAATGGTATTTGGTGTGGTGGTGAATGCCTATAGTCCCAACACTCAGGAAGCCGAGGCAGGAAGAGAGGAAGAATATTGGAAGTTGGAGGGGGCCTAGGCTATGGATTAAGACCTTGTCTCCAATCAATCAATCAATCAATCAATCAAGACAATGTGAAAAAGTGAGGTTAAATTCCAGAAAACTGAAGGGTTAAAATGTCTGAGGTAGTTCTGGGAAGCATTAGAGCTTTAAATATATTTATTTTGCCAGGTGGCAATACCTTTAATCTCAGCACTTGGGAGGCAGAGGAAGCCAGATCTCTGTGAGATCCAGGCCAGCCTGGTCTACAGAATGAGTTCTAGGACAGCCAGGGCTGCACAGAGAAACCTTGTTTCATAAAACCCCCAAAAGTGTTTGTTTTATTTTTAATTATGTGTAAGTGTGTGTATCTGTGTACATAACTGCAGGTGCCTGCAGGTTGTGAGGCCACAAAATGTGGTGCTGGGAACTGAACTTGGGTTATCTGCAAGAGCAGTGCAAACTTTTAACCGCTTCACTATCTCTCCAGCCCCATAACTTTTTTCCTTGAGTGGTTGGATTTTTTGTTCTCTGCTTTTTAACCGTTTTGACTTCTTTTTCTTCTTATTATTAATTATTATTATTGCTTGATTCTCACCATAGCCCCGGTACTATCCTAAGTAGATCTGGTTGTCCTTGAACTTGTAGCAATCCCTGCCTTTACTTTCCGAGAGCTGGGATTACAGGCGTGGAAAGCACCACGCCCACTTGGCAAAAATGGAAGGGCTTTCTAACAAATACCTGACCCTGTGACGTGAGTCCCAGCCACAGGAGTCTAGAGCGCATGCACCAAGAGCCTCTGCCAGAGTGTCAACGCGCAGACTCCACCCCTTTCCGCCTGGAAACTGGGTTGCTCTCCGAGGCCCCCTTGCGTCATCGCTTGGCCCGCCGCCGGCCCGGGCCCATGGTTTTCACACTCCATCCACCAGATGGAGCTGTTGGCCAGAGTGTCGCTGCAGGGGCCCCTATTGGGTGAAGAACCCCACCTGGGCCTTCAGGCGCCAGCTGGTTTCCTGGGACCTCTGTCCCCCACCTTCCCAGCTGTTTACACTGGGAGCTGTTCTGGCTGGACCCGGCAGAATCTCCATAAAATGTGCTCTTAACGGCTCTGGCCCAAGTGTGCAAGCCTGGGAGGGAGCATGTGCTCCTTTCCCGGGGCAGGGGCCTCCCCACACCTCTTCCCCCCCCCCGACCTTCTTAAGTCCTTGCCACATAGGGACCCAGGTTTCGCCAGCGCCAGCGTGTCAGGGAAGCTACCCTGGAATGGCCGTTCCTACCCTCCAAAGGGTGTGACACTTATATTGTTGCCTGTAAGGGACCTCGGAAGCCACACCTCTCTGAAACTCTCAGTCCTCTGCAGCCTGACCAGCTCCCACGCTGAGTAAAATTCCCCAGCTGTCTCTCCTGAGATTAGAGAGCAGAGGCTGAGCCATGGCTCTCAGAAGGTGGGTCAGAAGGAAGAGGCCAGTTCCTCCAATACTGGGCCAGATCTGCTTGCTGCCGGTCTAGACCCTTAAGGGGGCCATAAAGGGCCAGGTGTGGTGGCACAGACCTTTAATCCCAGCACTGGGGAGGCAGAGGCAGGCGGATCTCTGTGAGTTTGAGGCCAGCCTGTTCTACATGCAAACTCAGGCCTGGCAGGGCTACATAGTGAGAGAGCTTGCTTCAGAAAGAGACAGAGAGAACTAAGAAAGCGGTACAACCAATGGGCTATATAGGGACACAGCAGACAGAGCCCAGGATGAGCAAGATGGCCACAGGCACCTGAGGACTGACCCTGAACAGTATCTAGCTACTATTTCCAAGCACTTAGTAATCCATTCCTTCCTAAGCCCATCCCTCAAGAGACAAAGGGAACAGGAAACCCATCTTCAGGCAAAGAAGCCGCTGCGCAGAGACGTCAGCTTCCGTTCGCACAGATCAGCTGGCAGGCAGGCTAATTGGGCCGTTTGGTTGCAAAGACAGTTCACCATTCATTTTCACTACCCGGTGGAGTGGCCAGAGCGCAGTCCCGCGTGGACAAGCTGCCCAGCGTTGTCTTTGCTGGGCTCTTTCTGGCTGCTATTTCTTTGTCTGCTGTCCCTCCCTCACGGTAGCTAATACTAGCTAAATGCTTATTGTACACTAAGTAGCATCTCTGTGTCCTCACAGTCCAGTGAGGGAGTGGGGCATGCCGAGGCTCAAACCCAGACCTTTGCACAGGCTAGGCAAGTACTCTGTCACTGAGCTCCAGCCCCAGCAAGACAGGCGTTTATTATGCCTTTACAGAAGAGGAATCAAGACACAATCCAACCTGCATTGGATTTAAGAGAAAATGCAAAGTCCAGCTTAGTGCCAGGCAGGCCACAGATCCTTATAAATAAGAGTTTTTGTCTTCATAATGTTAGCGTCATTTTCCAGCCTATACTCCTAGGGGTGGGCATGGGGGTTATCCAAAACCAGGCTTGGTTTCTTTATTCATCATCCTCCCTATGGCTCCCTCTCCCTCTCCTTTCTCTCTCTCTCTCTTTCTCTCTCTCTCTCTCTCTCTCTCACACACACACACACACACACACACTCCTTTTTTGAGACAAGGCCTTACTAGGTAGTTCTGGCCTACCTGAAACTCACTTTGAGGTCTAGGCTGGTCTTGAACTCACAGAGCCTGCCACTGACTCCCTGATACTGGGATTAGGAGTGTGTGCTACTATCCTCAAGCATGTTTGTATTTGTTTTTTAAGACATGGTTTCACATAGCCCAAGTTAGCCTCAGACTTGCTCTGTAGCCAAGGATGACCTTGAATTCCTGTCTGCCTTCCTCCACCTCCCAAGTGCTGAGATTCCGGCCTCACCACCACCCCTGGTTTATGTGGTGCTGCNGATCCATCCCAGGGCTTGGCGTGTTGGCTAAGCGAGAGCTCTACCACCTGGCCAGAGCCCCAGCCCCACAGCCCTTCTCCTTCTAGAGTAAAAATAGCCCTGCAAGTTCTGGCCTGTGGGGAGAAGATTGGACAGAGTCCTTGAAGTTGGGGCAATCCCAGAAACTCCCAATTCTGGCCCCAGCGTTTTCTGCTCCAGCTCACCCTCCCTCTGGTTCTGTGTTCTGCGCTCCAGGCTGCTCCTCCCTGCCCCTCCCCTGGGCTCTGGGAGCTCTGGGAAAGGAAGTCAGGGCTGAGGCCTCAGACAGATGCAGGCCTTGAGCATCCACTTAAGCTCCAGCTGGAGGAGGGGGGCCCTGCCAGGGGAGGAGAGGGCACCTGTGGGTCCCATCCGCCTGTCCCCTGAAGGTTTCTGTCTGCTGTCACAGAATCTTTCCTGAGCTCTCTAGTTTGTAGAGGGTTAGGTGCTTTAGTCCACTTTGAATAAGACCCTCAAGAAGGTTGGATCTCCAGCAAGTGAACAGTACTAAGTTGGCTTGGGGGTGTTGGGGAGGGAACTGTTTCCTCCCAGCAGCTGGTTCAGAAGTTCAAGGCCACCCTTTCCTCTCAGCTCTACCCCTCTTCCTAAGACACTCCCCCTACGGACCCAGAACCACAATGGAAAGAATCTTGGGGTCCAGGCCCTCAGATATACTAGGGGGCAGGGCAAGCACTGAGGTGTAGAATGTTCTCTAAGCCCTCCCTTTTCTCCAGTCAGCTCGTACCTGCTGTTCCTGGGAGCAGTATCCATCTTTTCTTTGATTGACTTAGTTTCTGCTCATAAGCCCAGCTGAATTTTCTTCTCAGATTTCTGTATCTCTAAAGAGATAGTCTCTTTGGGGGTAGGCCCAGACTTGATATAACCACTAAACTTGACCTTGGTGCCTCTGGGTGGTCCTCAGAAAGTTTCCTCAGACACAGCTGCTGAGAGTCATTTTGGGTGTTCCTCATGAGCATATACTGTGTGGATGTTCTTTCTTTTCTAAAACAAAACATCTATTTTGTGTGTTGGTGAGGTGTATGTGTGGGGACATGTGCTTGGAGGTCAGAGGGCAACCTGCACAAGGTGGTCTTGTCATTCTATTATGTGGGTTCAAGGGATTGAACTAGGGTTGTTAGTAAATAAATTTATAATAAATGTGTATATTTATTAACTCAGTTCTTACTTATTCTTCACTGAAATGCTGTGCAGAGCTGGAGGATGTAGCTCAGTTGNTAGAGACCCGGCATAAGGTATCCCTGGGCTCAGTCTCCAGTACCACACAAAACTGGATGTGGGCACCTGGCTGTGATCCCAGCACTTTGGAAATAGAGACAGGAGGATGAGATGTTCAAGGTCATCCTTGGACTTGCGGCCAGCCTGGGATACGTATGCCCCTGTCTCAAAACAAAACAAAACAAAACAATAGGCTGGAAGGTAGCTCAGTCAGTAAAGTGTTTGGCTCGCAAGTTTGATCCTCACAACACATGTCAAAATGCCTTCCATGGCATCAAGTGCTAGGGAGGCAGAGAAAAAGTCCTGGGGGTCCCTGGCCAGCCAGTCTAGCCCAGCTGGTGATCTCCAGGCCATTGAGAGACCCTGCCTCAATGGAGGTGATGGCCTTCCCAAGTTTGACACCCAGGATTCTCCTGTGGCCTGCACAGGTGTATACACACATGCACAGGTGTACACACACATGCACAGGTGTACACATACATGCACACGTAACAAGAGAGTACTATGAGGCTTTCTTATTTCACATATCAAGAAATGGAAGTGCAGGGGCCAAATGACTTAGCCCAAGGTCAGTATTGAGAGCCGATGGCAGGGACCTTAGTGGCACACAACTTTTATCCCAACACTGAGGAGGCAGAGCCAAATGGCTCTCTATGAGTTCAAGGCCAGCTTGGTTGGCATGTGTTTGTACCCACCCACTGAAAGAGTGTGAGATGATACCAAGTTCCCTATTGTGACAGTGCCTTATGTCTAGTGTTGGGATTATTAAAGCAGAGGATTGGGGCTCCTGAACTGGTTGTGAGTGACATACACATGTGTCCTATAAGTAGGTGGTGTAGCAAGTGTGTTTTCCCCAACCCGACTCCAAGCATGCCAGGGCATCCTGGCACCCTGGATGCCTTAGACCTCCTCACCACAGAGCCTTGCCCCAGCACGCAGCTTAGGTGCACAGAGGACCCAGGAAGCAGGAGCTGAGGGCTGGTGGTGGATGTGAGCTTTGCTAGGTGGGGCTGGGACTCTGACCTATCTGTGGAGCCCTGGATGAATCAGCCTGACCACAGCCACCCAACTGAAATGAAGGTACAAACACTTTCTTCCAACTCCCTCTCCAACGTTCATTTTCTTTTTCCTTGTTATTTCCCATCACAGCTTTATTGGGGTGTGGCACCAGGGAGTAGCGGAGGGCATAACCCAAACTCATGGTTAAACTGGGTCCTGGGACTGAACCGATGACTTGGCCCTTGAGGAAGGTTTGAAGTCTCCCATAGTTCTAGAGATGAGCAGCAGCCCTGCCTAGGGTGAATGACGCATGCCTTGTCCATAGCAGGACTGCATAGGCTTAGGGCTCAGCCACCTGATACAGTCACCCAGCAACATGTAAAATACACAGAGGCTTTGAAAGCACTCATTTGTCTGTTCTTCATGTACAGTAGTGTTATGATGTATTCAGCATTGGGTTCAAGGCAGGGAAAAAAACAAACAGCAAAACCACTATTATGGGACTGCAGAGATGACTCCATGGTTAAGAGTACTAGCACTTGCTGCTCTTCCATAGGACAATTCCCAGTACCCAAGTCAGGTGGCTCACAATAGCCTGTAAGCGCCCAGGGGAGCTGATGCCCCCTTCTGGCCTTCCTGGGTCCTGTACTCACAAGTATATATCCATATACATACACACATACACATTAAGTGAAAAATCTTAATTCCTCATCTCCCCTCCACCTCAAAAAAACCCCACTCCACTGTTAAAGCTAGACATGATGGTCTACTCTTGTAAACCCAGTACTTGGGAGGTTGTGGCAGAGGGATCATGAGTTCAAGGTCATCCTTGGCTATATAGTGATTGGAGACCAGCCCAGAACATTTGAGACCCTATACATAGGGGAAAAAAAAAAAAAAGAACCAAGCCCCCTCCAAACACCATTATTAAAAATGACCTTAATCTTCTCATACAACCCAGTTTGCATCTAAGAATCTGTAGCATGACTGGTTTTCTCTGGGATAGCCAGCTGAGTCTTCATTTTGTGTTGAACTTGGGACCAGGAACTATAGTGTACCAACAATGTATAGCTTCATTGATCAACTGTTGTCCCCTCCAATTGCATTAGTCACTGTTAAGTGTTCATATTTAGGAGTTCACTATGCATGCTCTTGTGGGCTAGCAGGGCCACAAGAAGGGTTTGTGTGACAGTCTTGTGGGAATTTGGAGGAAGGATTGGTTACTTTTGCATAATATTAGGCAGGTTAACCAGGAATTTCCTCTTGCTCAAAAGTGTTATATGAGGAAATCAGAGAAAAGAGGTTTTGGTTTTGTATTTCGTCCTGGTATGTCCCCTGCTCCCAGGCTAGGGAATCAAACCCAGTGTCTAACCCATGCTAGACAAGAACCCTACCACTGAGCCCTAACCCCCAGCCCCAAGAAGAGGTTTTGGTGAACTCATTTCAAGAGCAGTTTTCAGGTTTTTGTTTCCTAAGACAGATGGTCTATTTGCAGCCCAGACTAGCTAGCGTTCAACACACTCTGTAGCCCAGGGCTTGTCTCAAACTCATGGCTCCTCATCCTGGGATTGCAGGTGTGTACCACCAAGTCCGAGGTTGTCAAAGAACAGTTTTTTATAAGGCAGATAAAAGTAAAAAGAAAGTTGGGTGTTATGTGGCATTCCTGTAATCCCTGTAAACTCAGCTGTCAAGGGCTAGAAGCTGGAGAATCAGGAATTCCAGGCTAGCCTCAGCTACCTGAGACCTTGTCTCAAAAGACCAAAAGAAATGCAGCTGGGTTACAGAGCAAGATTCTGTCTCAGAAAGCAACAAAAGTAAAAAGGTACAAATTAAAATCAGGTTTTTAGTTGGGAGTGATGACGCATGCCTTTAATCCCAGAACTCAGAAGGCAGAGGCAGGCGGATCTCTGTGAGTTCCAGGCCAGCCTGGTATATTTAGTGAGTTCCGTGCCAGCCAGAGCTACATAGTGAGACCCTATCTCAAAAATAAATAAATAAATGAGCAAATAAATAAAATAATAAGAGCAGCTTTCCAACTGTGCCTCGTTTTTGTTTGTTTGTTTCTACCAAAAGCCATAGTATAGAAATAATCCTTCTCTCTGATTTCAATAGCAGTTATTGGGCTCACTTCTTATTCTCTTTGTAGGATGTTACTATCTCCTTAAAAAATAGTTGCTAGTTTTATAATCATCGTTAGTTCTATGATGACAATCATTTTCCCTGCTTTGGTGCTGGGGGTTGACCCATCACATAGCCTGATGTTCATGCCGCTGTAGACAGGCATCTCCTGCCTTGTTTTTATTTTTTTGCTTTGTTTTGAGATGGGCTGTGGTGTGTGTGTGTGTGTGTGTGTGTGTGTGTGTATGTGTGTGAGATTTAACGGCTAACTGGCCTGGATTGGAATCCTACTTCCTCTGTCACCCTAGTGCTGGGATCATAGGTATGCACTGCTTCCCCAAACACAAGAAATTAATGAGAAGCATGGCCTTAGTTAACATTTTTTGTAGCTCTCTTTAAATGTCTAATTTAAAAAAAAATTTATTTATTATGTATGTAATGTTCTGGCTGTATGTTTGCCAGCACGCCGAAAGAGGACATCAGATCTCATAGATGGTTGTGAGCCACCATGTGGTTGCTGGGAATTGAACTCAGGACCTCTGGAAGAGCAACCAGTGCTCTTAATCTTTAAGCCATCTCTCCAGCCCTTAAATGCCTAATTTAATTGAAGATAGCTGGATTATCATGGAGGCTTCTGCTTCAGTCTGTTGCACTGGGTGGCTTGGGTGAATGTATATAAGGAAAATTGAGCCTCAGACGTCATCAGAACGAGGGGGGGGGGCTGTGGCCTGGGCTAGAGGACAGTGGTCCTAGCAGGTCACCAGGTGGAAAGAATGTTTGAGACAATAATAAGAGGCTGAGATGGGGAGTTTGTACGTGGCTCAGTAGCTGAGTAGGAGCCATTGAGGCTTTTGTGTAAGGAAGTCACATGATCAGAGTGGTTTCAGGACAATTCCCAAGGCTGTAGTGGAATAGCAAGGGGAAGTCCCCATAAGACTGTGAAAAGGCTTGAAATGAGGGTGCTGGTCCCCTTTCTCACTGCTGTGACAAACACTGACAAGGGCAATTTAAGGGAGAAAGGGGTTCTCCGGGCTCGTAGCTTGGGGGGCTACCTAGTGGTGGGGAAGAGGTGACAGCATGACAGCAGAAGAGATGACCAGGTGAGGCACGGCTGGTCCCAGCGCCTCTGCATCCCGGAAGCAGAGAGAAGTGCATGCTGGCGCTCAGCTGCCTTCCTCCAGTCCGAGAACACCCCCCATGAGAAGGTGCCATCACTCAGGGAGGGTCAACCCCTCAGTTAAGCTCTGGAAATGCCTCTGGGTGTGTTTCCTGGGTGATTCCAAATCCTGTCAATTAAGAGTCAAGTCCTACCATCCTATCAGGTGGCATCCGCAGAAATGGAGGTGAAGGGGCCGTTTGACAACTGGTTTTAAGGGCTTCAGAAGCAGCAGAACTGGGGAACTGGTAGGAATTAGAAAGAGTCATCCACACTTCCCCCTGCGAGGCACCCTGCATATTTCTGCGATGAAGTATGTGGTCTGTGTTGTACTAGCTGCTCACATTCCTTCTCCCCCGCCAGGCTGTGTGCTCCAGCTCAGGAGTGAGAAAAATCAAGGACAGTTAGGCAGGACTGGTGGTACAGGCCTGTAATCCCAGTTACTCAAAGGGCTGAGACAGGAGGATTGAAAGTTCAGGGCCAGCCTGGGCAACTTAATGATAACCCTGTCTCAAAATAAGTTTAAACAAAACAAACAAATTTCACCATGGTTTACTGGCAGAATGCTAACAGCGTTAATAGAGAGAGTATAATCATGAGAAAAGGCTCTGATATCCTGAAGTCTCATTAAACTAAGGACAGGGTGTTGTCAAGCCGGAAAGGGAGGAAATCAAGAGTGGATCTTGAAATATACCATTCTCTTGGAGATAGGTAGGTAGGTAGGTAGGTAGATAGATAGATAGATAGATAGATAGATAGATACATAGATACATAGATACATAGATACATAGATACATAGATGATAGATAGATGATAGATAGATAGATAGATACATAGATAGATAGATACATAGATAGATAGATAGATGGTTTTCAACACAGGGTTTCTCTGTGTAGCCCCATCTGTCCTGAAACTAGCTCTTTAGACCAGGCTGGCCTTAAACTCAGAGATTGACCTGCCTCTGCCTCCTGAGTGCTGGAACTAAAGGCAGGTACCCTCATACCCAGCTAAGAAAGCATCTTTTTTTTAAGTACTAAAGATTTGGGGAGAACTATAAAAGCCTTGTAAGAGGTCCTTGAATTTGTTCTGAGTCTCAACTCAATTAGGGAAATGCTTTTTCCCCCCTTTTCTCTTCTTTTTGAGACAGGGTCAGCACTTGGGAGATAGAGGCAGGAAGGTCACGAGTTTGAGGTCATCCTTAGCTGCACAGTGAATTTGAGACCAGTCTGGACATAAGGCAAGCATTCTACCAACAGAGCCACATTCCTGGCCTGACAATGTTTTTTAAAATTTTTATTAAGCTGGGCATAGTGGTGTGCACTGTAATTCCAGCCTCTGGGAGGTAGAGGCAGAAAGATCAGGCATTCAAGGTCTCCTCACCAACATAGCAGGTTTGAAGCCAGCCTGTGCTACTTGAGACCTTGTTTCAAAAAACAAACCAAAATAGAATAAAACAAATCCTAGAAATGTTTTCATTTTAAACCATTTTGTCCACACATGTACAGAAACACACAAATATGTATTAAAAAACAAACAAGATGTGCTGTAATGTGCTTATGCTTGCTACAGCAGATGTACTTTTAATGTCTTAAAAAAAATCTATTGTATTGTTTCATTTGTAAAACATGTCGGTCAAGCTTAGCTTCAGGGCCTGTGAGGTTCAGCACAGCCCAATCGGCCACCTGAGCTGATCTCCAGAGCCCACTGGGGAAGGAGAGAACCCACTCCTGAAAGTTGTCCTGTGACCTCCATAAGCACTCCATGGCATGCATGCATCTGAAGGCATACAATCACATATGATGATAATAAAATTTTAAATTNGTTTCATGACTTCAAGAGAAGCTGGGGAGACATCCTGCCTTATAATTGGAAAGACACTGAGTTTGGGCTGGGGTGGGAATCAAGTTGTAAGACTAGGTTCTGGTAGCCCCAGCAACAGATTATCCAAAGTAAAGCAAAGGGAATACCTGGGAACTCCGAGACCTTTTGGGAAGGCTGGAGAATGAGCCTTGGAAATGGAGAGGACTCACCAAGTGCCTGAGGGTGGAAAGCTCCTGAAGGGAGCTGGCTGGGCCTGGTGGAGGACAGGTTTCTGGGGTACAGGTCAGGGGCCTGGCTTCTGGACTTATGATAAGGAGAGCAGGTGGCAAAGCAGTTAGACGGGGACTGGACTTTCCACAACCAGGGTGACAGGATGCAAGCAGGTGGAAAGGAAGGAAATCTAACTTCTAGTGGCAGGATGACCTTGCATTGAATCTGAACCACCATATTTGTACCCTGCTGGTGTCTATCATGTGGGGAACCTTCCCTTCAGAAAGAAGTCTGGGGTAGAACTTAGTGGCATCGTATCCCCAGATACGGAAGGAAGGGAAGGAGGGCAGGAAAGAAGGGAAAAGAGGGTTGGGAGCCAGGTATGCTGGCACAGGCCTTTAATCCCAGCACTTAGGAGACAGAGGCAGGGGAATCTCTGTGAGTTCCAGGCCAAAGCTAAGTTGGTAGAAGGCTTACCTAAGTATGCAGGAAGACCTGTGTTCACTTCCATAAACTCCAAGTAATCCTGGAATTTGGGAAGTGGAGGCAAGTGGGTCAGGAGTTCAAAGCCTGCCTCAACTCCACAGGCAGTTTGAGGCCAGCCTGAGCTGTGAGATGTTGATCCCCCAAAAGCGCCTCCCGTACATATGGTTTAGATATACTACACACATATTTNAAAAAACAAAACTAAACTAAAAACTGAAGGACGTACACAAATGTTAACAGTGGGGTTTTGTTTGCTTGGGCTTTTTGGTTTTGTGTGTGGTGTGAAAGTAACAGAAGTAAAGTTGTTTTGGGGTATTGTTTTCTCTTGTTACCTCTTTATCCTTCTCCCCCCTTTTTTTAAATTTTNGACTCTCACTGTGTAGTCCTGGCCAGCCTGGAACTCACTATGTAGACCAGGCTAGCCTAAAACAATGCTGGGATTAGAAGCGTCCAGCAACCACCAGCACACCGGCTCCACTCTTTTCCTTTTTAAAAAAACTTTAGAGCTGCAGCTTGTATGNTTTGACCCCCAGTGCCACATGATTCCATGACTTATAGAGGCAGGAAGATCAGGGGCTCAGTGTCACCTCAGGTACCAATTAGGTTCCAAGGCAGCCTGGGCTATATGAGACCCTGTTTCAAAAAAACAAATCCAGTTCTCTAACAACAGGAAGAATAGGAACCACACCAGGAGTGTGGTTCCCATGAGCTTAGGGGGAAAGAGTCACTAGTTTGTGGCATCTCATTGGAAGTGGTAGGAGCTAAGAGTGAAGCTGGCATCGAAGGCCTGGAACCTGGTGTGGACTCTGCCCCCAGCTCTCAACTCTCTGCCAGATCCTTAAGTCTAGTTACACTTCTTGGGTGACCAGCTCATGCCATCATGACAGTTGGGGTGGGTGGAGTTAGATGAGAGCAGCTACCCTCGGAGGGGCACAGAGTGGGTCTGAAGAAGGCCAGCTTGTGCTTCCTTCAGTCCTTTTGAGCAGCCTGGAGCTGCAAGGGTGGAGTAGGGGGAAGAACCGCGGTGGGAGCAGGAAGCTGGGCAGCATCCCGCAGAGTCTGCCTCCGCCGCTCAGCAACAGAGGAGGAGGTGGAGTCTGGGTTGAGCCCTGAGATAAGGAACAGGCAGCAGCTGACAAGGAGATCAAAATAAACAGCTGTGCCCCGAGGAGAACAAGCTTTGCATTCCGTTCCCTGATCCCACCCCAATCCCTACTTCTCCCTAGCGCACCCCACCCCCANCCAAGCACACTCGGCGTCCCCGTCAGCTCCGGGGGCCTCCCCTCAGCTTTGGCTTGGCTCCCTGGGAGCTGTGTTCCCACATCAGCCCCCTCCTTAGGCAGAGGCTCTAGGGGCCTTTCTCCAGCTGTCTGGAAGGACTGAGGACTCAAGACAGGTGGCCGGAGGTGGAAGAAGAGGGGCCTCTTCCAGGGCCAGCCCCCATCTGCCAGGCCGGGCCACCCTCAGACTCTCCCCTGGGTCATCTAGGAAGGCCTGGGAAACAGAGTAGGAGCTAAGCTCTGATAGCCCGGCCAGAGAGGCTGAGGCAGGATCTGGGGTTCAGTAGGGGGAAGAATTTCCACTGGGCAGAAGACATCTGCTTTCTGCACCCCCCTCCCCGAACTCAGTCCAGAGAGGAGACAGACAGCGGCTCCTAAGAGGGGCCTCCTGAACTGGCTTAGGGGGAATTCATTCCTCAGTGTAGTGCCTGAGGGTATCTTGGTTCCAGGGATCTGCAAGGCTCCATATCTTCTGAGGCTTGGTGCTAGTGCCCCAAACACCCCTATTTATTTCAACACGTGCTAGCCTCGGGGTTAAAGTCTAAGCTACAGGAGCTAATGCTTGCTCTTTCTCCAGGGCTAGGCTAGCTCCTGGGGCCACCATAAGTAGCAGCTAACACCCCTTCTTCTGTGATACCCCCATAACCAGTCCCAATCTGCAGAATGCAGGACTTCAGGGAAGTGCTGGGCGTCACCAGGAAGTGTCTTCATTGTCCTGAAGAAGGTCTGATGACTTCTGTGTTCCTGAGCCTGGACAAATGGCTTCTGGCCTGGGTGTCCAAGGGTCAGATCTAAGGGGCAGCAGGGGAAGTGTTTGCTTTGAGATACACCAGGAAGATGGCCGAAAGAAGTAAGCACATCCCCTCTCTTCTAGGGGCCNGTGGGAGCATATGCAAGTGTNCCTCTCCTCAACCTCTCATGATGGCCACATGACACGCTCCCACACCACTCTACTCAAACACCTTGAAGCCCCCAAGACCCTCCAAGGTCCTGCATCTTCAACAGGCTGCTAGGCATGCCCTTGATTATGTAGCCACCCCCACCCCTGGACAGAGGTTTCAATAAATGAATGCCCCAGATAGCTAGCAGCAGCCACTTATATATAAGAATCTCAAGGTAGTAGTGATGGAACATTAAGTCCAGTGTGGAACCCGTCTGAGCCTTAGGAGACTGCAGTATATTCAGGCCCAGGAAGGCCAGCCCGGTGGTGACTAACATTTATTGGACACTTGCAATATGCTAGACACAGGCGATCTTCCTTCATCTTAACAGTCCTATTATCCATACTGAACAGACAAGGAAGGGAAGCTTAGATGAATCACCCAGCTTGCTGAGATCACCTAACAGCACTTCAGTGCATGAACTGGGGACAGAACCTTGCTTGTCTCCAGAGCCTCAGCTCTTTCCCACCACCACAGGCAGCCCGCAGCCTCCAGGCTGGAGAGAGTGTAGTGAGGGCAGCTGCGTCCCTTCTTCCCTTCAGGCAGGAAGGAAAAAACGAGGCAAGAAACAGCAGCTGACAGTGTGGCAACAAGGTCATAGCGCTGAGGGTGGCCAACCCAGGGCAGAGGCTCCAGGGCGGGGCCAAGTGCAAGATGGGCACAGGAATTGTATGAGCTGCCGGCAGCTGATAGATACTTCAGCTGCTTCCCCCACCCTCCCTCATGCTTGGTGTGGCCACCATGGGGTTCTCCTCTTTCCTCCCTGATGTCACCTCTCTCTTCCTCTTTATGACCACAGTTTCCTTTTCTGCAGCTCTCTCCTCTGCTGTCTTCATGGCCACTGGGAAAGGTCATTCAGGTCTTCTCCAGCTGGACCTGTGACATTCCCATACCGCTCGCTCTCCACAGCAATAGTATCTATTATTAAGGAGCACCTACTGTGTGCCAGGTTTTGTTACTAACTACTTAACAATATGAACTCTGTTGTCTTTTCCTTGAGACAGGGTCTCATAGCTCAGGCTGGCCTCAAGTTCCCTATGTAGCCAAGGAAGTCCTTGAACTTCTTTCTGACCCTTCTGTCTCTACCTTCCAAGTGCTGGCATTACTGGCATGCACAGACCACCCTTGGTTTAGTGATGCTGGGGATTGAACCCAGGGCTTTGTGCATGCTGGGCATGCACTCCACTGACTGAGCTATACCCCAGGCAACAATGTGTGCTCTTAATTCTCCCTGTAAACCCATGAACAGTCAATACTAGCTCCATTTTACAAAGGAGGGAATTAGGCTTAGAGAAGTTAAGATGTCTTTCNGCTCAGCATGACTGGTGAGCTGTCCCAAGCTCAGATCTGAAGCTCACCTGTTCTCCCAGCATCTCATCCCTTCCCCCATAGGATCCAGTTCCATGAGGTTCCCTGAGCATGTCAGAGCCTTTTACCAAACAGAAGAAAAACCCTTTGAGAAGTGGTCAGTTTGAGGGATGAAGAGGTTGTGTATTAGGGAAGATTCACATTTGCTCTCCATCTGANATAAGCGGGCAAGGGACTGAGGTGGTGTATTTTATCTACTTGGAAAGTTGTTCTGACACTCAGAGAACAGACTCGATGATATTGAAGGGCCGGGAATACAGATGGAGAGGAAAGCCCCTCTCACACACTTGTGTGTAAGAAGTGTGTGGCCCTGTAGTAAAGCAGATGCTTGCTATGTAGGAGGTCAAGGGTTCAGTCTTCAGACAAAAATAATAAAAAGGCCAGGCATGGTGGCGTGTGCCTTTAATTCCAGTACTTGGTAGACAGATGCAAGCAGATCTCTGTGAGTTCAAGACCAGCCTTGTGTATATTCCAGACCAGCTAGGCTACATAGTGAGATTGTCTAAATAAATAAATAGGCTGGACTAGCATCAGCAGGTTGGGCTTCTGCAGCAGACACCTCACGATTAGTCACTTGGCAAAATGGAAATTTCCCTCCATGTGAGGTGAGCAGATGGCCTGACTGCTTGACAGTCCCGGGAACCCACTGCTCTTCCGTGCTCTGGGATGTGGAAGGTAGCACCCTCCTGAGGCCGCCAGGAAGCTCCATAGAGNGGCGGAGAGCAGAAAAGGAAGGAGAGAGGAGAGAAGAGGTACTTTACTTTCTTTAGTAAAGTATTTCTATATTCTTATTTTGGTGTGGGGATGCATGCCTCAGTGTACATACGGAGGTCAGAGGAAGCTTTGTGGAGTTGGTTAATCCAGGCCACCAGGCTTACACAGGGAGACTCCTTACCCGGAGCCTTCTCTCCATCTCTGTCCTTTTTTCAAGACACAACCCAAACCTGGCCCCATTCAGGCTGGAGAGATGACCAGAGAGAGAGCACTGCTCCTACAGAGGTCCTGGATTTGATTCTCAGCACCCACATTGAGCTGCTCACAACTGCCTGTGAGTCCAGCTCCATTGGCTCCTGTGGCTTCTGAGGACACCAGCACTTACGTGCACATACCCACACAGAGACACACAATTAAAATAAAGCATACACTTTTTCTTCTTNCTTCCTTCCTTCCTTCCTTTCTTTCTTTTCTTTTCTTTTCTTTTCCCAANACAGGGTTTCCCTGTGTAGCCCTGTCTGTACTGGCACTCATTCTGTAGACCAGGCTGGCCTCNAAATCAAAGATCTGCCTACCTCAGCCTCCTGAGTGCTGGGATTAAAGGCTTGTGCCACCATGCTCAGCTCTAAGACATAAATCTTAAAAACAAAACCAAGAAAATTCCAGATCATGTTATCCCCTGCCCCTGGAAACAGGGTCTCATATAGCCCAGGTTAGACTCCAGCGTCATATGTATCCGAGGATGACCTTGAACTCTTTTTTTTTTTTTTCCCCTTTGAGACAGGGTTTCTTCTGTGTAGCACTGAATGTTCTGGAACTCTCTCTGTAGACCAGGTTTGCCTCAAACTCAGAGATCTGCTTACCTCTGCCTTCCTGGTGCTGGGATTAAAGGTGTGTGCCACCACACCTGGGACCTTAAACTCTTGCAGATTAGTATGTGCCTTGTGTAGCTCCCAGGGAGCTTGGGGACGTACACATGGGGCTTCTAGTTAAAAAGTACAAACTGGGGAAATGGATTTTAGGGAAGGGGTTAGCCATCTCTGTCACTGGGTCCGAACAGCCAGAGGAGCCCACGGCATGTGAATGAGAATGACTTTCCTGTGTGGAATTCATGTCCCCACATTTCTGTAAGGCTGCTGAGAGGGTGATGTGCCGTCACATGGGGCAGCAGGTAGTAGAGGCTCTGAAAGAGTCAGAGGCAGGGATGGAGACTTCCACGTCTGTCCTGACAGAAAGAAAGCAGGGCTGAGGCAAGGAGGACGGACCGCCAGACATAAGAGGGAAAATCCTCTGCAGAGGAAATCTCTATGTGGCCAGATGGCGACNGGCCATAGGAACACACTCATTTATTGAGTACCTACAGTGGGTGTGGAGGAAAGGGAAGGGGAAAGACAGGCATGGTCCCTTACCTTGTGGAATTTATGAGCTCTCAGCTTTTCCTGGTCCCCCCTGCTAGCCCACAGAGGACAGACTAGGCCGTCCCAAGGGAAGCCAGGAAAGCCTGTGGAAGGCCCTCAGCTGGGAACTGGATGAACGCCATCTTGGGGCACAGTGTGGGCTGCGGTACTGGTTGGAATGGGCATTGAGGTTGTGGGTTTGCTTCTTTCCCACACCAGGGATGTGACCTGATTTCTCAGGCTGAGGTAAGTGACCTCACATGGGCTGGGGGCNTTGACCCCCTGTCAGGCCTCCAACTCTAGCTGTCCCTTTTTTCCANTAGGTTGAGTAGGAGTCCTCATTCCCATCAGCTGAGACCCCAGGTCACCAACTACACCCTTATTTTCCANTATGAAGTGGAAATTCTTGTGGAAACACTTGTGTGAGGCCTCTGGGCCTCAGCTTCGTCTTCCTGGGCCCCTCTTGGCTTGACTGGAAGAGAGGCCCCATGACTTCACCTCCTCAGAAAGCGTCCCAGTTCCCCGTTTCCTCTCAGTGCATTCCAGACCCTCTGCCTGTCTGCCTGCGTGCCTTGGCCCGCCTCACACAGCCTTCCCTTTATTCCCCCTACTGTGGCCTCCTCCAGGCTCTGCCTGCCTCCTGCTCAGACTTCAGAGCTGCTCTCTTACAGCTGANTACTACTGACAAGGCAGAGGAGCCCCTCTCCTCTGTCGCTCCTGAATCCTGTGACCTATGAGACATTCTCTTGCTGACTTTCCTTTCTTTTTCTTCCTTCCTTTCTTCTTTTTGTTACTTTTTATTTTATGATAGGGTCTCACTATGTACCATAACTGGCCTGGAACTTGCCATGCAGACCAGACTGGCTTGGCACTCACAGTTATGTCCCTGCCTCTGCACCCCTGCCCCTATACCCCTATGCTTCCCACGTGTTGGGATTAAAGGTGTATGCTACTATGCCAGACCTGTTTTCTTTTGAAAAATATTTTTTGTGGGTAGAGGTGCAGCGTAGTTGGTAGAGTGCTAGGCAAATGCTCTGCCATTGAGCTTTTTCTCCAGTCCCAAGAGCATTCTCTCTGTGTGTGTTGTATATTTGTGTGTGCACAAGAGTGTGCATGTGCAGAGGCCAGAGGCGGCATTGGGTGTCATTTTCCATCACTCTCCATCTTATTTTTTTGAGTCAGGATCTCTCAGTGAACCTGGAGCTTACCATTTTGACTAAACTGGCTAGCCAGTGAGCCCTTGGCATCTGCCTGTACTCACTCCTGCCCAGTGCTGGGGTTAAAGATGCTGCCACCCCCAGCTGCTGCTGCTGCTGCTGCTGCTGCTGCTGCTGCTGCTGCTGCTGCTGCTTCTTCTTCTTCTTCTTCTTCTTCTTCTTCTTCTTCTTCTTCTTCTTCTTCTTCTTCTTCTTCTTCTTCTT
>LZPO01089559.1:548589-565459 GCA_001675575.1 Neotoma lepida
AAAAAAAACTTCTCACCCTCAAATGCTTGTGTGGGATATCCTGTTTACAGATGAGAAAACAGGCAAGAGAGAGAAGGACTACCCAGTTCTCTCAGATTGTACAGCTGCTAAAAAATAACAGAACCAGAATTGAAACCAGGCAGGAGGTGGAGGTAGAGGACTTACCTAGCATTGTGAGACCCTGACTCCCATTCCCAGCACCACAAACAAAACAGATAAACCAGGCAGGGAGTCTGGCTGTGGAATGAGATCTTGTTTTTGTTGTCATTTTTCTGATGTCCAACGTAAGCAGAGAGACACAGACACTCAGCAAGGCCACACAGCTGGTACCTCATACATCTGAGAATCAAACCAAGTTCACATCCAGAACTCACACTGGTAACCATGACCCTATTCTAAGTCCATGGTAGTTCTTATTATCACCCACGCATTCGTTCCTTTGGACTGAACCCAGGGCCTCACTTGCTGAGCAAGTGTTCAGACAAGATTGAGTATGGTCAGTGTTATGGCTGCAGACATGTGCTGAGCTCTGCCCCCAGGCCTCATGGCTGCTTTAATTGTTCTTTCAAAATATAGATCATCAGAGCTGGAGAGATGGACAGTGGTTACGAGCATGCACTGATCTTCTAAACCCCCACTTCTGTTCCTAGCAACTGTGTCTAACTCCAGGGGATCTGACACCTCTGGCCTCTGAGGGCACCTGCAGTCACATGCACATACCCTGATACACACACACACACACACACACACACACACACACACATACACACACACACACTTAAAAATAAAACATACGCATATATATATGCATAATACTATAAAAAATAGTAGATCTAGGGCTGGGGATAAGGCTCCATTGGTTCAGTGTTTATCTAGTATGAATGAAGTCCTGGACTCCATCGCCAGTACCACATAAACTATGTGTACTGGTTCTTACAAATAATCCCAGCACTTGGTAAATGAAAAGAAAATCCAAAGTTCAAAGTCAGAAACAAAGCAAACAACACAAAACAAAACAACCCCATCAAGTAGTGGGGACTCAGTCACTAAGGTGCTTGCCACCCAAGCATGGGGATTTGAGTTTGATCCTCAGAACCCTTGGAAAAACCTTGGCATGGTGCGTGCTTGCAATCCCAGAGACTAGAGGACCCCTGGGGCTCATTGGCCAGCCATTTCAGCCCAATGAAAGCTAGGTGAGCTCCAGGCCAATGAGAGACCCTGTGTCAGGGACATGGATGATGTTTCTGTGGATGATACCCAAGGTTGTCCTCTGCTCTCCCATGCATAAGCACACATGTGCAGCCACACACTCATAAACACACACACAGAAGCATAAGTTTGAGGTTAGCCTGAGCTACGTGAGGCCCTGCTTCAAAAAATAAAATGGGGCCAGATGTAGTGGTACACACCTTTAATCTCAGCACTTGGGAGGCAGAAGTAGGTAGATCTCTGAATTCAAGGCCAACCTGATCTACATAGAGAGACTCCCAGTTCATAAAACAAAGAAATAAAACAAATAAAAAGCAATAAAATAGGGCTAGTAAGATGGACNAGTAATTAAAAACTTGAAGACCTGAGTTCAATTCCCCAAGTCCACATTAAAAAGCCAGATGCANTGCACATCTGTAATTTCAACAAGATGGAATGTGGAAACAAGAGAGTCATATGTAAGCTTCCTGGCCAGCTAGCCTGGAATATACAGTGGGAAGAAACAAGAGAGACTCTGACTTACTGAGATGGGAGAGAGAGACCCTGACTTACTGACAAGGGAGGGGAGAGAGACCCTGACTTACTGAGGTTGGAGGGGAGAGACTCTGACTTACTGAGATGGGAGAGAGAGACCCTGACTTACTGAGGTTGGAGGGGAGAGACTCTGACTTACTGAGATGGGAGAGAGAGACCCTGACTTACTGANNTAGGAGGGGAGAGAGACCCTGACTTACTGAGGTTGGAGGGGAGATCTGACTCCTAAAAGTTGCCCTCTGATTTCCGCATGTATGCTTTCACTGGAGTATCCACAGACACACACACACACACACACACACACACACTAAATTAAACAAAAACAAGGTAGTCTATATAATATGATACAACATTCTAAATAGTACTGTGTATAACGTTCCATCATAAGTTTAGTTCATTTACTGAGTCTTCTACAGTTGGGACATTTTAGTCATTTCCATTTTTGTTTTCAGAGAGAGAGAGGGAAATGGCATGAATGTGGTTGGGTTTATCAGTTTGCTTCTTTGTGTAAGGGCTTTCCAAGACTGGAATTGGAGGCCTGGAGTCGACCACTTGAGCAGGAGAGGAAGTTCTGATTAGTAATGGTGCCAGGGTGGAGAGCAGGAAGAACAGAGCCGCACTGTTCAGCCGGGATTTGGCATAGCCTGCTGAGATAGGAGATTTGGGATGCATTTCAGAAGTATTTGTAATTCCTTCTCTTGGTATTGTAGCGTTCTTCAGTGTTTTCCAGCCTCGCATCTCACTGACATTTTCACACACATGTGGGAGGGGCAGGGCAGGGTGGGACCATTTTTTTTCCAGCACAGCCATGTGCGGCCATCTGGAGTCCCAGGACCGTTCATCATATGTCCTTCCCTTTTCCTCTCAACTCTCTGCCCCTTTAAAGTATTCTCTTTAATGTTCTACCTTCCAGGGGCTGGGAGATGCTAAGTGGTTGAAGTGTCTGCTGTACAAGCATCAGGACCTGAGTTTGGATCCCCAGCACCTGACATAAGATAGCAAGGCCTGGTCTCTGTAACCTCTGTGCAGGATGGATGGAGACAGGTGTATCCCCAGAGCCTGCTGACCAGTTGGTCTAGACAATCAGTGAGAGACTTTATCTTCAAAGAATGGTGGAGAGCCATCTGGAAAGACAACAGATGTCAACCTCTGGCCTTCACACACACACACACACACACACACACACACACACACAGACACACACAGACACACACACAATGTCCTCTAACATTTCAGGTCCTAACTGATAAGAAGGCCCAAGACCATCAGATGAATCTCCCCCATGATGCTTTTCATCTGTGGCATCCTGAACTTGGTCCTGAGTACTTCCCAGGCTCTGTCCTAGCTATCATTACAAATAACTTNATGAATGTTAACATCCAGCACAGAAAACAAATTATTGCACCCTTTATTTATTTACTTGTTTTATTCATNACGTTGGCACACATGTGGAGGTCCAAAGACAGCTTTTGAGAGTCAGTTCTCTTCTCCACCACAGCAGGGACACAACTCAGGTCATCAGGCTCGGCAGCAAGTGCCTTTGCCTGGTGAGCTGTTCACCGGCCCCAGCCAGCGGTTTATAGAGGCAGAAGGAGGAAGCTTCCAGGAAGCTTCCAGGTAGTCTTATCCAAGCTACCTTGGTAGGGTTTATGACCTGGGATTCAAGAGTGAGGGCTGTCCAAGCTCCCTGGTCACATCATAGTAATTACCATGTATTCTTTATAACCTTCATGATGTCCAGTCAGCAAGGGAGAGCATTGCTAGGAAGAAACACCCCAGAAGCCACAGGAAGCTCTCATCGCTTAAAGTCCATTGAACAAACTCACTTACAGAAAGTGGGGGCTACACAGGACACCAGGCATGCTCCTTTCTCCTTTCTTTACTATCTTAGAATTGTGTCTGTGTGCTGTGGCCCTGTAACTGTGAGTGTGTGTGCATGGATGCTTGTGAGTTCTGAGGTTCTCTCCTTTAACCAAAGGTTCATCAGGCTTGTGTGGAAAGTGCTTTTACCCAAGGGGCCATCTTGTCAGCCCATCAATTTTATTTTATTTATCTTTTGAGACAGTCTATTTAGCCCAGGCTAGCCTGGAACTCACAGTCCTCCTGCATCTGTCTCTACTTTCAATCTGCAATGCATTGGCTATCATTTATTTATTTATTTACTTACTTACTTATTTATTTATTTATTTATTTATTTACTTACTTACTTACTTCATTTGTAACATCCTCAGTATTATGCTGAGAACTTTCTAGGCTCTGTTCCTGCTATTTTAAAAACAGCTTTATGTGTATTTACACATATTATATAACAAATAACAACATTTTATTTATTTATTATGACCAGGTGTTGACATGTAGCCTAGGCTGGCCTCAACATTGAAACCTTGCCAAACTTCCCAAGTGCTGAGATTACAGATGTGCACCACCTCTGTTGGTTTTATTTCTNTGTAAGATCCTAAATGACTCTTGAGTCTCTGTTTCTTTAGCCACAAAATGGAGATAATAAACACTTATTGTATACGACCACTGGGAAAATAAAATGAGATAATGCTTCTGTTTTTAAAAACTGGGCACAAACCACGTGTGTGGAGCACACTTACAATTCCAGCACTCCAGGGATGGAAGACAGAAGGGTTCCTGGTGTTCATTGGCCATCCAGCCTAGCCAAACTGATGGGCTGCAGGACCAGTGAGAGATCTGTCNAAAAAAAAATNCGGTTGGGAAGCTGCAGAGGCACTCAGAGTTTTAGGGCAATTTTTGTTCTTGCAGAAGATCTGAGTTCAGTTCCTAGCACTCACATCAGGTGGTTCACAACCACCTGTAACTCTAACCCANGGCATCTAACTCCCTCTTCTGGAATCCATGGGCTCGTGTGTGTAAACCCACACACAGGCACCCAGATATACATGTAATTAAAAGTAAAATAACAACAACAATAATAATAAAGATGGAGCCAGATGTGGTTGGCACTTGCCTTTAGTTCCAGCACTTGGGAGGCAGAGGCAGGCAGATCTTTGTGGGTCCAAGGCCAGCCTGAGTTACATAGTCAGTTTCAGGTCAACCAGGGCTACATTGTGAGACCCTGTCTCAAACAAGAAAAGGAAGTTAAAAAAGAAAATGTGGGGAGCTACAAAAGAAGCCACCCTGATGTCCACATGTGCATGCATGGATGCATGCACCCCCCCACATGTGTGCACAAGCATATAACACATGAGCACATATTTACATACCATACTCAAGGATCTATTTCCTGCCTTGAAAGGGATAAGTGAATGAGAGGAAGTAAGATTATTAATATAAACTTGAACTGCAGACTTCCTGAAGGATGTCCCCTCAGCTCTGTGACCTTAAGTGATTGATCATAGTCTCAATTGTCCTTTTACCACAAGTTGGAGGAAAGGACCACAGATCAGGCACCTTACNTATAGCAGGAACTGCAGCAGAGGTGTTGGAGGAATGCTGCCTCCTGGCTTGATCCTCAGGGCTTGCTCAGTCTACTATCTTACACATCCCAGGACCACCTGCCCAGGGGTGGCACTGCCCCCAGTGATACAGACTTGTCTACAGGCCAATCTTGTTAGGCATCTTCTCAGTTGAGGTTCCATCTTCCCAGATATATCTAGGTTTGTATCAAATCNACAAAAACCAATCAGCTAAGTGACCTNATGGGCTTCAGTAGAGCTGCTCACAGGAACATGGGTGGGGGTTAGTTACAGTAGCATGAGCAACTCACCNGTGGCTACGCCACGGAAGAAAATGTCCTGTCTCCTCTGCCATCTACAACTGTCAACTGCCTATGGAGCATGGTTCTCTACCTTCCTAATGCTGTGACCCCCCAACCATAAAGTATTTTTGTTGCTACTTCATAACTATAATTTTGCTGTTATGAATTGTAACATAAATATTTTTGGAGATAGATTTTTGCCAAAGGGATAGAGGCACACAGGTTGAGAACCACTGCTGTAGACCCTTCTGAGCCCTGCTCCCATTCTGTCTTCCAGAACCATCTTTGTCTATTGCCTTAAGAATCAGCTTCTGAGCCCGGCAGTGATGGTGCACGCCTCTAATCCCAGCACTTGGGAGGCAGAGGCAGGCAGATCTCTGTGAGTTCAAGGCCAGACTGGTCTACAGAGTGAGTTCCAGGACAGCCAGGGCTACACAGAGAAATCCTATCTCGAAAACCAGAAAAAAATAATCAGTTTCTACAGTAGGAGGCTGCTGTGGAATAATCCTGTACAATGAAGATATATTGCTCTCATTGTTAATAAAAAGCTGATTGGCTGATGGCTAGGCAGGATTTTGGGGACAGAGGGAATGCTGAGGAGAAGAGTGGAGTCTGAGGAGACGTCATAAGACGTAGAGTGAGCAGGGTGGGAAGTACACAGTGAGGCACGCAAGCCTCGGAGCAGCGNGTAGATGACTAGAAATGGATACATTTAAGTTGTAAGAGCTAGCCAAAAACAAGCCTGAGCTGAAGGCCAAGCTTTTATAGTTAATATTAAGTCTCTGTACGGCCATTTGTAAACTGGCTGGCAGGACAGAAAAGTCCACCTACAGAAGGCATCTCATCATATTGATTCAACAATTCTCTCTCCCCTTCAGTAGCTCACAGAGAACCTAGACATGGTCTTTGATTTCCAGCCACCAGCAGTGCCTGGCACACAGGAGCAGCTGTCCATGGAATGCCCACTGCATGCCATGATCCTTCCCCCTCTTTCCTCACTCAGCATTTGACTCATGCTTATAGGCAGAAATGAATAGTCCCATTCTACAAATGAAGGAGCTGAGGCTCAGTCCCCTTTTCAAGCTCAAAAGTGGTGGGGCTGGCAATCAAATCTTGAGGTGTCCCATTACAAGCCTTCAATAGGGGATCTGAAAATGCCGAGTTGTTTATATACTGAATTTCTTGTTAAGCATTTGTTAATACCATCATTTTTTATTTTATGTGTGTGGGTGTTTTGCCTGCATACATTTCTATGCACCATGCATCATATATGTTTGCCTGATCCCAGGGATCAGAAGAAGTCATAGGATCCCTGTAGCTGGAAGGTTCCCTGGTCCTGCCCTGCCCTGCAGTTGGGGCAAATTGATGAATCTCTCCCACCCGAGGACCGCAGCCACTTGGTTCCAAGTAAACACACAGAGGCTTATATTATTTACAAACTGTATGGTCTATGGGTCAGGCTTCTTGTTAGCTAGCTCTTATAACTTAACTCAACCCATTTCTATTAATCTATGCATTGCCACGTGGCCATGACATTACGGGTCTGCTGGCATCTTGTTGCTCCTTGGGCAGCAGGCTGGCATCTCCCTGAATCCACCCTTCTTCGTCTCATCTTTAGTTTGAATGTACCGCCTAACCTTATCCTGCCCTGACATAGGCCAATGGAGCTTTATTTATTGTCCAATGGGAGCCACACCTGTTCACAGTGTACAGAAAGACATCCCATAGCAGATCCCCTGGAACTGGAGACACAGATGGTTGTGAACTACCATGTGGGTGCAGGAACCAAACATGGGTCCTCTGCAGGAGCAACAAGTGCTCCTAAGCCTTCTCTTCAGCCCCTGATGTCATCATTTGCTTTGGATGAGCTGCAGGGGAGAATGAGGAAGCTAGACAGCAGAAGTACTACCTCTTGGTCAGAAAAAGAGGAGCTGTGTGGTGGCCAGACTTCCAGGGCAGAAAGCCCCCTTCCCCTAACCCAGCCCCCAGAGAGAGAGAGAGAGACTGCCACCCCAGCTCCACCTCTTGTCTCTTTCGAGATGTTCTCTGTGACTCAAGGAAGATACCAAGGGTCTGAAATCAGAGATGACCCAACAAAAACACAAATTCCTTAAAAATGTGTTCTCTTCCTGGAGGAATTTCCCTTCCCATGTCTTTCATTCCTGTGCCAGGGAGTCCCAGCAGTCTGCAGGCTGTGGTCACTCTGTGCCTCAGCCTGGGTTCCCGGGGACTCACTTATCTTCCTCTGGCTCCTCCTTGGGCCTAGGAACAATAGCAAGCTTCCTTTGTGTCCTTTGTGTCCCTTTGTGTCCCTGATTCTGGCTGCTGCCAACTCTGGTCCATTTAGTTAGATCATTAAATCCTAATCTTGGATTCCTATGATCTGGGTTCAAATGCTGTCTCCACCTCTTGCTGGCTGTGTGACCTGGATAGTTCAGCTCACCTCTCTGAGTTTTGGTGTACTCACCTGTAAAATGAGGGTAACAAAACAATACATTTGAGCATTAAAAGTCTTCTAGGGGCTGAGTTTGCTGAGAAAGATCGAATCTGGACTAAGCTTATTTTCTGTTTAAATATATTAGTATTCTCTTAGTCAACCTTAAAATATATATTAAAAATCATTTGTGATATATGAAATATATTTTAAAATGTAGTATTTACATGTACATATCTCCATGAGTCCTTATGTTTATGAGGCAGACTCTTCACTGACTATTTCCCTAGCCCCACAAACGACGGCTGGAACAGGCACCCCCTACACACATTTTTTTAGATAAGATCTCACTATGTAGACCAAGCTGGACCCTCTGCCTCCTCATTTCTGGGATTAAAGGAATGTGCCACCNTAGCCAACCTACAATTGATTTTATTTTTATCTGTATGTGTGCACATGTATGCAGATACCATGTAAAAAGGCCAGAGGAAGGTGTTGGATCCACTGGAACTGGAGCTATAGGTGGTTGCCAGCTTCCATGTGGGTACTGNGAACTGAACTCTGATCCTCCACAATAGCAGCAAAGGCTCTCAGCCACTGAGTCATGTCTTTAACCCCTTTTCTTTTCTCTTTTCCTCTCTTCTCCCTCCCTCCTTCAAGTCTTACTCTGTAGTTTAGGCTGGAACATGGGGTAATCCTATTGCNACAGTCTCTTGAGTGATGGGACCATAGGTCTTTTCTGTCCTTTTGGAAGCAAGGTCTCATGTGTCCCAGGCTGGCCTTGAACTCCTACACAGCAGAGGGTGGCCTTGAACCGCTGCTCCTTCAGACTTTATCTTCCAAAGGCTGGGGCTGTAGTCATGAGTCACTATGCTTGGCCCCTTTCTCTTTTCATCTGTCCTAGCCCAACCCCAGAATTTTGTGAATTCTCAATTATTCATGCTGTGGAGAGCTCAGGGGGCAACTGCAAATGAGAGAATACATTAATAAATTAGGAAGCTCCAGTCACCCTCTGATAATAAGATTATTGTTATGGATGAAGCGGCTTGACTCAATAGATGGTTGATTTGAGAATAATTATATCCAGTTTAGGAGGGGGCTGGCCCTCTGGGAATTTCCGATATGGGATGGATAAAACATCCCACCAAGAAGCAGTTTACTGACCCAGTTAATTGTGGGTTTGTTTGTTTGTTTGTTTTTGAGACAGGGTCTTACTATGTATCTCTGGCTATCCTGGAACTCACTGTGTAGACCTGGCTGGCCTTGATCTTCCAGAGGTCCATAAACTGACTGGATTTATTTGTTTTTATCTTTTGACACAGCGTCTCTTGTAGCCCATGTTGGCTTCAGCTTCATTATATAGCTGAGGATGACCTTAAATCTCTGGTCCTTCTGCCCCTTAATGCTTTAAATGATGAGTTCCTAGGCGTCCATCACCATGCCCAGTTAGTTATGTGAGATAAATTCTTTATATAGAGGTACAAGAAAACGAGGGTTGAGTCCTGCCTAGGGAAAGTCCTATAGCTCTCAGCTCAGTTTCAGAATCACTTGGGGATGATGTCTGGCCTGGTGGCACATGCTTGTAATCCCACCATTTGGAATTCAAGACCAGCCTAGGGTACCTAATAACACCATCACACACACACACACACACAATACACATCTAGATGTGTATAAGAAAAAGCACACACACACACACACACACAATGGTATTGCATACCTATAATCTTAGCACTGTGTAATCTCAGTGTTCAAGCAGGTGGAGGCAAGAAGATCAGGAGTTCAAGGTCATCTTCTCTTACATAGTGAGTTCAAGGCCAGCCTGAACCACATGAGACCCTGTCTCAAAATAACACAAAGGAAAAGACAGAAAAAGAAATAGTCATAATAGCGCTGGGGACATGGCTGTCTGGTAAAGAGTGTTTGCTGTGCAAGCATGAGGACCTGAATTTGAATGCTTAGTGCACACATAAAAGCTAGGCTAGCGCCTGCGGGTGGTGGTGAACACAATCCAGCACTCCGGAGGCAGAAGCAGGAGGATCTCTGTGAGTTCGAAGCCAGCCTGGTCTACAAACCGAGTTCCAGGACAGCCAGGGCTACACAGAGAAATTATGGCTTGAAAAACCAACAAAACAAAATAAAAAACCTAGGCAAGGTTTCCCATNGCTATGACCCCAGAATTGAGGGGCAGAGATAAGGTGCTGTGAGGTGCTCGATGGCCAGCAATCCTAGCCAAAATGGTTCAATGAGAGATCCTGTCACAAGGGAATAAAGCAGAGACAGGGGAAGATATCCAGCATCGTCAGTGAGTCAGTCAATCAATTCACACTTCTGGGTGTGGAACTGAATTCCATCCCTTTCCCTTCTTTCCTTCAGACAGGGTCTCACGGTGTAGGCCAGGGCCGTCCTCAACTTCTGCATTTTCCTGCTCAGCCATCATAACCTGTGTCGCGCCATAGCTGTGGAACAGGGTATGAAGTGAAGCAGTAAATGTAGAATTAACTGCATGTATTATAAACTGGACATTTTAGGCCACCTCTCCCTACCAGGCAATTTAGATTACCCTGCTGTATAGACAAGAACACTGAGGCATAAGTGCCAATGTGCCCAGACAGAGCCCCTATTTGAACCTAGCTCATAGTCTGCTTGGCTTGTGTATGTGGTCACATCCCATATCATCATGGGAAGTCCGTGTAGAGTCCTCTTCCCAGAAACTGAAATGGAGATAGCTCACGTGTGAATCAGAACATAATGGGTCAGAGCAAAGATATGCAACCGATTGAGAGAGACACAAAGGCTGTGAGGCAGAGCAAGCCTTGACCTTTACCCTTTGGCCTCTGTTAGCATATCTAAAGGAGGAATGTGTCCTAGGGGTGGGCCTCTGAAGGGCAAGTTAGTCCAACCAATACTTGAAGATCTATTGGAGGGAGGGATCCTGGCCCAGCGACTCCGGCGGCCTTGTGAACTGACAAGAACTTTCCCTCTGACCTCCTAAGCTGTCTGTCTCCTTCGGTGGCCACTTCTCCACCTCCTCCTTAAATGTAGATGTTTGCTGCTGTCCACTCTCCCACATTCCTTATATGACAGCNTCTACCCCAGGTTCAGCTCTCTGAGCCCAAGACTTCAGAGGTCCTGACTCAGTAGAAACCAGAGAGAAATGTCCCCACACAGGACTGACTTCATCTCCCAGCCCTGCTTGGGTCTTAGTAATTTTCTGACCCGGTGCCTGGCAAGTTGCCCAGTTGGTAAGGATGCTTGCCATCAAGCCTGTTGGTGGGGTTTGAACCCCCAAACCCACATGATGGTAGGAGAGGACCCACTTACTCCTTCAAGTTGTCCTGATTGCCACACATTAAGTGAGGTAAATATACCCCCCTTTCCACACACAACATGCCACTACTCCATCCCCCACACAGACAACATGCACAAGTTTCATCAGGCTGTGGTGGCACACACCTTTAATCCCAACACTGGGGAGACAGAGGCAGTGGCAGGTGGGTCTCTGTGAGTTTGAGGCCTATCGAGTGCATTCCAGGACAGCTAGGGCAGCTACACAGAGAAACCCTGTCTCAAAATAACCAATAAATAAATAATAAATAAATAAATAAAATNATAAAAAATAAAATAGAGAGAGAGGTTTCCTGTTACTTGTTTTGAGATAGTGTTTTGCTGTGTAGCTCAGGCTAGCCTTGAACTNTCAATTCNGCTTTAGCCTCCANATAATTGGGAGCATAGCCCAGGGAGCCATGCCCACTGCCCTTGGAATTTTTCAGGGTTTTATTTACAAGAACCTTTTAATGGCTCCCCACTTACATATCCCCAGACCCTAAATGCTTAGAACTCAGTTTCTGGTTTTGATTAAAACCCTTTAACAAGTTTGAAATGTACAATAAATTACTGTTAACCCTTACCTGCCTGTGCTGTAGCATAGAATACTAGAACTTGAATACCTATGTGGTGATATGTACTGTAACTCATATATGTTGCTTGTGTATTTTGAGACAAAGACTCGATAGCCCTGACTGACCTGGAACTCCCTATGTAGACCAGGCTGGCATCCAACTCACAAAACTCTGCCTGCCTCCTGAGTGCTGGGACTGAGGGTCACTACACCTGGGACATCACTACACCTGGCCCAATATGTGTCAATTTTTATTTTAAAGCTTTCAACCTAGTGCAGTGTGCTGTAATCTCAGCACTTGAGAGGTGGAGACAGGGAAGACCCAGAGTTTGGGGCCAGCATGGGTTACACTAGACACCATCTCAAAAGTCAAAATACATAATTTGCTCTTGGGCTGAGCACAGTGGTATCCCTGGAACTTTAGCTTGGGAGGCTAGTGAAGGAGGATTGTTGCATGTCCATCCTAAGGTATATAGCAGGTTCAAGACAAACCAGGGCTACACAGTTANACTCTGACCCGGAAACAAAAGTTTCCTTTGGACATTGTTCAAATTCTCCTAATGGCATAACCTCCCTCATGATTGGTCCTGCCTTCCTAGCCTGCCTCTGCCCTTGACTCTCTCTTGTGCCTTGGAAGCTTGCCANTCTACCATGGTGTTGGGGGTTGGCATCCCAAGTGAAGACATGCATAGGCTGGTTGCCTAGTAGAATTTGGTTCACTTGGTAGCTCTAGGCCTTTTCTGCTCTGTGTATGCTTCTGTGACCTTTATTAGGAACGGTTGGTGGCTGTCCTCCAGGCCTCAAAGAGCAAGCTTCTGTCAGCTGAAAACAGGGCCCTGAAATATAGGCACTTGGCAGAGTCAGGGTCCTCCTCCTTCACTGCCCAGCCTTCATGGTGGCCACTGTGTCTTACTTCATTGCCTCTCGAGTGCTGGGATTAAAGGTGTGCTCCACCACCGCCCGGCGAGGGAAGGGTTTTAAGCAGACAAAAGTCTATGAGCTAAGCAAACACGCCAATACTGAGTGCATTCAGTGGCCCCAAATCTAGATGCTTCCATGTTGAGAAAGAGACTATAAAGCTGGAGAGAGAATTTGGGGCCCAGCCCTACACCACGGCAGCCTTTGCCTTTTTTTTTTTTCCTTTTCTTTTTTTCTTCTAATGGCCTACTTGCCATATTTCAAGCTAGAGCTGGGTGGTTCTGAAACTTTGGGAGGTCTGGGTTTTATCCTGTAGTGGTAAGGGGTTTGAGGTTTGTAAGAAGTGAATGCATGTGCATTCCTGAAGGTTTTGAAAGGCTGCTTGGGAAGCTGTGGGGAGCACAGGTTAGAGATGGTGACTGCAGACAGAGGGACTACTGCACCAGTCCAAGTGTTAGGTAGGAATGCCTGAGCAGCAAGTGGAAGGACCAGATTCCAGAAGCATTTTAGAAGCAGCGGCAATAGGCCTGGCTTGCAGACTGTTGTATGGACTGGGACCAGAGAAGTTGAGAAAGAATGGTGTGGACGTTTATAGCGTGGGCCACTCAGCAGATCCCAGTTAATGGGTGCACAAAACAGAAGATGGGGCAGTGGGTTTTGAGGGTCTAGAATAGAGAGCATCAGTGTGACGTCCAGCGGGGATGTGCGGTGGGAGTTTGGGATGGAGGCTGGAACTAGAGAAATTTGAATGCTGACTAAATGAATTGAAGAGGACAACTCGTGGAGGTGTGCCTAAGGAGAGCAGCTGGGGCTTTGACTTCATCTGGAAGCCAGGGACGGTGGAGGGGGCAGAAAGGCGAGTGGCAGGGTGCAGTGGTGCNTGCCTGTCGTCCTAGTATTTAGGAGGTGGGGCAGGAGGATCACCCTGGGCTACACATCCAGTTCAACACCAGCCTGGGCTCCATGAAACTATCTCCAGGGTGGGGGTGGGGGTGAAGAATGTGTTGCTTAAGGCATTTCTGGGGCTCCTCGGCAGGCCTCGGCAATGGCAACTGCCTATCAGGGGAGAGTAGAGCTGACCTTTCTCTTATCTGCTCAGGGACCAGATGCTTCTGCTCGGCCTGGGCTTGCTTCCATGGTCTCTCTCCCTGCCATGTGCTCAGCCTTCTGCCGAAGGGGAACTCATGAAAGTAGGGATGCTCCAGCCTGGTCTACCGAGTGAGTTCCAGGACAGCCAGGGCTACACAGAAAAACCTGGTTTCTAAAATCAAAAACAAACAAATAAAAATGTGGGACAGCTGACTTACCCCCATTTTTCTTCAGAGACACACAAAGAGCTCACCACAGAGCCTGTCTGTCCAAGCAGAATGAATAGCAATGTGACCTCAGTTCCCCACTTTGCCTGGAGCATGAAGTCACTCTTTGGTAAGGTATCATCTCACCTTCAGGCATGGGTAGAAACTGCTCTGAATTTTGAGTTGTTTAGACTTGTTTCATCCCGCCTTCCATATATCTGTCCATCTGCCCATCCATCCTGTATTCTACCTAAAAATTGATTTGATTACACTTACTGATCTGTGTGTGAGCACACATTTGAGTGTCTTGACATTGTGTAGGTGTCAGAGGGCAATTGTGGAGTTGCCTTGCTTCTCCTGTCATGTGGGTCCCAGGGATTAAACTTGGGTCTTCAGTCTTGGCGGCAGGCACCTTCACCCAATGAACCATTTTGCCACTTCTGCAAGTTCATTTATCCTTACCGTATGTGTGGATGATGTGATAGGGGTACGTGTGCCATTGGCACTTGTGTGGAATCGATTCTCTGCTTCCAGCCTTCCATGGCTTCTAGGGCTCAGACTCAGGTTGTCAGCTTGAACGGCAAGCCATCTCACTGGCTTCATCCCATTTTTGCTGGTGGTGAGTATCTGCTAATAGTTAAACCCATTCGGCGTGCCTGCCGGGGCTCCAGCACTCTGTGTTGTCCCTGACATAGGAATTACTACCCTAGTTTGTAGAAGAAGAGTCAGACCATTTCCTCCAGGTCACACTTGAATAAGTAAGCAGCAGAGGAGAATCAGACCCAAGCTACCGTCCCTGTGCTGTCAATCATCCATCTTAATCCACCATAGAGAGAAAGTGACCATCAATTTGTTATCGAGACTGAAACACTTACTTTGCCTTCTTTCTCTCTGCGTTTGTGTGTATGTATGATTGTGTGTACAGATGTGCACACGGACACTCACACACTTGGGGGCCAGCCAAAGTCTTAATGAACTTCTATAGTTAGAACAGCTATCCTGAAGCTGTAGGGCTTCACACTGGATTTTATACTTCCACTGTCAAATACATTTTTATGTACTTATCCACCACCAAAAATGAAAAGTCCATAACAGAACTAGAAAACAGTCCTCTTTCATAACTTGTGCCTGTTACCAGCTTTCAATTTTAGAAAAAAATTTTGCAGTCCAACAAAGTAGTTCAGTGGATAAAGGTGCCTGCCACTGAGCCTGAGGACTGGCGTTCTAATCCTCAGAAACCATAGTGGAGCTGGGCAGTGGTGTCGCATGCCTTTAATCCCAGCACTTGTGAGGTAGAGGCAGACAGTTCTCTGTGAGTTCGAGGCCAGCCTGGTCTACAGAGTGAGTTCCAGGACAGCCAGAGCTGTTACACAAAGAAACCCTGTCTTGAAAAAGAAAAGAAAAAAGAAAAAAGAAAAAAGAAAAAAGAACCCATAGTGGAAGGAGAAAACTGATCCCTCCAAAGCTGTCTTTTGATGTCAATACCCTTGCTGCGCTCACAGAGACCCTTCTTGTCTCCCATACACACAATAATAAGTATAATATATTTTAAAAATTAAAAGAATGAAATGGAGGCTGAACAGGGTAGCACATACTTGCAATCCCAGTGGGGGACTGAGGCAGAAGGACCAAAGTTAGAGACCAGCCTGGGCTATATAGTCTCCGTGTCAAAAGGAGGGTCGGGGAGGGAGATATGGACTGCAGACTAGATGGCTCAGTGATAAGGGCGCTTGCTGCAAGCCTGAAGCACTGAATGGATCCCAGGACTCACATGGTGGAAGGGAAGAACTGATCCCCACAAGTTGTCCTCTGACCTCTGACACGTGCACCCCCCGACACATGTAAACACAGAATGAATAAATAATTTTTTTAATGAGCTAGGTGTGATGGTGCACACCTTCAGCTCCAGCACTCTGGAGGCAGAGGCAGANGCCAGCAGATTCAAGGCCAGGCTGTTTTACAGAGAGAGTTAAAATAAAAGTGAAGGTAAACTATTAAGAAGGAATCTAAAGTGTATCTTAATCCATGCAGGACAATGTGTTGTTCTTTAAGATAAACCTGAGGCTGACGTGGTGGGATGCCTGAGGTCAGGAGCAGGCATACCATCCNGGCCCAGGAGGAGTTTGAGGCCTTGAGGTCAGCTTGGACAACACAGTGAGACAACTCAACACAGAACACAGAGGCAGGAATGAGATCAGGAGTTTAGGGTCATTTCTGATGTGTAAAGTTTGAGGCGAGCCTGCNCTACATCAGACTTTGTTTAAAACACAAAAAGGTAAAGGAGATCTTGTCCTTTGCATTGTTCATGGCCCAGAAATATCTTAGGTTTAATGGGGTCTCAATAAAGGCTTGCAGAATGAGTCAGAATGAAGAATACACACTTCCTGAATGAGAATGAGTAGCTTGCAGAGGCTAAGTGAGTTTCAGTGAAGGTGTGAAATTGACTGATTAATTAATTAATTAATTAATTAATTAGAGACAGTGGTCTTACTGTGTAGCCCTGACTGGTCTGAACCTTGCTATGTAGACCAGACTGGCCTTGAACTCACAGAGATCCACCTGCTTCCTCCTAAGTGCTAGGATTAAAAGCATGAGCCACCACACCCTCCCCCTTTTAAATTTAAATTACATTTATTTTTATCTATATAAATTTATCTATATAAATTTATCTATATAAATTACATTTATATTTATCTACATCTGCATATAGATGTGTGTGGTTCACAATTTCTACAGCATAGGTGAGAAGGTCAGAGGAGATCAATTTGTTGGGTTCTCTCCTTCCACCACGTGAGTCCCAGGGATTGAACTCAGGCTTGGCAGCAAGCCCCTTTACCTACTGAGCTATCTGGACA
>LZPO01089559.1:575349-590478 GCA_001675575.1 Neotoma lepida
ACCCGGTTTCTACAAATGCTAATAGATCTTCTCCATTGGTGATACTAACTCAAAAGGCGTGGCTTTCTCTCTTCTCCCTCTTCCTGGCAGCTACCTTCCTTGTTTTTTGTTTCCAAACTCGAATACAATGGTCCTCAAGCTTTGAAATAAAGAGAGCCATGGGGTTGGAGATGTAGCTCAATGGTAGAGCATATACCTGCCTAGCGTGTACCAAGTCCTGGCTTTGAACCCAGCATCTCTCTCTCTCTCTCTCTCTCTCCCTTTCTCCCTCCAGACCCCCACCCCACTGCAAGGGTATGAACTCTGGTGCTAGACTAGACTGCAGCCACCAGTTCATTAATCTCTCAGTCTGAGTATTAGCACCCCAGCCCCTATTAAAATGTGCAAAATAGTTAGGCGGTGGTGGCACACTCCTTTAAACCAGCACTTGGAGGCAGAGGCAGGCGGATCTCTGAGTTTGAAGCCAGCCTTGTCTACAGAGTGAGTTCCAGGACAGCCAGAGCTACACAGAGAAACCCTGTCTCAAACTCCCCTCAAAAAGGAGGGGGTNGGCAAGCTTTAGTGAAACATTTCACTATTAGGTTAAGAATTTGTACCTCTATTTATGTTCANGCTATCTGTATATTATCTCTCCTGCAGTTGTACATCGAATGTTTTAATAATAATTAAAAAAATGGAAAAAAAGGGGAGGGGGTAAAATAATANACTTCCTGTAAGGTTGTTGTATAGATGAAATGATTCATTACACCTCAGGTATGTGTAGTTCTGGATCATAGTACATGAACATGAAGACCTGTCACTGCTGTTGGTGCTCACAGCGAGATGCTGTATCCAGAGGACGTGCAGCCATCCAGGACTTTATCTTTGCCAGGACAGGAAGTTTGGTGGTGCATGCCTGTAATCCCAGAATTTGAGAGGAGGAGGCAGTAGGGTTGTTGCAAGCTGGAGGCTATCCTGCTCTTCATAGGCCAGAGCTACATAGTGAGACCCTGTCTCAAAAAACTAACAAAACGTTAGTGTAGGTGGTGCATGCAATTGGAAGGTAGTGTCAGAAAGATCAAATCCAGCCTCAGTCATATAGTTTACTATATTCAAAGCCAACCTGGGTTACATAAGACCCGGTCTCAAAACGTGCCTGCTTTCCAGTTCTTTAAGTGTACAGTTTGCAGTGTAAGCATGGTGGTACACATGTGTAATCCCAGCATTTGGGAAACGGAGACAAGGAGCTGCCAAGTTCAAGGTCGGTTTGGGGCTAGATGGTAAGACACTGTCTCAACAAGGAAACCACTGGAGAGGTGACCTTCTGTGAGCTAATCCCATCATGCCTCATTCTTCCTGTATGGTGGTGGATTCTAACCCTTGCTCAGTGCCCAGCATGCAGATGGGCTCATGCTTATCCACTGTCCCCTCCCTGTGCTAGAGCTCACTGGGGCAGAGGGGACAGAGCAGTGCCCGCATGGTTCGGTCTCCGTCTTCTTTCTTTCCCTCCTTTTCTCTTTCTCTCTTCATCTTTCCTGCCTTCCTTCTTTTCTTCTATTTTTGTTTTTGAGATAGTCTCACTCTATAGCTCTGGCTGTCTTAGAACTCACAGAAATCTGCCTGCCTCTGTCTCCAAAGTGCTGGGGTGAAAGGTGTGCGCCACCACGCCCACCCCAGGCTTCTACTACTTTCTTTTTTTTTTTTGAGTCTTCTGATGTGGCTCTAGTTGGCCTGGAATTCTCCACAGACCTCCTGCCTCCTCCCATGTGTTTGATCACAGGCATGTGCCATCATATCCAATTCTGCAATAGGATGATTTTTTGTTTTGTTTTGTTTTGTTCAGAGGAGACAGGGTCTCATTCTGGAAATTTACTGTAGTTCTCTCAGCCTCTGAAGTCCTGGGATTATAAACATAGGCAACCACTATATTATTATTGTTTGGTTTGGTTGTCTTTTGTTTTTGAGATAGAATCTTATATAGCCCAGGCTGGTCCTGAACTCATTAAGTAACCAAAATGACCTTGGACTTTTTTTTTTTTTTAGTTTTTCCAGACAGAGTTTCTCTGTGTAGCTCAGGCTGTCCTGGAACTCACTCTGTAGACCAGGCTGTCCTCAAACTCACAGAGATCTGCCTGCCTCTGCCTCTTGACTGCTGGGATTAAAGGTGTGCACCACCACTGCCAGGTTCAAATGGCTTTTAATATGCTAATTTTGACCAACACTGCTCATACTTAAGTGTTCCACAAATCTCAAAACAATGCTGTGTCCCATTCAGCAGACCCGAGAAACTGTATTTCTTCTTGTGCTTTTCACTTTTATTATTTGTGTGTGTGCGCGCCCACCATGTTACAGCGTTGGTATGGAAGTCAGAGGACAACTTATGGGAGTTGATTCCTTTCTTCCACCATGTGGGTCTCAGGGATCACACTCAGGTTGTCAGACTTGGTGACATGATCCTTCACTTTCTGAGCCATCAAACCAGCCAGAAACTACATTTCTGGTCAGCTCCCAGTTGCTGCTGCTGCAGGTCTGTGGAATTCATTTAAGTAGACAAGATTCTGGAGCCAGGTTTCCCGAAGGACTGACAGTGAGATCTTTGCAAGTACTACTGTGCCTCAGTTTCATGGTCTGCAAACTAAAGCCCAACTCAGTCCGTCCCTGGAATGCACCTTAAGGTAGGAGTGACCCAACTATGCAGCCATTACCACATTCCCTAGAGCAATGAAGTAGGGTGCATACGTGAATGAATGAATAAATTTGGCGACTAATTCTTTCCTGGGTAGCTAGAGTCACGACAGGGCCCATTGATGGGGAAGAATGCACCCTCCCAGAAAGTTCTCTCCACCCTCTTGGTCAGGAGGGCCCCGAGGGCCCGGAAGCCTGCAGGCTGGCGCTCAGCGGACCAATGGGGCTGCGGGGAAGGAGGGGATAGCGCCCGCCAGCCCTTTCCGTCTGCGGCCCCGCCCCCTTGGAACGTTGTAACCTCGAAGCATTCCACGGTTGCTACATCGTCGCGAGGGGCGGGGCGCCTGTCAGGGAAGCGGTGCGCGCGGGTGGCGGGCGGGCTGGGGCTTCTCCGTACAGTGCCAGCGCCAGCGCCAGACCCGCCCGCACCCCGCGCTCTCCCTCGTGCGCGTCGCCTCTCCAAGGACTTGCCAGCACGCACTCCTGCTCTCTCCCGTGAGCCGTCGCAGGATGGAGCTGCTGTGTTGCGAGGGCACCCGGCACGCGCCCCGGGCCGGGCCCGACCCGCGGCTGCTGGGGGACCAGCGTGTCCTGCAGAGCTTGCTCCGCCTGGAGGACCGCTACGTGCCGCGAGCCTCCTACTTCCAGTGCGTGCAAAAGGAGATCAAGCCGCACATGCGGAAGATGCTGGCGTACTGGATGCTGGAGGTAAGGCCCGGACCGGTCCCTTCTCCTCACCCCACCCCCACCTCCGGCTCTGGGCAGATCGAAGTTGCCCTGTTGGGGCATCACGATCCGGACCACAATCTGCAAGATGCTTTGGCGGCCCAGACTTCAGGGGCCTGGTCTTTTCACACAGGCACCCGAGCCAGCTGCCTGCGTTCTGTCCTTTTCCTTTCCCCANTCCTCANCGGCTTCTTCTATGACTGCCAGTCATTTGGCACTGTAACTAAACTTCACTTTGGGTCGGGAAAGCGGGCTAAGGGCCACTATTTCCCCTATGGCTTCTCTCGGTGACTCCTGCTTCCTTCCTCACCCGGTGTTCTCGGCGAGCGCGTTTGGAAAACTCTGGGCTCGACCGCTTTCGCCCCAGAACTGGTTCCTGTGTCTGTCGCGGGGTTCTGGCGGGGGAAGCTGGTGGGGGTGGCGCGCGCTCGGTTCCGGTCCACAGGGAAATGAAAAGTGCGGGAGACCGCGGCAGGAGTTCCGTCCCTTCCCCTTGGGAGTGTGCGTGCAGTGGGTGGTGGTAATGAGGGTAAGGTCCCAATTCTCTCTAGGTGACCCTTCCGTCCCCCTTCCGCTCGCCGTGGGGGAGGGGAGCCTGGAATCCTTCGTGAGCAAGGGCTACTCTCCTTTATACCCCTCCACTCCGGGGTGGGGAGGAGGCCATGTAGAGGAAGTGGGGGGGTCACCTTGGGGAGGGCACATCCTCCTCGGTGATTGATACTTGTCACTATAAGTTTATCCTCTGTTTATTTTTTGCTGCACATTCCACTCTCCCTCCACCCCCCCATGCTGCTGTGTTTCACTTGGTCCTTCCATAGCAATGACTCGTGCGCCATCCCTCAGGTGTGTGAGGAGCAGCGCTGCGAGGAGGATGTCTTCCCTCTGGCCATGAACTATCTGGATCGCTACCTGTCCTGCGTCCCCACCCGAAAGGCGCAATTGCAGCTCCTCGGTACGGTGTGCCTGTTGCTGGCCTCCAAGCTGCGCGAAACCACGCCCCTGACTATTGAGAAGCTTTGCATCTATACGGACCAAGCTGTGGCTCCCTGGCAGTTGCGGGTGCGTGTGGAATCCCCTTTTGCCCCTTCTCTCAACATACTGTNGCCCTATGTACTAGAAAAAGGAACGCCAAGCTCACTCACCCCCTCACTCACCAACCCTCCCCTCGCCCCAGGCCAGTATTTTGGAAAAGAACTAGGGTGGGACAAAGGCCATGTAGTGTGGTGGTTGTGCTTTAGTTGCAGGCTTAAAACTAAATGAACCCCCTTCCTCTGACCAGAGTGGGGTTCCACTCCTAACTCATCTTTCCCCCAGATAGCAACAAGTCCAATTGCCGGTCTATACACCAGTACTTTGCCTCTGGGTTTACACAGCCACCGTGAGTTATTTATTGGCAGCAGCAGGGCATGTCTGCACACCCCCACCGGAGTGGAATGTGCTTCACGTGGGGGAGGGGGCTGCCTTGCATGAGTCTTTATCCCCGTGTGGACTTTGTGATGGAAAAGCCTCCCAGAGCTGATTAAAGCCAGGCCCTGATTGCTGGAAGTGTTGAGGTGTTTTCATCCCTTTACCTTCTAGTCCCAAAGACAGAGCCCCTACCCTACCCTCCCTTCCTTGTCTTCTGAAAAACTGGGGCAGCTGCCCTGGACCGGTGGAGGGCTTTCTCTCTTTGCCGCTTAGCCAAAGGCCAGAGACAGACAGGGGAGCTGAGCTGCAGCTGCTTCCGACGTGATAATGATGCTGGTCCCCTGGCCCTCCCACTCAGACCAAGGGCTTTCATAACCCTGTGGGGAGCTGCTGTCACTCCTGTGGTTTGGGAAGTGGCTCCTTGAGGCCTCTTGCTGGGAACTTGGGCTGGGCTCCTCCAGGCGGGGCAGAAATCGGTTGGGTTCTGCCCTGCCCCGGGGGAGTCAGAGAGGAGGTGGAGGAACTGCTTGGATCTGGAAGAGAGCATGAACATCATATCCCACAGGGTCTGGGGGAGAGGGTGGGGGAGCTGGCACCTCCCTCCACCTTATTCTGTGGCTGGCCAAGCCTTCCCTGACCCTGAAAGGAGTCTCTGGGCCCCATCTCCTAGGGAGGAGGGCAGCAGGCAGACTAATGTGATTGGCTGGCTGGGAAGCTAGGGTACTGGGGCCCCTGACTGCTGTGAGTCGGGGAACTGGATTCCTCTTCCTGTCAAGCAGCTCTCACGGATGGGAGGCCTGAGCTGGGAATCCGGGAGGCCCCACAGCTCTTTGTGATGGATCTAGTAGTTTCCAGAACCAGGGAGCAAGATGTTGAGGGATTGAGGCAGGGAGGTAGGAGACTTCTTTGTGAAGAGATTAGGGTGGTCCACACGAGTGTGTGTGATGGGAGTTTTTTAGAATAGGCAAGCCCTTCTCCTGGAGGCCTGCGCTGTGAGTGGCCTGCGGTCAGAGTTGTGAGGGACCTCCAAGAACACTCCAGCAGTCTAAACCCTTGCATAGCAGAGGCTGAGGCCCAAGAAAGGAGGGGAAAATTCCAACTGCACTGCACTGACCAGAACGCCTTTAAAGACAGGCATGAGATGTATGCTGCCAGCCATGATGTTCTGGAAGTAGGGCTGGGCTTCTCATGTCTGGATGTAGGGGAGGGCGGCCACCTTCCCTCAGTGAGGACCCCACATACTCTGCTTGCCTCTTGCTCCCATGGAGGCTGGATGCTATTGGTTACCAGGGCAAGTCTCTGTGCCTTTCTTCTGGCTCTAGCCCAGGGTTCTTCTGTAGGGTCCTCTAAGAAACCTGGGACTGACACCTAGGTCATGGGACAGCTGTTGCTGGGGTCCTGGAAGAAGTTGGGTGGGGCTGACATTTCTACCTCATTGAGGAGTCAAACCCATGAGTTCCTTCCTGAGATAAAACAATGAAGAAATCCTCATGTGTGCAACTCGGAAATGCAACTCAGGCCAGGACTGGGAACCCCAGACAAATGGGCTGGGGCTGGGGCTCCTAGCCTCCTTCTAAGACCTCTCATTGGTTATATAGGCTTGGGCAGGTTCCTCAGGTCATCTGGACTCATCCTGTTTGGCTTGGCCTCCCCATCTTGAGACAGGACCCACCCCTCATGTCCCACAAAAGGGGTGTGGGTGGGGTTGGGTAACCTCCCCTTTGAGGAACCTCAGGAGTGCCTCATGTTCATTCTGTCTCTTTAAGAGACCCAGCTGAGATGCAGGGATGGGGAGGGATGGGCTAGTGATGATAGCCCTTTCTCAAGTCCTTGCAGTTTAGTCTGCTTCAACTCCTGCTGGCCTCAAACTCAGGGGAGGACTATGATGCATAGATGCTCAAGTTAAATGTCCCTAGGTCTTGCCTGTCCTGAGCTCCTCATTCCACAGTGCCAACTCCTGCAGCCAGAGGCAAAACTGACTCGTCTGCCATATTCCCACCCCTTTTCTCAGCCACTAACTCCATGATCATTCCCCAATCCCCAGGAATGGGAGGTGCTGGTCCTGGGGAAGCTCAAGTGGGACCTGGCTGCTGTGATCGCACACGATTTCCTGGCTCTGATTCTGCACCGCCTTTCTCTGCCCAGTGACCGAATGGCCTTGGTCAAAAAGCATGCCCAGACGTTTTTGGCCCTCTGTGCTACAGGTAAGAGTCTTGGACACATGTTTTTCCCATCTGAGAAAATCAGGATTTGAAGGATAAGTAGTAACCAGGAGATTGTTTCAATACTCAGAGCTATTTATATAGGATCTTGGTGATCCTGGGATGGAGGTGAGGCACTGNACAGTGAAAAGTAACTTGCCTAAGGTCTCTACCCCAGGGTTTTGGGCTTTCTCTAGTTCCTGGCAAGGTCCAGCCTGGATAGTGTACATGCCTCTGTCAACTGCCAGTACCGTGCACACACAGCAAGCCCTCCCCTTGGCCCTGTGTCATCCCAGCCACCACTGGGGGTTCCCAGTATGCTGTATTCATGCAACCTGGCATGTTGTAACAGGGACTAGGAAGTGTAAGATGGCTCTTCTTATNGTTCCTTCTCTTTTACAAGATTACACCTTTGCAATGTATCCTCCATCCATGATCGCCACAGGCAGCATTGGGGCTGCAGTGCAAGGCCTAGGTGCTTGCTCTATGTCTGGAGATGAGCTCACAGAGTTGCTGGCAGGAATCACAGGCACTGAAGTGGTAAGTCTCAGGCCCCATTCACAAAAAGCAGTGCTATTTCCTGAATCCCCAGAAGAGGGCAGCACCCACCCACCCCCAACTCCGATTGTACAACCTTACAACCTTGCCTGCTTCTGCAGCCTTTTATCTCCTGCTTCTGGAGAAGACTGGGTGGGGTGAAGGACACTGCATGTAGCTGCCCCTCTCTTGCCAAGTGCGGCCAGGGGCGGGGGACTTGGTGTCAGATGCAGGGCTGCTCTCACACCCTTGCCACATCCTCTTGCCAGTTTCTGAGAACTAAAAACTCGATTCCTGGGCTGGGCTGTGGCCTAACCTCCCCAGACTTCCCGGTGTGTAGTGGGGGGTGGCTTTTCCCTTGCACCTGCCTGTTGTCAGTGCTGTGGGGTAGAGTCCCATCTCGCTGACCTTGTTGTTTTTCCTAGGACTGCCTGCGGGCCTGTCAGGAGCAGATCGAAGCTGCGCTCAGGGAGAGCCTCAGGGAAGCTGCCCAGACAGCCCCCAGCCCTGTGCCCAAAGCCCCCCGGGGCTCTAGCAGCCAGGGGCCCAGTCAGACCAGCACTCCCACAGATGTTACAGCCATCCACCTGTAGCTTGGGACAGGCCCCCTCAGGTGGCCACCAAGCAGAGGAGGGGTCACTGCCACCCCCTCCCTTCCTCTAGGAACAATCCATGCCATATCTGAAGCCCGAGGAGGGGGCCTTCTTCCCCTCACAAAGCCCAAGGGGCCAGGTCCTGCCTATCCCCACAGTGTGCACTAAGGTGCTGGTTGGCCATGAGGGCTCTGCATGGCCAGTCAGCTCCTCCTCCTTCNCACTTGACCAGCTCGGCTGTTCTGGGCCATGCTGGTTAAAGAAATTCAAACAGGTAAAGTCCATGCACCAGCATTCCTTTTGAGTTCCTCCTCTCTCCGGGGCTCTCATCTTCTCAATTGCCAAAATGCCCCAGTACCTTCCAAAGGCGCTGCCCCTCCTAGGGTCCGTGCATTTGGATTTGGGCCCTTCAGGCATCCCNATAGACATGCATGAAGAACCAAATAGATGGCTGCCGTGTAACCCATGCTCCCAGCTGCTCTTAGAGGGAACAGCCTAGGCCTTGGTCAGAGGGGCGACCTACAAATTCTAGCTTTGCTTCCTGCTCAGCTTCTGTGATTGAGGGGTCTTGAGGGGTGCTGGTGGTCATTTTAATTTATTGCTTTGAATACAACTGTAAGAGGGTACAGTGAGGCCTGTACCCCACAAGCGGTGGTAACCCTGGCGGTTGCTGTTTTTCTCCCCTCTGCTACCGCTTTGTGGTCCAGGAGCTGCTACAGCCTGGGATGGGGCCATGCCTTCCTCTCCTGAGGCTCTGAACCTCATCTTCCAGCAGAGGGTTTAAGCAGGGATGGATGCTCTGGAGGTGACAGAGCCTATCTGGAGAGGTCAAGCCCTATTGACACAGGTCTTTCCTTAGGCCACAAGGTTTGGGCTGGTGGCCCATTTCTATCATGCTGCCTTAATAAAGATTCCGGAATAAAACCTGCTTTGGCTCTTGCAGTCCCTGGGATTGTGTGTAGAGATGGGGGAGGGAGGAGGTGTGTGTGGGGGACACAAGTCAGACATCTCAGGCAGGGAGCACTTTTTCTCAACTGGTCAGATGGGGTGTGCGTGCATGCATGCGTGCGTGTGTGTGCTTAGGCAATGTGGCCCACTTTACCTGTGCACTTGTACAAATTACGGTATAAGGAGTAGCCACTATACCCAAGGACTCACAGGAAAACAGGGCTAGACAGATTTATGTGAAACAAAAATTTTGTTGTACTCTGGCATGGTTCCTGAAATTTTTGGCAGTACTCATAGGGTAAAGGAAGATGTTCTAGGCTAGCTTGTGCTACATGGCAAAATCCTGCTCCAAAAAANCACACAGGGACTATTGAGCACATGGCTCAGCAGCTGAGAGCACTGGCTACCCTGAGAACCTGGATTTGACCATAACCACTCTAGTCCCGGGATCTGATGGCATGCAGGCACCATGCTCATATACANGACAAAACTGATGAAGGGAGTAGGGGTGTGTCTGAAAACACTTCNCCTGCATCCTCGGGACTGCAGAGAGGCAAACTACTAGAGATGGAATATGGTGAGTAATTTGGCTTGGCTGAGCTAGGTGTAGTTTTCTTTGCACTTACCTACTGTTTCTAAGATGAACTAAAAGTGTAAGCGAATGTGAATACCTCAATAGATTGAAACTTCCCAGATATATAAACTGAATTGTAACAGGTAAACTTTTTCTAAAGAATAAGTGATGTAGCAGGATGACTTGGAGTAAGTCAGCTGTGATGGAAATGGGTGGGACATGGATGCACACAGCCCCCCATTTTTAAATTTAATTTTTTGTTTTTGTTTTTGAGATAGGGTTTCACTGTATAGCTAGTCCTGGCTGGCCTTAAACTTAGAGACCCATGCCTGGCTGCAACTAACATTTCATACAAATTTCCCCAAGCCATTAAAACATATGAAGATTGTTCTTTGCTCTCAGCAAACAACAGGCATTTGACCCTGGTTTGTCAACCAACCTAAAGCTCTTGTTGCTCAGAACCTTTTCAGAACAGGAAAGCTCTTGTTGTTGGACCTTTTCTGACTTTACTNCTGTNTCGTCCTCAAGAAAAGGCCTGCTCCTGCAATGCAGTCTTCACTGACAGTGAAATCACCTTTCCAAAGGACTACTCTATGGCAGCAGAAGCTGCCCCCCAAGTAGCNCATCAACACNGTAGGCAGAGCACACACACCTCCTTCTCTGTGGAGAGTAAGGGAAACAGTCTAGAGAGACAATTTTGAGAAATAAGGGGTAGAATGAGGGGTCTGTGGAAACTAAGAACCCACTTCTCAGAAGTGGGAACAGGGAAGAGGGAGTGACTGCCACCTCCAGCTATGGGGCAGGCAGGAACCTCCAGGGACTGGACCAAAACACAGAGCTCCAATAAATAACTGCCTTTGTTTTATCTGCATCCCAGTGTGCTGACACGGTAAGTGGGGAGAGCAGCCCTTATACCAAGTGCCAGCTGGGTTGTGGGAAGGCTGTACTGGGGTAACTCCAGTTAGCTTCCAGAAGTGAGCAGGGACCAAAGCCTAGAATGGCAGAGAGCACCAACCACATCAGCCCTGCCCAGGTGGTGCCACAGAGGCCACCAAAACCCTTCAGTGTCTTGACCTAGGTCTTTATATCTTGGGTCACCAGCTGGGGTCTTGGTGTCCTCCCATGCCCCCTGGACCAAGACAGGTGACCGTTCTCATTCCATGGTGACGGGAACATCCTCCACATCTCTGGGGACTGCACTCTGAAGCTCACGTCTGATTTCAGGAGACAGTTGTGGGTGGGGCTGCAGTCGAAGCAGTTCTAGGAGGGCCTCCTTCTGGTCTGTGGCCAAGTCGGCCTTGTAGCGTTGTGCCAATGTCAGAAGGCATTGGTGCCAGAGCACGGGCAGCTGGCGCTTCTCCGTTCGGAAGCTCAGAAAGTGGAAAACCAGGGCATCTAGCACCCGGTAGGGCAATGCGTACTTCTTGTCTAGCAGTAGGCGCAGGAAAATGCTGTTGGCACCACTATATTCCATCTCGGCAATCTTCAGCATGGCCGCACTAGGAGGGAAGGTGGAGTCAGAGATGCTGGAGTCTTCTCCCCAGACTGACCCTTACCTACAGCCTTCCCAACAGTGTCACAGGCTCCTCATCTACTCTATCACATTCCTGGGATTCTCTGCACTATCTCCCTACATCCGGCCCTCACCTCTACCTCTGGCTTGGATAGCAAGCAATCCCTAGATTCAATTACAGATTATGTCCAAATGTCTCACCACTCCAACCTTTCATCACACTTTCTTCCTTGGTATCCATTCACTCATGCCATCATTCAACTATTTACTGAACACCTACTATGCGCCAGGCCCTAGGATCCTGCTCTTGAAGACCTTCTATTCTACTGGAGTAATCATAAACGACTTCAGGTAATCACAGCTCATCCTCCACTCTTGCCCAGGCCCTGGCCTCCCCTCCACCTCACCAACACTACCTGGAGTGCAACACAGGGATGGAGCACTTAGTGATGATGCTGCCCACGATGATGGCTTCTCGGAGGGTACAAGTGCCAGACTCGCACAGTGGGATCAGGATTCCTAGGCAGAGTCACAGACAGTGACCTTTTAGTCTGCGGTGAGGGAAATGAAGCAGAACCCAGCAACCCCGTCATCTGAGGACCACCAACGGAACACAGCCACTCGCCAAGCAGGAGCGCTGACCCTCCTTTCTCTCTCCCCTACTTCTGGGTTTTCACCTTTGAACCATGCTCCAGGCTTGAACAGGGCCTTCTTCAGCGCCATGTAGAGATGAAAGTTGAGCCGTTTGTATTCAGCGATGTCATCTCGTACTCGGGGAAGCAGGACAAGGTTGTAGAAGCGCTGGGCCATGCGTTCCTTCAGGTTAGAGGCAAAAATCCTAGCAGGGTGGGAGTTTCCGAGTCACAGAGAGCCTGGCCCTGACCCTTGCATGACCGTGAATGGTGCATACAAGGTTTTCTCATTCAGAGAGGGGTGTGTGGGAATTGTGTGCATACCCCACCCAGGTCAGCTTAAAAGGAAAAAGACGGCAATATAGGATGTCCCTAAAACAGANCATGTACTGTCTCTCTGGTGTTTTGTTTTGATTTTCTGTGTGAGTGTTTTGCCTGCATGTATGTCTGCACCACATATGTACCTGGTGCCTATGGACACCAGAGGATAAATCTAATTTCCTGGAGCTGGAGATGGCTGAGAGCCACCATGTGGGTGCTGGGAAGTAAACCCAGGTCTTCTAGAAGAACAAGTGCTCTTAACCACTGAGCCACCTCTCCAGACCCTAGTGCTTTTCTTAAAAGTGCTGGTGCTTGAACCCATGGCCTTCTGTGTATTAAGCGAGGCGCCTTGAGCTACTGCACTAGTCCAGTTTTGCTGACTGGCTACTTGCTCTCCTTTCCTCATCCCAAGGGACCTGAGATCAACTGCAGAATCAGAATCCTCAAGCTACTCTCCCACACCAGGGCTGTGGCCTGGAAGCTATATAAGCCCTTCCCATAGAAGTCTACCACAGGACTTTGTCATAAAAATTCAAGAGGGGAAGTTAGGGACTAATAGGATCAAGTCCAAGAGGGAGGTCCATGGGCCGGCCAATGGCACAGCTAAGAGAGGCAGAGCCTGCACACCCACACCCTGCCCCACAGGTCAGCCACCTTCGCCCATCTCCACTACCTGGTGGCCTGATACATGGCAGCTGCAGTCCAAGCCTCAGGCTCAGTGACATAGAGGATTTGCTCCCAGTTGGACAGTGCAGGGATGATCTTAAAAGCCTTGGGCAGTTTCCCACTGCGGTACTTAGATAATACCTGGGGATGAGAGAGGCAAAATCATCAGACCTGTGGTTGAGGTCCTGGCCCTGCTGCTGTGTTTTCATGCGCTGCCTCACTCACCTTCAGAACAATCCAAACAGGCTCATTTTTCAGGTGACCAGAGTTTTGTGACTTTCAGGTAAGAGGTAGCGCAAGAACCTGAGCCCACAAGTTCTGCCTCAGTCAGGTGCCATGTGTGAGAGCCCTCCTGTTAGGATACCCCACCACACATGCCCTCATAGCCCTTACCTCCCGGACTCCTCTGTAGACCTCCAGGACTCGGGGATCCAGCTGAGGCATAGGGAAGCCCGACACCTCTGACATGACAGTCTCCACCTCTGTCTGCTTCTCAGTCAGCTTCTCCATGATGATGTCAGCCAGAGTGCGCCTATGGAGACAGAAGGGAGAAGGATAAAGAGCTAGGGTCACTTTCCCTGTCCCCTCACCCTGTTCATGGAAGGAAGGAAGGAAGGAAGGAGGGAAAACTGTCTCTTATACACATCTAGATGTGTATAAGAGACAGGGACAAGGGAGAGACAAGGAGGGAGGGAGGGAAGAAGGAAGACAGGCAGGCAGGCAGCAGTGGTGGCACAAGTCTATGATCCCAACACCTGGGAGGCAGGCAGATCTCTGTGAGTTCAAGTCCAGGGTGGTGGTCTTCATAGGGAATTCCAGGTCATCTGGGACTATATAATGAGATCCTGTCTCAAAAGGAAAAAAGGAGAGCCACAAAACAGTCCCCAAACAAAACGGGAATGCTTCAAAGCTACATGTCCTCCTTGCACAGGGGAACACCAGTCTCTGTTACTGTTCCAGTTTTAGCATGAGAGCCGTTAGACGTGAGCAACTTACAATTCCTCTGGATGCTGACAAACTGGGACCCTGCCTCAGCTCCCCTTATGTCCAGTTAGCCACCACAAATTGCTGCAGAGAGCGAAGGACCTGAATGTCACGGCATTTAAGACAAAGCCAGCAGTGGTGTGGAAGTTAGGTCCTTGGACGCTGCAGTCAGTTCTCCTATCCCCTGTATGATCTTGGGCCTGTCACTTTACTCCTCTTTGCCTCCTTCAGTTTCCTAGCTGGACAGTGGTGACAGTAATAGGAACAGCTTGTCCATTCAACTACAGGGTTAAATGAACGACTGCATGTGCACCACTCATAACTGTCAGTCCACAGTTAGTNTGTGTCAAAGGCTGCCTACTTCAAACACACCTACCACTGCTGGCAGAAGGGAGCACTGTCACAGTACAAACTGCAGCTCTGGCCTCATGGGTGTGACACACATCTCCATTCCTTGCCAAGATTCCAGGTAGCTTCATTCATTAAGGAGACTACAGCAACACCTACCCTCCACTCACAGAAATAGTCCTAAGACCAACTGCATCCTTCTGAGCCTCTTTCAATTATTTTTTAAACTTTATTGTTATTGCTGTGTGTGCTCATGTGGAAGTCAGAAGACCATTCTGTGGAGTTGAGTTTTTCTTCCACCTTGAAGTGAGTTCTGGGGATTGAACTCAGGTCACCAGGCTTGTGTAACAAGCATGCTCCACCCACTGAGCCATCTTGCCCATCTTCAGCCCTTTTAAACAGAAACTATCAAATGAGGATTCAAAATTACCACCACCTGGGGCTGGAAAGATTGCTCAGTGGTTAAGAGCACTTACTGCTCTTGCAGAGGACCTGGGTTCAGTTCCCATCATATCCACAGTGGCTGTTAACTCCTGTTCTCATTCTTCTGACCTTCATGGGCACCAGGAATGCACACTATGTGCACACATATAGGCAAAATACTCATACACATAAAATAAAATGAAGAAATCAAAAAATAAAATTTTAACATAATTANCACCATAGTAGGTTATAGTCTGCTAATGGCATCTTCAGAGTTCACTGATGTGTACTTAAAATTGCCCCTCAGTTGGTGGTGTCACTTAGTAATTAACACATAGGAGACCCTCGGTTCTAGCCTCCAGCATGGTAGGAAGTCATTTAGCAGTGTTCAGACTTTCCAGATTTGTGTCCTATGGTCTGCAGGGTACTGATGGGGGGCACTTTTTTTCCTTTTTTAAAAAAATTTTATTTATCTGTATTTTATGAACATTAGTGTTTTGCCTGCATGTATGTCTGTATGTGGGTGTCGGGTCCTTTGGAACTGCTGTTACAGACAGTTGTGAGCTGCCATATGGGTGCTAGGAATTGAACC
>LZPO01089559.1:593317-608687 GCA_001675575.1 Neotoma lepida
CTGGCTGACTTTTGAAACACCACACATAGCTGGCAAAGCACCTGGAAAGAGTCTAATAAACCAAAGGAGCTGAAATATTAAGTAACTGGTCATTTGCAACAGAATTGGACTAAGGGTATACACAGCTCAGGAGAGTATACAGAGCTCATCCACTGAGAACCAAGTATTGTTTTTCTTTAAATTTTGTTTTAGATTTATATATATTATTCTATGTGTATGCCTGTGCATCACAAGTGTGCCTGGTGCCCAAAGAGGTCAGAAGAGTGCATATGATCCCTTGGAACTGGAGTTAGAGATAGCTGTGGTCTGCCATATGAATACTGGGAACCAAACTATGGNCTTCTGCAAGAACAAATGCCTTTTTTCCCCCCAAGACAGGGTTTCTTTGTGTATTCCCGGCTGACTGGAACTCATTATGTAGACCAGGCTGCCTTGAACTTGGAGATCTGCCTGTTTCTGCCACCTAAGTGCTAGAATTAAAGGCGTGCGCCACCACTGCCTGGCTAAGAACAAGCGTTCTTAAGATCTGAGGACCAATTATTGAGTTTTCCTCTGCTCTCTACACATCATGGCATGCACATGCATACAAAATAAATAAATGCTAAAAAGATAAAAGGAGAGAAGTGTTATGAACCAAATAGGGCAGAGATGGATGTTGACATCTGTGGGGTAGCTATTTTAGTTTTCATCTGTGAGGTGTGCAGCAGAGGTGACTCTGCGGTGTTATTCCTCCGAAGATCTGTCTTCAACTCTCTGGCTCTGGGATTGCAAGCTGCTGCGGATCGAAGTCAGTGCCTCATGCTTTCAAAGCATGTATATGACCAACTGCATCACCTCCCTAGCTTGTGGTCAGACCGACAGCAGAGATAAGGCCAAACAGAGTGCTGTTGCTCTCTAGTTGTTGAATGGACCACAGAGGTTACAGAACACAAATTGTGATGCTACCACAATGATTCAGGGGAGAGACTGTGGTNGCTTAAACAGGAGAATATTCTAAGTTAATAAACCGGAAAGTGGTCNGGTTCTCGATATATTCTGAAGACAAAGTCATCAGGGTTTCCCGACAAATCTGATGTAGAATGAGAAAGAGGAGCCCAAGATTCTACCTTGAGCAAGGGAAGGCTAATGTGCTAACAGACTCCACGGAGCAAACAGAGAGTTGTCAGGTAGACAGTTGGATATAAGGATGTCAGTTTACTCGAAGAGCTATCTATGTCTGGGAGAAAAAGCNGGCAGTAGTCATTCAAACAGGAATCTGCGGACAGCAACACAGGAGGATCAAAAGCCCAGGCCTGCCTTGGTCACAGAGCAAGTTCAAGTCCAGCATGAACAACTTAAGGAGATGCAGTATCATAATTAAAAAAATTTTTTTTCAAGGGCAGGTGTGGTGTCAAACATCTCTAATGCCACCACTTGGAAAGCAGAGGCAAAAACCAGTAGTTCAAGATTATCATCACCTATATAAGGAGCTTCAGGCCATCCTGGGCATGAGACCCTACCTCAAAACACCTACAAGAAAGCAGGTAAAGCTACTGTGGTCCTAAAGCCATATTCAATCATGTCAATACTGCTTTTAGGAGACAAATAAGAATGGAAGACTAAGCAACTGGAGGTCAACACAGTTCCTCCCCAGTGAGAGAAGTATCAAGCACTTTCCCCTAGATCTGCCGCCCACCCCCAGCCCCGCCCCCGCGCGCTTCTAAACAATACTGCTTTCCTTCCTCCGTTTCTGGAACATCTCCCATTTGCTTTTCAGATAGGCACGAAACCTAGGACACCTGTCCTGTAGGATTAATGGCTGTTTTTTTGTTTTGTTTTGAATAGGCATATATTCATTTTCTCTAACGCTCTTGCGTGACAGGGCTATACCATGCAGGCAGCTCAGGCTGTTTTGGAACTTACTATGTAACCCAAGAGGGCCTTTTTCTGCCTTAGCTTCTCGAGTGCTGGGATTACAAGCGAGCACCGCCGCTCCTGGCGGGAATATATTACTTATCTATTTAATGTTCTCTGCCTTGGGATNGACTTCCAGTGCTAAAAGCAGGGACGAGTATCTTGTTTATTTCGGTATCAGAACTGCCTAAACTCTTAGCACTGTTAAAAGCATTACGCAGGCAGCCCACAAATACTTTACAAGCCCAGAGAATAAATATTAGAAGTTGATGTGAGCGATCACTTCCTCTTGGCTTAACTCTGAGGTTCCGGAAGCCAGGAGTGGAAAGTGAAGGACCACGCGGGAAAGAAAAGCTGCCTCTTCTTTTTAATTCCAACCCAGTATCCGGAGGGACTGCGTTAACCTGGCCCAACCCACCACTCCACCCCTTGTCACTCACCCAGCCGCGTGGCACGCTCTCGCGGTTTTGCAGGCTGATCTCCAGTCCCGTGTTCAGTCTCGAGCTCCTCTTGCTGCTGCCGGGCTTGTTGCAAAATCCGTCTGCTCAACCGGGGTCCCACATACTCTTCCTCCTCTTCCGCACCGCGTCCCCGCCGTTTGTCTCGGGTCCCTGCGCGCACTGCATTCCCAGCTAGAATCTGCTCGGCCAGAGGTGCATGCTTCTCCTGATTCCCGGCCCCACGGGCCACCTTGAATTTGGGCATTTTTCTCGAAAACCTTGCCCACAAGGTTTACACGTGGGAAGCCGGCTTAAAGCTAAGANTGCGCTTGCGCCTTGTATTCCGGTGTCCAAGAGGTCACTGAGAGATCACAGCGCCCCCCAGCGTTCGGAGGTCGGAAGTTCCTCATATACCGCCATCTCTCGAAGAGCTTCGGGGCCTGGAGCTGGACTCCCNAAATTCTCAGGCAATGTCATTGTCTGGAAGAGGTGGATGTCTGAGTCACCTTTTCCAGAATTCATGAANGTAGCGGAGGTGTCCTGTCAAAGCAAAGCGCGCCTTCGGGGCGGAGCCGGGTCGATGACGTACTAGAAGTGTCACCGCCGGAGCGTTCGGACACGCCCCTTTCCTGTGGGCGCGCCGCCGGGGCGCTCAGTATTTGCGTATTTCCGGAGCCCGTTCTACCCCTGCATCCTGCTTTAGGTGGCTACACCTCCCGTGGGCCTNTGGATTCTGAGTTCGAGTGTTTGGAAGTGCCACCTTTTTGACCCTACGCCATGGGAGTGACTTGGTAGGAATGCAAGGGCTTCTGTGGGGTGGGGCTTGGGGTCGTGATGGCGCCGGTAAGCCCGTAGTGGCCCGGGGAGGGGGATCCGGACTGAGGTTCTCGGTTTCTCGCGGGCTGCAAAGATGTCCTCGGGTCGTGTGGCGCAAAGGACACCNCTTCTTCCTTCCCAGACACATCCCTTTGGCAAAGCGAGCGCTTCATCCCAAGAATCTGCCAGGAATTGTACCTTTTTTTCCTTGATACTTCTTCCCGTCCGTAAGGCTGTCGCGAGTAAGACCCAAAAGTTGGAAATAGGGTTTCTTGGACTAGGAATTTTTTCAGGCAGGGATAAAAAAGGGCGCAAGGAGAAAGTGACTTTTACATTTTGCCTGCAGTGATAGCAGCCTGGCTGTAATTTGGCCACTTTAAGATATTGGGGCTGTGTCAGAGGGAGGGGAAAGGAAGCTGTTGGGTTTGGAGATCGGGGGTTTCAGGCACATTAACGATTCAGGAACCACTTCCTACATGTTTGAGCCAGTTTTTATTAACTTTTTATCTCAAACATGTTTCAAATCTCACTTGGAAAAAGAGAGGTGGTTGGTAACGTCTGGACACTGTGCTTTTCTGGGCATTAATTCCAAAGCACTAGGTCTCAGCACTTTAAAAAATCTCAGTAGTGGTGTGCATCTTCCCAGTTAAGAGAGGCCTGNAGGCCAGGGTTCTTGAAGTTACGGGCCACAGGTTTGTTCAANGAAAGGTGCATGTGGGAAGTTGTCCAGGCTCTTGCAGGCTTTTTAGTCACTATACGTGCCCACAGTTGACAGCAGGAGCCTAGTCTCAGCCTCATCACACTGTAAAGAGTGCCTGTCGGCAATGAAAATAGAAATCACAGTAGAGTCCCTGAAAATAGAAATCACAGTAGAGTCCCTGAGCCCTAGAATCCCGCCATCCCCCATCTTTATGTGTGCTTTTATGGGCCGTGTAGGACAGGCTGCTCTGTAACTTCCGATCACCTGCCTCTGGCTCCGGCATCCTGGGATTACAGGAGTGCTCCACCAATGCTTGCCTGCCTTGGGTTCATTGTACAGAGAAGGCAGTCCCTGGGAAAGGTTCCCCTGGCAGTCCCTGGGAAAAGGTTCCCCTGGCAGTTCCTGGAAAAAGGGTTCCCCTGCCTACGAGTATCAGTTCAACTTTCTGAGAATCCCAGAATTTCGGTCACAGCGTCAGTTTGGCGATTCTCTTCTGTTTCATATATTGCTTATTGGTTCTTTTTGCAAACAGAGAATAGGTTTTGGAAACAGTAGGGTTCCCCTTTAATAGATTTATCTAACTGATTGATTGTAAAGTAAAACAGAACACAGTAGTTTGGAAGAAGTTTGACTTTTCATTCAGTTAAGTACCATCTGTGTTATTATTCACCTATCATGATCTCAGCCAAGTGTGCACCTCTAATTCCAGTACATGGGTGGCCGAGCCTCGAAAGGAAAGTGTGAGGTCAACTAGGACTAATGTAGTGAATTCCAGATGAGCAATGGCTGCAATGTGAGTTCCCAGTCTCCAACAAACAGTCTCGATGTGTATAAGAGACAGGGGCTACACAGAGCAACCCTGTCCTGAAAAACCAAATAAATAAAATTTAATAAATATTAGCAGATCATGATATCCCTAGAGGCAGTGTAGGAGAATGGTTAAAGAGCACAGATGAGGCACTTGGGAGGCAGAGGCAGGTAGCAGCCAGACTGGTCTACAGAGTCCTTGAGTGAGTTCAAGGACAGCTAGGTCTACATAGAGAAACTCTGTCTCAACAACAACAACAANAAAATTAAAAATAATAATAATTTTTAAAAAAGCACAGAATGAGGAGCCAGGTTGCATGGCTTTGATTCTTGACTATACTATCCATTAACTGTATGACCTTGTACAGATTGTTTAGCCTTCGTAATTTCAGTTTCCCCATTTGCAGTAAGTTGATATAGGACAGGACCTTTCCTGGGGCCATTAGAAGGTTCATTCGCTCCATCTGAAGGGGCACACCTTTGATCCCAGCACTTGAGAGGCAGAAGCAGGCAGATTTCTGTGAATTGGAGGCCAGCCTGGTCTACATAATGAGTCCAGGACAGCTAGAACTACATAGTGAGACCCTGTNTCAGAAAAAGAAAAAGAAAAAAAAAATCATCTGAAGGCTTCCAGATCTTGCACATAGCTGCTNCTTGACAGTAATTGCCATGGGGAAGCTAATCCATGGGGAAGATACATCATAAGGTAGAAACCTGGAAAAGAATTGAAGTTCTTAAAAAGACTGTTGAGTCTCTTTTTCTAGGCTTATTCACTTGAGGGCTGCTTTCTCTTTGTTCTTAGTGCTGTTAAATGGAACTCCGTGATAGTGGGAAAGTTCTGTCCCCAATGTCTAGAGCATTATCCACCAGCTGCTTGTGGCTCAATACCTGACAGAAGCAACTTATGATAGAGTTTATGTTGACTCACTGTTTGAGCCAAAATAGCAGGAGGTGGCTGGTCACATTGTGCCCATAGTCAGGAGGGGGGGCAGTGTCCTCCTCAGCTGTTTATCCATTCTTCATTTAGTTAAATGTAGACTCTCGCAGACNTAGTCAAGAGTTTAAGAGCTAGGTCTCAGCCAAGTGTACAGCTGTAATTCCGGCACCTGGGAGGCCGAGACAGGGTTGTTAAAACAGTGAGGTCAGCTTGGGCTAATGCAGTGAACTCCAGATCAGCTTGGGCTATACTGTGCGACCCTGTCTCCAACAAATAATCAGTGAGTCTAGGTTCTCTCAGGTTGGCAGCATACACCATCAATCACTNTCATTGTACAACTCAGTGGTANTTAATGTGTGCAATGTGTACTGCCTAGAATCATCACTTCAATGTTGGTACACATGCCTTACTTGGGGAGTGCTGATGTGGTAGAAAACTTAATGTCCCTGTGTGAGACACTTGAGACCTGTGCTCTGTCTGTTAGAGGAACTCTTGGGAACTGTGAGCCTCTTCTTTTCTCAGGTTTAAGGGGCAGGAATCAGAGTTAGTGTTGTCTAAAGTAACTCCTATCCCTGCTGATCTGTTACCTGTTTGGGGAGTGGCTCAGTCAGAGCATGTGTATCTCTGGACACTGCTGACTTGCTGTTCTATTTTTCAGTGTGTCCCAGATGCCTGTGGCTGAGGGCAAGAGTGTCCAGCAGACGGTGGAGCTTCTCACCAGGAAATTGGAGATGCTTGGGGCAGAGAAACAAGGAACATTTTGTGTGGACTGTGAGACTTACCACACAGCTGCTTCCACCCTGGGCGGCCAAGGTCAGTAGATGCTGTGAGCAGATGNTTCAACCCTGGCTTAGAGTCCCACACATATGTATATTCATTGGCGTCTATTTGCAGTGGTCAGATTGCAGTTTGAACCTACTTGTTTGTTTAATTAAAATTTTGTTTTTATTTTTAATTGTGTGTGTANGTGTGTGCTTNAGAGTGTGTACACTTGTGCTCCTGTGTGTGGATATGTGCACATGAGTGAATGTGCCTATGGAGGCTAATGGTGTCAGATCCCCTTGAGCTAGAGTTAGAGTTGTGAGCCACCTGATATGGGTACTGGGAACTGAACTTAGATTCAAGGCCAGCCTGGGCTAGAGAGAGAGAGGGAAAACAAAATTGTCTACAACTGGAAGTGCTTTCTTCATTAAAGNATAGTGTTGGGGCTGAGGTGATGGCTCATCAGTTGAGAGCACTGGCTGTTCTTCTAGAGGACCCAGGTTTGATTCCCAGCACCCACATGGCAGCTCACAACCATCTGTAACTCCAGTCCTAGGAGACCCAGTGCCCAGTGCCCTCTATGGACACCTGGTGTGCAAGGGGTGCACCGACATACATGAAAGNAAAGCAACTGTACCCATGAAAATAAAATAAAATATTAAAAAAAATGTCCCAAGAGGTGATGTTATAGCTCAGTGGTAGAGTACTTGCCAAACATGTGTAAGGCCCTGGGTTCAATCCCCAGCAATCCCCCTTTCTACTCACACAAAGTCCTTAGTTGCTTTTTAAAAATTTCAAGGCATTGCGGCGGCTTCATGTAGTATGAATCAGATATGTAATTACAGTGTATCGACCTGAGAACAGAATAAGATCAACTTTGAGTGACTCTGAGGGCTGACATGCCATTAACTGGAATTTTAAAAAGGTGAAAGGTGTGAATTGGCAGTGCAGATAGAAGGGATGGGTGTGGAGGTTCAGTGCAGAGCCTGCTAAAATCAGCAGGTGGCAGCAGAGAGGCCAGTGCAATACAGGGAAGGCCCTGAACTCCTGAACTCCTGCCATCTTTCCCTTCTTTCCATTACTAACTATTTAAACAAAAGATTTGTTTTATTTTATTTATTTTGTTTGTTTTTTCGAAACAGGGTCTCACTATGTAGCCCTGGCTGTTCTGGAACTCACTCTGTAGACCAGGGTGGCCTTGAACTCACAGAGATCTGCTTGCCTCTGCCTCCCAAGTGCTGAGATTAAAGAAGTACACCACTATACCCAGGTTTACTTTATTTTATTTATGTAGATGGGTGCCCATGGAGGCCAGAAGGGAGCATAGGACCCCTTGGAGCTGAAGTTACAGGCACTTGTAGGCAGCNCAGTGTGGGTGCTGGGATCTCAACGCTAATCTTCTGACAGAACAGTCAGTGATCAGAAGCATTGAGCATTTTGACAGCTTCTTGTTCTACTCTTATCCCTGCTAGAATACCATCTTTCCTGCCTTATGGGGCAGAAGTAATTCTTCCACATCCTCCTTCAGGTCCTGTTTTTCCTTTGATCTTTTCTTATGCTAAAGTCTTAGATTTCTGGTCNTTTTCAGGTAATCACTCTTTTTAAAATTTAATTTTGTATTAATTAGTTAGGTTTTTTGAGATAAGGTTTTATGTAGCTCAAGCTAGTTTTGAACTTGCTTTGTGGCTGATGACCTTGCTTTTCTGATCCTCCTGTTTCTACCTTTCTAGTGCTAGGATCCGAGGTGTACATCACCACAGTCAGTTTATGTGGTGCTGGGATTAGAACCCAGGTCTCCATGTATGCTAGGCAAGGGCTGTCATTATCAGACCCTTTTTATTCATTCATTCGTCCATTTATTTAGTGTGTGTGTGTGTGTGTGTGTGCGCGCGCGCGTGTGCACGTGCGCGCACAGATGGTTGTGTTTGCCATGGCATGGGTATGAAGTTCAAAAACAGCTTTCTGGAGTCTGTGCTCTCCTTCCACCGTGTGGATCCCAGGGATCAGACTTAATTTATCAGGCTTAGCAGCAGGCACCTTTACCTGCTTACTGGTCACTAGCCTTTATTTGTGTGTGTGGTTTTTGTTTTGTTTTGGTGTGCGGCAGGGGCATGCATTTGAGTGTGAGTTTAAGAGCTTGTGCATGTCCACACCTGTGAAGGATAGAGAGCGATGTTGGATATGGGGTGCTNTCTTCTGCAGCTCTGCCTGATTGCCCAAACTTGAGGCAGTTATACTGCCTAAGCCTCTTGAGCACACATGAGCTACCATATGATGTTTATTTAGAGACTAGGTCTCTCTTGTCACTCTNCCTCACCCTCAATCTCAGCCTTCCCAGTGCTAGGATTATAGACTTGAGCCACTTGTGTTTTATGTTATAGACTCCTGACCTTCTTTTTAAAAGTTTTTTTTGGGAGTTAGGGGGTGTGGTAGTGGTGGTTGGCAAGACAGAGTAGCAGGCAAAGGTGCTTGCCACTGAGTCTGACACTTGAGTTTTAGCCCCAGGACCTACATGGTGGAAGGAGAGAACAGACTCTCCCAAGTGCCCTCCTCTGAATCATACACATGCCATGACACACGTGTGCCCCTGCCCCACAACATAAATGTAAATTAAAAAAATAAAAGGCTTTGGGGGGCCAGAGAGATGGCCTCATTGGTAAACTTCTTGCTTTGTAAGCATGGGAGTTTGAGTTTAGATCCTTAGAACCCATTTTAAAAGTTGGATGCAAGCCAGACATGGTGCACNCCTTTAATCCCAGCACTTAGGAGGCAGATGTAGGCGGATCTCTGAGTTTGAGGCCAGCCAGGTCTACACATTAGGTTCCAGGACAGAGTTCCAGCCAGAGCTACATAGTGAGACACTGTCTCAAGAAAAAAGAAAAAGAAAAAGAAAAAAAGGTTGGGTGCAGCAGCACATGACTGTATTCCCAGAGCTGGAGAGGTAGACAAAAGGAGGATCCCTAGGGATTGCTGTCCTGACAGTCTTGCTCTAGGTTCANTAAGAGCCCTATCTCAAAAAATAAGACGGTGGCCCCACACTCATGCACATACAGATAGCACTAATTGGACTTAGTGCATTCTTAAGAAAAGATTAGGGAAGGACATGGAGTTGGAGGAGCAGACAGGGTTTGAAGATGGATGGGTTTAAGTGTATAGTAAGTATTTCCAATTGTGATCATCTATTCTCTCTTGTAGTGTGTTAAGGAGGTTTTGGTTTCAGTGTTTCGCCTTCTTCCAAGTCCTGTATAAAAACATATATCCATAGCTCTCCCTCCTTCGAGAAAGTCTGTAGAAAAGCGGGTAAGAAGGCTCAGCATGTAAAGGCACATGAGGCCAAGTCTGATGACCCGAGTTTAGTTCCCAGGACCCACAGGGTGAAAGGATAGAATTGCTTTCCTGGCGTGGCCCTTTAACCTCCACATGAGTGCTGTAATATGTGCACACATACCTGCACACACAAATGTCTGTGAGGGGAATAAAAGAGTTTAGAGCCAGGTGTCTGGTGCAAGCCTTTAATCCCAGCACTCTGGAGGCAGAGGCAGGTGGATCTCTGTGAGTTTGAGGCTAGTCTGATGTATGTGAAGAGTTCCAGANTATCCAGAGATACATAGTTAATACCTCATCTTTGAAGAAAAAGCATCTAGAAAACCAGTAGAATCAGTGAGTGAGCTGGGGCCATTCAGTGGAGAGCGCTAACCGAGCAGGTGCAGATCTCCAGGGTCCAGCTCTAGCACCACAAAGTAAGCAACAAGGAAATCAAGCCAGCTTTGGTAGCACACTCTGGTAATTCCAGCATTAGGGAGTTACAGCCACATTCCAGACCTTTCTGGGTTATGTAGCAAGACCCTATTTCAAAAAACCAAATCAAGCCGAGTGGTGGTGGCGCACGCCTTTAATCCCAGGAATCGGGAGGCAGAGGCAGTGGAATCTCTGAGTTCAAGGCCAGAGTGAGTTCCAGGAGTTCCAGGATAGCTAGGCCACACAGGTAAACCCTGTTTCTAAAAACAAAAGAAGAAAAAANGGGGGGGAGGGGAAGTGCTGAAGAGATGGTTTCCAGAGTGCTGGCTGCTCTTCCAGAGGACCTGGCACCCACGTGGCAGCTCACACTTGTCTCCAGTTCCAGGGCTTCTGACACCCTTATACTACATACATGCAGAACACCAATAAACATAAATTAAAAATAAATTTAAAAAAAAAAAGAAAAGAAAAAACCAAACCAAATCTAACCAACTAAAACAACAGTACATAATGAGGAAACTCATTTGACAGAAACTGAGCCTTGAAAGTACAGCTTCAGGTCCCAGAGCCCAAGTTCCTTCATACTGTACTTGCTTTCCTAGCTGTCTCCACTAACATTTGCCCTTACCTACAGGATGCACTGCCAGCTTTTTAAGGCATGGCAGATAAAATTTAAGTTGGCTGTCNCTGCTGTGCTAGCCTAATGTTCACAGACTTCCTATTCCAGAGCCTCTGTAAGATCATTTAGATTTCTTCTCTGTGTAGCCCTGGCTGTCCTGGAACTCTCTTTGTAGACCAGGCTGGCCTCAAACTCAAGGAGATTCGCCTGCCTCTGCCTCCCGAGTGCTGGGATTAAAGACATGCACCACCATGCCCAGCAAACATTTAGAGTTCAAAGGAGGCATTTGCTGAGGTCCAGAGATATGACAGATGTTGTTACTTCTGTTTTACTTTTATGTTTGAGGTTCTGGGGCTAGAACTTAGAGCTAGGCCAGGTCCTATTGCCAAGCAACCCCACCAGCCCATAGTTTTATTTATTACAGATAATAACCTAGAAGAGAGTCTCTGTATGGTTTACTAATCATCATGATAAAGTAGCCATCTGCGAGCTCACCACCCAACTGTTGTCGGCACCCCGAGAATCCCCCGGTACTCTTCAGGTGGGTTTAGCCCCTGTTGTCTGGCTGGCTTTTCCTGTTACCTAGCTTCTTTGGAAAAGGGCAGCATTTAAGGATCCTTTCCTTTCTCAGGCTGCCAGGTACCAACTGCCAGCTGGCCTTGTTTGGTGCANTTGACCTATCCTGGGGTATGTTGATAAATCCTGATCATGAGTGGGCCATCTGTCCCTTGCAGGCCAGGCTGGGAAGCTGATGTACGTGATGCATAACTCTGAGTACCCACTGAGCTGCTTTGCCCTNTTTGAGAATGGCCCTTGTCTTATTGCTGACACCAACTTCGATGTGCTCATGGTGAAGCTCAAGGGCTTTTTCCAGAGTGCCAAGGCCAGCAAGATTGAGACCCGGGGTACTCGCTACCAGTATTGTGACTTCCTGGTGAAGGTGGGCACGGTCACAATGGGGCCCAGTGCCCGTGGCATCTCTGTGGAGGTAAGACCTTGGTGAAGGACAAGCGGAATATGCTATGGGCTGCACAGTAAGGGTTCTGGAAGTTTTCCAGGGCCTACTTAGTTCAGACTCTTTAGTCTAATCTCTCCGGCCCCTGCTACAGGGGTCTTTTGTTTGGGGTGGGGGACAGACTCATGTCTCGGGCCTTGAACTTACTATGTAGCCAAGGATGATAAATTTATGGTCCTCTTGCTTCTCCCCCCAAGCACTGAGATTTGTAGTCTAGCCTGCTCTTGAACTCATGCAATCCTTATATCTCAGCCTACAAAGTGCTGGGATTATAAGAGTGAACCACCATGCCTGTTTCTCTAAGAGATTTTTTTAGATTTATTTATTTTGTGTGTGTTGGTATTTTGCCTGTGTGTATGTATGTGTACCCTATGTGTGCAGTGCCCACAGAGGCCAAGAAGAAGGCGTGTGATTGATGCCCTGGAATTGGAGTCAAAGGCTTTTTAAAGTTGTTAGCCACCATGTGGGTGCTAGGAACCAACTCCAGTCCCAAGAGCAACAAGTGATCTTAACTGTTGAGCCATCTCTCCAACACCACTAGGGTTCTTTTATCTCTTCTTTAGCCATTCAATCTCTGGCCTAGGGTTGAAGGGGGTTCACAGAAGTGAAAAGCTTAGCGAGGCTCGCTTGCTGGAAAACTGAAGGCATAGTCAGGAAAGCAGAGGCGTAAGGCTNTAGAGACACCAACCANCCTTCCCAAGAAGGGCTGGAATAGACAGCTTTCTGAGCGCTGTGTGGGAAGTGGGATGTCAGTCACATGCCTCTATACCCCTCATTTTACGAGAGGTCTCGAGGGCTATGGAACCTTTCCTTTTGTCATCTGTCAGTCTTCATGGTGGACAAGAATATGCATATGAGATGCCTTTATCTAGTTGGTTTTTAGTCAAAAAGATTGCTACATTTATTGTAGGTGTAGGTGTACATATGCACAGCACATGTGTGGAGATCAGAGCAATCAGTTCTTTCTTCCTACCATGTGGGTCCTGGGGATTGAACTCAGGTTATCAGGCTTGATGGCAAGCATCTTTATTGGCTGGTAGCCTTCATCTTTGAACCTAAATATGTAGGTATTGAAAGTGGCATATGGGGAGTATGGTGGTAGATAGCTTTCGAAGTAAAAGTCCACAGCCTATCATGTGTTCAGCATTAACTAAGATTTGAAAAACAAGATAGAAGCTTGCAGGGCCTATCTTTTGAATTGTTCATTTAGTAAGCAAGTAAAGCTGAAACACAAACTTTTTTGAAGCTAGTTTAGTAATACCAGCCGGGCAGTGGTCGTGCACACCTTTAATCCCAGCACTAGCGGGGCAGAGGCTGGTGGATCTCGAGTTCAAGGCCAGCCTGGGCTACTGAGCAAGTTCCAGGACAGCCAGCACTGCACAGAGAAACCTTGTCTTGTAAAAACCAAAGGGAAAAACAAAAACAAAAAACCCTGAAAGGCATTTGGCTTAGGGAATCAGGCTGCTGAGAGTCCTGCTGACTGTAGTTGTGACATTCCTGTAGAGCAATGTATAAAGTAAGGAGTCCCAAGGCTGGTGCATGCGTCCTGTCTCAGCACTTAGAAGGTAGAGGCCAGAGGATTCTGAGTTTGAGGCTAGCTTGGCTACATAAAAAGTTCAAGACCAGCCTGAGCGACACAGTTAGGTCCTGTCACAGAGTAAGAACCAGAGGACAGTGGTTCTGGGGAGCATCCTTGGTAGAGAAACGTACCCTCATAGCAGTTTGTTTCAGGAGCTTCCAGGACCAAGATTCTCTAGTCTTTTCAATTTGTGACCTTGAACNGGAGCAGTGGCAGGAGGAGGGGGAGAAGCAAGCCTCATCCTTGTCCTTACCCTTGCTGTCTGTTCTTCTGTCCCAGGTGGAGTATGGCCCTTGTGTGGTGGCTAGTGACTGCTGGAGCCTCCTGCTTGAGTTCCTACAGAGTTTTCTAGGTAGCCACACACCAGGGGCCCCCACAGTATTTGGGAACAGACATGATGCTGTGTATGGGCCAGCAGATACCATGATACAGTACATGGAACTCTTCAACAAGATTCGAAAGCAGCAGCAAGTGCCAGTGGCTGGGATTCGTTAGTGACTGGCAGCTGCCCACCTGCTGAGCTGTCTCACCAGGGTACTGCCCAGGAGGAGCAGGTGCTGTACTCAGGGTCCTGGGCCCCTGGCCCCAGCTGGTTTCCAGCTGTAGCTTGTGTTCTGGGGCTCTGGACTCCCCTCCTGACCCATTACAGCTGTTTTTTACTTCATGCCTTAAATGGATTTGGCTTGACATCAAGAATGGTAATTGTGAAGAATGGAGAAGCTTGGGCTTTCCCTGCTGGAGGGTTAGGTGGGACGGGGTTGTCCCTGTCAGCCCTCAAGGTGAAAACTGTATGTGACCTCAGCTCCTGAGAATTTGGTATAGGCCAGTGGCCGTACTGCGGTATGTGGCTGTGCTGGGTGGAGCCCCCCTTTTGCTTGAGGATGTGGCTGGCCCTCCTGGAGATGGTTGGGTGGCATGACTGGATTGCTCTCACTTTCTGAGCTGTTGGCTGCAGTGATTTGAGGACAGAATTGAGTCTGCTCGAGTGTTGTTTTCATCCTGTGAACTCTGACGGTTTCCTTTTCTGTTTTGAATTGTGTGAACCCATAGGCTAAGCTGCTACAGCAAAACCAAAGCACGGGCTCTTACTGCACATTTTATTTTTTCTTAACTAATAGTTGAGAGGCANTCAGTTTCCCAGGGCAGACTTAACTCTAGGGTTAGCACGAACTAGGCTTCTTATTGTTTGGTCACCCCAACAATGTTTTCCTTAGGATTGAAGCACACTCATTAGCTCCATATTCACAGTCCACTGTGGAAAGAGAGAGAGAAGCGTGGTTTCCTGCTGGAGTTGCTCAAATCACTGCGGACACACTTTCCTGACACTCAACACTCGTTTGTTTAGGGTCTTCTGCACTGTGCTTCACAAGTTGTCTTCTTGTCCAGCTTGAGCCTTGAGGTTATTCATTGACACCATTGCTTACCTACCTCACACGTGCTACAGAAACAGTTAACCAGGCTAACATTTGAGATACACATAGATAGGCTTGGGGAAATTGTTAATGTACAAAGTGTAGGGTGTCAGTGAGGATTCTGTCCTCAAAGGACAGCTAAGCAGACTTTTCAGAGCATGTTTTACAGCAGCTGTGAGGCACTGCTCATACTTACCCTCGTTTTGGCTAGCAGGAAAGCTGAGCAAACCTTCCTGGCTCTAGGATCTGTTATCCACACTGTTCACTGTTACTTTCCCTTGCTTTTGTTGTTAATGTTTGTTTATTTTGTTTCTGCACTTGAAAAATTGAGGTATGTTTTAGGTATCACAATAAAATCTACAAACATTACATTTTGGTCTTTTGTTCTATATTTGATCTTGTTGCAGTCTATCTACTTTGTAATTTCTATAGGTTGCCTCAAATCATTTGTAGATGAGACAATGTGCAGGCAGAATTTTGAACATACATGCTCCTGAAAACACAGATGTTAAATGCAGTAAACGTGGACTCTTGGCTCCTACATAATAAGAGGCTCAGTTCTTAAAAGATAAAGAGAAGCGTATACAATCAATATCTTGTTAGTCGTAGTTGGCTTGCTTGCACATTCCCAGTGTTCTTTATTTTGGTGGGT
>LZPO01089559.1:613091-640578 GCA_001675575.1 Neotoma lepida
CCACAACAAAGAGTGATCACTTTCAGTATTATTTTAAAACTAGTCTGGGTCTCAGAGAACCTCTGAAAGGAACTTAAGACCCTGTGCGCTCCTCTGGCAGGGCAGACTTTGAGAGCCACAGATGTAATGCGTGTTCACAGTGGTGGGACTGTTTTCCTCCTAGCTAGGCTGAGCACACAACTTCAAATTTTAAGTGGCTTCCAGATTCCTCACTCAGAAAAGCACCTTGTTAGGGAACATTGAATAAGATGCTTAACTGTCTTCTTCAAGGAAGTTGTTGGGAACTGGGGAAAGAGAAGGAAAAACAGCTTTTAAAATTTTTGTTACATTCACTTAAAGAGTTACAACTTAGAATNCCATAAAGAGAACTGTTAAAGGTGGCTCCACCAAGGTAACTGAACCTAGGGCCTCAGTCNNNNCCCAGGAGGCTCTCTCCTCCTATGCTACAATCAAGACAGGGTCTTATTACTTATCCAAAACTATCCCTGAATTCACCGTGCAGTCTGGAGAGACTAAGAACTCAATGCCATCCTCCTGCCTCTGTCTCCTGATTGCTTTGATTACCACGACCGGCTTTATTTTTTAATCTTTGCCATTTTTTGCTCCCTTATTTCATATTTACAGACGTAAAGCCTTGAACTACTGTAGCATATAATATGCATTTATTTCCTTTTTTTCTTAAACTAAAAATGTCTTTACCCGCCTTAGCCTTGTCTTGGGTATTCTAACACTTTATCTTATTTGGAGGGGTCCTCTCCTGAAAGGTCTGTTAGGACAATGTGCCCAGGAAGCTTGCCTACCTTGCAAGCGAGTCCTTCCTTTCTGTTTCCGAATGGACTTCATCCTTCTCGGAAGTCCTTAGGGCCACTGCCACCTCGGTCTGATTTATTTCCCAGGCCCCATTTGGGGGCAACGATCTTTTCCCTCTCCCGTTGAAGAGGATTTTCATAAAACAGCTGATTCCCGCCTGGGTCATCAGTGGCAAAAGTCCACACGTGTGTGCTTGTCTGGGCGCCAAGAGTAACTTTTGCAAACGCTGCCTCGGGGAAACTCCATGGTTCGCTGGCTGCCGCTGCACCGTAAAGAAAACAACAAAACCAAAAAACAAGCAGAGGTGGAAAAGGCCTCACTGGAGCGGTGAGACATATTATAGGTAAGCCGCAGAGTAAGCGGAACTCGTGCAAAATTCCTTTACAGACCTGGGGGACGCAGGGCTGGGAAGAAGGGGGGTGGTGCTCGGGAGAGTGCCTGGCCCTTTAAGGAGGAGGGCCAGACACTAGACTCTGCACCTTTAAGAGTCTCTTTGTCTAGAAATCTTCTGTACCCTCTTGTGCCTCAACCAAACTTTGCCTGTGACTCCAGGGCCACTGCGTCCCTGCCCTCTCACGCCGGCCGGCCGCCCGCGCTGTCGCGTCTGACCCGAAACTTGGTGCCCGCGGCGCGAACCCGCGGAGAGGGCGCAGAGGCTAGGGGTCGCGGCCGGGAGGCGCGCCGTTGGCGCAATGCGGGGCCCTGGGGGCGGGGCTCCGGTAGGCGGGCCAATGGGCGATAGGGGGCGTGGTCTGCTCGCTTGTCTCGCGCCCTGGTGACAGCTCGCGCGTGCTGATGATGGCGGTAAATAGAGGGGGGTGGGGACTGTCTCTTATACACATCTAGATGTGTATAAGAGACAGGTGGCTGGGAGCCCGCGCAGACATTCGGAGGCGGGGACACTCGGCCCCGGCATGCCGTCCCTCCCCTTTTAAAGGAGAGGAAAAAAAATCCCCTCAAACACCGGGTGAGGGGCGACAAAGGCGGCGCGCGCCTGGCGGGCGGGAGGAGCGGCGGCAGGGGGCGGGACCGCGACGCCGGCGGTCCTGGGGCGCCCGGGGCGGGGACGACGGGCGGCGACAGCGAAGGCGCGAGCCCCGGCGCGCGGGCGCTGCGTTTTGGCGGGGTGGGCGACGTCTGGGTTCTGAGGTGAAAGCCTTGCGGAGAGAGAGGGGCAGGCAGGCTGCGGGGGGAGCGGTTGCCGAGGATGAGATGAGGAGGATTAGGAGAAAGGGTTAGAAGCCGGGGAGAGGAGTGGAAAAGAAACCCAGGCTGGCTCCGGGATGAGGTTAGGAAGCCCAGGGCTGGGATCCGGGGTCAGGGCTAGGAGCAGGGTCTGGAAGAGGCAAAGCTTNGCAGGTGGGTGGTGTTGGGGTGAAGGGCACCGGGGCAGAAGAGTTGCAAGTGGAAGACAAGGAGCAGAACCGGGTAATAGTTGGGAGTAGGGGAGAGAGAGTGATTAAGAGCCAGACGTGACAAGGGTGTGAACTAGTGAGGAGCCAGGGATGAGCTGAAGGGCTGGGATCGGCTGGGGTGGGATCGGCAAGGTGTGGGTCAATAGCTGGGTGGTGGGTGTAAATTCTGCAAAGTAAGGGAGACAGAAGAGACCTGGATTACAACCAGGTGGAGTCAGAAATTGGAGCGTTTAGTGAAAAGGCGAAAGGAAAGCGAGCTTAGAGCTGGGCGTTAATGAGGCAGTTCTGGGAGAAAAAAGAAAGCTGAAGCTGAAAGGGCGCTAGGAGCAAGTGCTCTGGACAGGGGACTGGGGAATCGTCTACTGAAGAGGTTCAGCAAGGNAAAGATAGTGCAGTGCAAAGACTGGCCGAAAAACAGCCTGAGAAGATAAGCAAGGAAGAGGTGGGCCCTGGGATTTAAAGGATGGACTGGGGAGTAAGGGAAGAGAGACGAGGCCAAGGGAAGCTGGGGGAGTCCTGATGGGGGTAGAACAGGAGTGGGCCGCGCAGCAGTGGAAACTGGATGTGCAGTGTGCCCTGAGGTGCCCCGGAAGGTCTGGAAGGGGCCGGGCACAAATGCTGTAGTGAAGAACCAGTGTAGGGGCCTTTGGTGAAGAAGATAAGGAACCATGGTGAGTGAACGGGGCCCTAGAAACAAGGGTAAAACCTGAAAAGTAGGGGCCAGGTGGGGTGCAGCAAAGGAGTTCTTTGTTAAGAGAAATGTGGATTGAATTTGTGAGTCCTTTTGTCCCTAAATGTAGGAAATTGCAGAAACCTTGTTCTCTCTTCAAGGAGTCTTGGGTCCAGTTTCCATCCTCCGTTGCTTGCAAGTCCACTTTCATGTCCACTTTGAAAAGATGAGACCCGTTTTTACTGCATTTTGTCCTTGTGTAATAGAAAAAGTGGCAGCCTTAGGTGCTTAGAAACCTTTTGATTTCACTAATGTGCTAATGGGTGAAAGAGCTGTGTTTACTTACAGTGTGCCTGTGTTCTGTGATAGTTTGGGTGGGTAGTGTAGTAGTTTTGTACCTGACAAGTGCTGGGCAGGATATCTAATGGACAGCATTTTCTTTTCCATTGAAGAGTGCACCATTGGGATAGAGAAAGATAAGACCCTTTTTGTTTTCATTAATGAGCCAGATTTCTGCTTAGTTGTTTTCAGGGACTGAAGAATAAGGATAAATCATTCAGAGAAAGGTGAATAACCAACCAGGGAAGTTCCCTGAGGGGGAGATGGAAGTCAGCTTGAGTTCCTAAGCTGCTGGCAGCTTTGTGTGGACCATTTCTGTGCAGGTGCTTACTCTCCAGTTTCGCAGACTGTGAAAAAGCCAGGTGGAGTGTATAGAGTTGTGGAGAGTTTTAGAGCTGTGCATTTATCTTTTAGACATAATGCATTTATGAGTGCCTTTTATGAAAAAAAATCTGTAAGGTAAGATTGTCGTCCTTCTGCCTGCTGTATTTAATGATTGTCAATAGGAAGGGCATATTAATATTCTTTAGAACCTTTTGATTTGTAAGACTCTTATTTTTAATTAAAATATTTACATTTACTTATTTGTATGTATGTAGAGCACATGTGGAGGTTGGAGACAACTTGTGGAAGTTGGTTCTCTCTTTCCATCATGGGGCTCCTGGGGATCGAACTCAGATCGTCAGGCTTGGCAGCAAGCTCCTTTACCCAATAAGCCATCTCCTTGGCCCTGTAAGACCATTTTGGAGATTAAAAGGAAGATTAGAATTTGGGGACAGAATTTAGATTATTCTTTCTTGGTAGTGTTTTAATGATTTTCATTCTAAAGTGTTTACATTTAGCTAAGAATATTGATGAGTATTTAGTTTGCATTTGATAATGAGAACGATAATATATAATTCCCTTTCAGGGGGACAGAGGGTACAAACTATTCTTGAGAATCTTTTTTAAGATTAAATTAAAATTTAATTTTATGTGTATGGGTGCTTTGTAGGCATGCATGTATGTCTGTATACCACATGCATGCCTGGTGCCTGCAGAGGGGCACTGCAGAAGAGGGAATCAGAGCCTCAGGAACTAAAGTTACAGACAGTTGTGAGCTGTGTGGGTTCTGGAAATCTAACCTGGGTCTTCTGGGAAGAGCAGTCAGTGCTCAACCACTGAGCCATCTTTCTAGTCTTGAGATTATTTCATTGTGTACATTCAGATACACAATGATTCCTTTTCTCCTGGAAGTCCTGTAGAGGTTGCCAAGTGTTGCTGATGGTGGAGCACTTGTCTAGCATGTACAAGGCCTTATGTTGGTCCTCAGCACTGCAAGCTGGACAGCAAACCTCAACAACCCGTCCTAGGGACTTGGGGTGTGGCTCAGTTGGTAGAGTGCTTGCCCAGCGTGTGTGAAGGCCTGGGTTTGATTGCCTGCACTATATGGTAGTGCAAGCCTGTTATCCTAGCACTCCCAAGGTAGAAGGGTCAGTCTTGCCTACATGAGTGAGACTGAGGCCAGCCTGGGTGACAGGAGACTCTGTCTGAAACAAACAAACAAACAAACATAAGGAGCAGCAAGTACCCACCTCTGGGATTAGCACTATCTCTAAAAAGCAAAGCCTAGCCCCCTTTTCCAAAGTTGTGATTTTAGATTGCTCTGTTTGGTGGATGTTTGCATAAGTAGTAAAACTTAGGTTTCTGGCAAAGTTTGCCTTTGATTTTGTGGACATCAGAAACACACACACACACACACACACACACACACACATATATATATATATATTTGGATAACTTAGAATCTGAACTCTGGGTTAACTTTAACTGCTGGGGCAAGCATTCAATGGTTTATTTTCTGGATTCTTGTAGGCAGATTCAAGGTAGGTAGATTTATTTATCAACTTATAGAAAAATTTAATTACAAATTTTTGCTTCTTAATTTGAGATTAGTCTGGAAATAATACCTTTGAAAATGAAAAGTGGCTTTAGTATGAGATGCCTGTTTCTGCAAGGTATGTGCACATGGCCTTTGTAGCTGTGTTTGGGCTGGCTGTACTTTGATTAAGATATTGCCATTTTTATGATGCAGTTGTCAAAAGGTGATCTATTTGTCTGTCTGTCTGAAAATACAAACTAGAAGCTCAGTCAAAGGAAGAAGCTTATTTGAGTCTTTATTTTGTTTCTGTTACACTGCTGTAGTGTACTAAACCACTGTTGTTGTGAATGGGTGTTTCACATTAATCTCCTCTCTCCCTTTTTCTTTTCTCCTTCCTTCACCCTGCTTCCTTTCCTTTTCTTCCTCTGTGCTGGTAGCNAGCTCCAGAGCTTCACACATACTGGCCACACTCTCAGCTCTCAGTTCATATTTCTAAAACTGAAAATGGAAGATCTTTTCTGTTTTTGAGACACTGATCTCAATATGTAGCCCTGGCTGGCCTGGAACTTGCTAGATTGTCCAGGCTGGCCTTTAACTCTCAGAGATAGGCCTGCCTCTGCTTCTGTTATGCTGGAATTAAAGAGGTGGGTCACCATGCCTGGCTGACAATGGATGGTTAATAATGTAGACACTATTATCTTAAGGACTCCAATGTTAAATGTAAGCTGTGATTTCTTTTGTTCACCAAGTAGAAATGTTTTGTGTTGAGATAGGGTCTCTCTGTATAGCCCTGGCTGGCCTGGAACTTACTAGATAGACCAGGCTGGCATGAACTCCTAGAGATCCACCTTCTGCCTCTCCTGTGCTGGGAGTCAAGGTGAGCTTTTCCACACCTGGCTTGTCTCTAGTTTTCTGTTTTTGTTTTGAGATCCAACCTCACACTGTAGCCTGGCCTGTTGAAACTGACTGTATAGTCTAACCTAGCCTTAAAGTTGTGGCAGTCCTCCTGCCTGGTCTCTGAGTGCTGGTACTGTAGGCACTGGCTACCATACCCAGCTGTCAATGGAACATCACTTTTATTTTGCTTATTATCTTATTTGCTAAGAATAAAACTTATTTCTATTTTTAGATTTGGATGAGTAGGTTGTACATAATTAATTTTTTTTTTTCTGGTTAATCTTAGAGTCTTTGGATGGGAAGAGACCTTGTAAGGACCTTGGGTTTATCCTGCAGCTTCAGTCAATATCCCACCTAAATCATCTCAGGTAGATCAAAACTCACCCCATTTTCTTATAAATCTTCAGTGACAAGAGGGCAACCTTGTAGGTAATCTCTTCTAGCATTTTATTATTTTCAGGAAGTCTTTTTTTCTAATCAGCACACATTTAATGCTATTTTTGTATTTATTTATTCTTGCCTTGTCCTCAATATTTTACTAGAAAAAATATGTCTGCTTATTGTGGTGTTTATAAAATCTCTAGCTGATGTGGTAACCCATGCCTGTAATTCCAGGTCAGGAGATTGAGGCAGGAGGATTTCCAGGAGTTTGAGCCTAGCCTAGATTATGTAGTAAATTCCAGGCCAATCTGAGCTGTAAGGTGAGACGTTGTCTCAAAAACAAATAAGCAAGCAAGCAAACAAAAAATGAAAACCTTACTTATTCACTGGTAGCAGAGGGTATCAATGAAATGCATGACCCTCNTGTAAGTCCTGAGGCAGGGGTCTACNGNACTGAAATAAAGTGTCTTTTGAGATGAAGTGACTTGCCTATATCTATAAAGACGTACTCGGTCGTTAATAGTCTCTCCGCACAAATACTATTTTTGTCAATTGTTAACTCAAGGATGCATTTACTCTTTTATTTTATTTGTGATGATGGGGATTGTACCCACTGCTTCATGTACACTAAGCTTGTGTTCTACCACTGATACCTCTCAGCTCCTCAATCTTGTGTGTGCACATATACGTGTAGGCAGGTGTAAGTGTGTGTTCTTCCTCAGTCACTCATTCCCCATCTCTTTCTGGGACAAGGTCTTTCACTAAATCCTGACTTCACCAACTAGGCTGGGCTGGCCAGTCAGNAAGCCCCAGAGGAGTCAGTCATTTCTGCTTCCCCAGTGCTACAGTTACAGACAATGTCACCCTGTCAGGCTTTTTATGTGGGTACTAGGGATCTAACTGTAAGATTAGTCCTCTTAGTGGGGCTTTGCCAGTCTTTAAATGATCTGCGATCTGTTATGAAACAACCCTCACTCTTCTTTGGTTTTGTTTTTGTTTTTGTGTTTGAGATAGGGTTTCGTATAGCTAGATTGGCCTANAATCTGGAACTNTCTGTCTGGAAAAGGGTGACCTTTAATTCTTTGTTGTTATTGTTGTTTATTTTTTTCCAGACAAGGTTTCTCTGTGTAGCCATGGTTGTCCTGGAACTCACTCTCTAGACCAGGCTGACCTCAGAGACCCTCTGCCTCTGCCTGCCACCAGGATTGAAGGCCTGTGCCATCACCCCTGGCTGACCTTGAATTCTTAGCCTCCTGCCCTCACCACAGTTCTGGGTTCCAGGTGCCTGCCACCATACACCACCTTCCTCTGTTGCTTTGTAAGTGGTGAGCCTAGGATCACATGGGTGCCATCTAATACACATATTGCATCAAGGTTCTCCTGTGCTTTTACTTATTTTTTATTCCAAAATTGTTTTTACAAAACCAACAACCCCAAGCCAGTTTTATAGCACCTTACTGTGTTGCAAATTGCCTGTCTACTTTTGAAGTTGGAGAAATATTTTTCACTCAGTTGAAAGATTATTGCTGTTTGAGGAAAAATGGAAGTTATGCTTCAGTGCAGATATCCATAAGTAAAAATCTGTTCAGAACATTGCTATTTTACTTTCTTCTTTATTTTCTCTTTATGTATGCCTGTCTAAAAAATGTACTAAATACTCTGCTTTCATTTGCTGAAATAAATCAATTTACTCAATAAAATTAAAAACAAGTTTGCTGAGTTTGGTGGTTCACACCTGGAGTTTCAGCACTTGGGAGGCTAAGGCAGAAGNATTAACCACCCTTTTGAGACCAGCTTACTAGAATTTACTAGACTAGAGTAAGTTCTAGCTCAGCCTGGGCTGCAGAGTGGCCCTTTCCAAACAGACAGAAAGCAAACTAAACTNCTTAGTGTTTATCTTAGGTAAACATGAAAATTGTAACCAGAAGCAGCCTGGTGAGGGGCTTGTGTGAGTAACTTTTGAGATAGGGTTTCACTGTAGCCCTGGCTGGCCTGAACCCACTGAGATGGGCTCTTCCAGCCTCCCATCTGCTGAGATTTAATGAGTTTGAACTGGGGTCTGGTGTAGCTGTACTTGCCTTGGACTCTTGAACTCCTGCCTCCACTGAGTTCTGCAAGTGTAGGCCTGTGCCAGTGATACAGACTAGGGGTCTTGAAATGGTATGGTCCCCGGGGTCTGGATTGGGTTCATTTTCTCTGCCAGTTAAAGAATAACAAGACAAGAAAAATCTGAATCATGACAGGTAACACCAGTGAAATCTCAAGCACCACAACTAGAATGACAGTTGAAAAAGAAGGCATGAAAAAGAAAACACATGCAACAGGCAAAGTGGAGGGGAAACTCAGAAAGCTGAAAATCCAGTCTGTTCTTTAGGGCTGGGGGTTTTAAAGCCTTGCCGAGTTTTCCTCCNCTAACTTAGGATGGTCAGTTTGAAGACGGGGGTGGGGGGTGGTGGTGGGTGGATATGGTTTTTCTGCAACTGTTGTGTGACATGTTCTGATCTGACCTTGGACTTTTGAGCCAGTCCATCAGCAAGGGACCTGCTGCTGGGAAACAAAAGTCTGAATGGGAGGAAGGAGCTGGCCATCTTGGAAACTTGACACCTTTATTACCTACCTATAGCCTCTTTCCCTGTCCGTCTGTCTACCAGGGAGTCTGTTTAACTCCTGGTCTTTCACTACCATGACCTGCAAAACTATTTTTTTTTGATGACTATGGGTTTTATTACAATTTTTCAATCTTGAGGAAAGTCACAGAAATGATACAAAGAGATTTTATGTGCCTTTACTCAAAATCGCTACTTGTTTTCACTTCACCTGACTTGCTTTACGTTTTCTAAGTATTTTTAAACAAATAAAATAGGAAAAAATTAATATGAACACATTTGTTTTAAAAAAGAAAGGGGGGCACTGATGAGATGACTCAATGGTTAATGGTTAAGAGCACTTGATACTCTTGCAGAGGACCCAGGTTTGGTCCTCAGCACCCACATGGCAGCTCACAGTCGCCTCTAACTCCAGTTCCAGGGGATCCTATGACTTCTTACAGTTTCCAACATCACCAGGCTTGCATGTGGTGCACACACACACATACAGGCAAATACAATCATGTACATAAAAAATTAAAATAGAGGCCAGGTGTGGTGACCCACACTGGAGGCAGAGGCAGGAAGATCTCTGAGTTTGAGACCAGCCTGGTCTATATAGTTCCAAGACAGCCAGGGCTACATAGAGAGACCCTGTCTCAATAAATAAATTACTGTCTTGGGAAAAAAATGAAAGAGAATAAGTTTGGTATAAATTTATTTTAGTCAAAGCGTTTAGGGCAAAGTAATGTCAAGATGGAATTTAGAAGTCAGAGGTATTGGTGCAGAGCCTGGAATCTCAGTACTCAGGTTGGAACTTACCATAAATTCCAGGCCAGCCTGGGCTACATTGTTTCAGTCCAGCTTGGGCTAACAGACCTCTTAAGAAATCTAACAGTGTGCTTTCTTTAGTAGATCCTGGGAAAGATTCTGTGACCTGTGAATGACAGATGTGTAGGCCCCTGCTATTAACAAAAAATTGTGTTGTCAAATGCTTTTCTGTTGGGAACTTCTTGGAACTCACATCCTTAGGATGTGGTAGCTGCTAATATTGCATGATGATGATGACTGTGTGAGAATCAGGACTGTTAAGCCATGCCATGATGATGATGATTGTGTGAGAATCAGGACTGTTAAGCCATGCCATGAAATATTTGAGATGAAATTCCTACCTTGAAGATCTTTATGCAGCTTCAAGGAGCTAGAAAGGACCAATGTACACAAGGGTCTACTTCAGAAATGTTGATCGGAATTCATTCAAATAGGTCTGCCTTACAGGTGATCCATAGACTTAGTACCATGGCCACCACCCCCAAATGGAAATGAACTGACNCCATCTCACCTCAAGTCAGTCTCTAGTGTTTAAGATGTTAAGTGTGTGAATGTAGACAGGCCTGTCTAACTCAAGCCAGAAGGCGATTGCATCCTGACAGATGTGAAACACAGAACTTGTGGGCTTCGTCTCCTTTTCTCCCCCTCTTTAAGCTGTTATTAGAGCTATGAAATATAGCTCCTTATAAAAGCTGATTGTAATAATTAGAAACACTTCCCTTTCATAAGGACGAGAAAATTACAAATTATTTGGGAAGCACTGTTTCTAGTCATGTGTTATTGTTTCTGAGACATGGACAGTTTTTAAAGACTATAATACTATTCCTTTTCCATTCACATGTTAATAGAAGTCTGGGAAGTAAGGGCTCCTCTGAAATGTTCAGGGTTGTTTTTATTATGTGTCAAGTTGTACACAGCATTCTGTGGCAGGTGTTTTCTCTCTTTGTCTTCCTTTGAGCTAATTAGTAATTTACACTCTAGTAGCCTCTCTACCAGTCTGGCTGTGTGAAATGCTTGCTACTCCATGCCTTCCGTGCCGTGGGGGCTGACAAATGATTGGGGGAAAATGTTGGCTAGCACATTAGAAGAAACAGGGTAAAAGTTAATTTTTGCATGTTTTTGATAGGCCTTTGTATATGTCTCTCCCTTTCCACCATTCCCTCCTTGGATATAAGAATGTTAGGAACTTCTGTAACCCAGGGCTACTGCCCGTGGTTCAGTTTGATATTTTGTGTGCTGTTTCCCACCCCCACCCCTGAGCCGTGGGATTTGGGGAGGATTAGCACAGCACTCTGCATAGTTTACTGCTCCCACCCCATTAGAAGAATAGCAGGCTTCCAGCATTGTCCTTAGAAGCCACCAGCAGTGCTGCTCTAGATGGGCAGTGACTACTCGGTGGTGGGAGGGCAGCACAGTTGCTGGTGCCTTAGGAAGATGCTTTTATCTGCTGCTCGGCATCCCAAAGGAAAGACAGTCCTGCCGTGGTATCAGCTTTTTCAAAAGGCAGCTGAATGACCAAAATATAAATTACAGCTAAGTTTTAGCACGTATACATCAAGGTCCTGCTCTTTCCAGCATCTTGCTCACTTTCTTCGTTCAGTCTGACATGGGGAGGATGTGAAGGGTCACTTGTGTGTGTTGAAGCAGCAGAGCATTTGACTCTTAAAATAGCCNGAAGGACCCCTTTATCTGTGAATGTAAATTTTACTTGACAATTAAAGCAAGGAAGGGTAGAGGTTTATTGGGTTATCAGTTTTGAGCTGAAACTCTTCTAAAATGGCAGTTAAAATATGGTACTTATTTTTATAATAATAGCTACTGATTTATCAGGATAGTCAAGTCAGTGTCCCTATTAGAGCTAATTTGATTCTGTTACCTGGAGGTAATCTTGAAGAGAACTGGGTAAGGAAATGTGTGACCAGCTTATTTCAGCCATCATTGTTAATAGGTTTATCATCATAGGTGTGACCCTTTGACAGCGAGTCAGCACTTGTGAACAGAGTATGTGGATCTGAATTAGTGTTGTGTTTTTATAAACCCAAATNCCAGCCAGGCATGGTGCAATCCCAGCACTTGGCAGAGGGTGGTGGTGGATGCAGAATGAGCTGGAGTTCAAAGTAATCTGCAGGGGTTTTTTTGTTTTTTTTTTTTTCTTTTTGGTTTTTCGAGACAGGGTTTCTCTGTGTAGCTTTGGCGGCGCCTTTCCTGGAACTCACTCGGTAGCCCAGGTTGGCCTCGAACTCACAGAGATCCGCCTGCTTCTGCCTCCCGAGTGCTGGGATTAAAGGCGTGCACCACCACCGCCTGGCTGTAATCTGCAGTTTTAATACCTAAGCATCACAGGAGACTAGATTTTGGTTCTCAGGACCCTACCCTGGGAGTCTGAAAACTGTCTGTTACTCTAGCTCTAGGGGATCCATTGCCTCTTCTGGCCTGTGCAGACACATAAACCTAGTGCACATAACCCCCAGTACCCATACATACACACATGCACACACACACACACACACAATAATAATAATAACAATAATGATAATGATGATAATAATAGGCTGGAAAGATGGCTCAGTGGTTAAGAATTCTTACTGCTCTTGTAAAAGCAAAAAAAAAAAAAACCAGGTTTGGTTCCCAGCACCCACATGGCAATTCACAACTGTCTGTAATTCCAGTTCCAGGGACTCTACTGGCCTCCTCAGGCCCTGCACCTATGTAATGCCCATATACTTAAGCAGGCATGTGCACTTACATGTAAAATAAGTAAATCCTTAAAAAACAACTCTTTGAGTCTATTAGTCGTTGTTCTATTGCTGTGAAGAGACACCACAACCATGGCAACTCTTATAAAGGAAAGCATTTAATCGGGGCTGCCTGTGGTTTCAGAGGTTTGGTCTCTTCTCCTCATGGTGGGGGGCATGGCAGCACACAGGCAGACAGGGGAGCCAAGAGTTCTACATCTGAATCTGAAGGCAGCAGGAACAATGAGCCTCAAGACCTGGTTTGGGCTTCTGAAACCCCAAAGCCCACCCCCAGTGACACACTTCTTCCAACAAGTCACATCTCTTAATCCCTCTCAAGTAGCACCACTCCCTAATGACCAAATATTATGGTCATTATATGCGCCTATTCAAATATATATGCCTATGGGGGGCATTCCTATTCAAACCACCACATTAAGAAAAAAAAAATCCCAGAATGTCTAGATTATCCTCATGGATAGCTAAAATTTAATCTTTTTTAAAAATGATTTATTTAGTGTATGTGTGTTTGTCTGCATATGCCACAGATTATTCATGGAGGTCAGAGGACAACTTGTGGGAGTTGGTTCTCTCCTTCCACCATGTGGGTTCCAGGGATCAAACTCAGGTCATAAGGCTTGGTGGCAAACACCTTTACCCACTGAGCCATGTTGGCTGGCCCCAACCTTTACTTTTCCCTTCCTTTTTCTGTGTTCATTACAGCTACCTACATCTTAATTTCATTGGACGCTCAGGGTTAAACACGCACCTTTGTACTTGGTAACATCTAGATATCAGATTCATTAGCAGCACTACGTCAAATGTATCAGAGAGGTATTTGTCAGTAAAGAGCTCTAAAGGCTGGGTTATAGTTCAGTTCCCTAGCATGGGCAAGGCTTGGGTTCTATTGTCAGAGGGGCAAATCTAAGTAAATGCATAAAGACAGGAAAGTGACTGTAGAACCGAACACACTTTTAAATGTTCCGAATGTACNGCAGAGCCTAATCAGCTTGTCACTGCATTTCAAGTGAAAGTATGCCTTAATGACACATCTGTGTCATTTGTGGTTGATGTTGTGGTATACCCCATGCTGAAATTCTTAGTTGGTAAGCGACACCAGCTTCCCCAGTTACACTGTTAATGTGACTCTTGACTTTTTTTTTCTGTAAGCAGTTCATCTTAGTCTACAGCTATTATTAATTGTAAAGTGCACCTGAGCTTTAAATTCAGTAGTTGAAAATCTTTAAATATAAAATGAAGCATAGTTTACTACTCTTTTACCTGGAAGACTAGCGTTGTAAATCAGTGCTTGCCAGCAGGCTGTGGGAAAGCTGAGGACCTCTTACACTGTTGTCGGGGTGGGAACTTTTGGGAGGTGAATTTGGCAGTGTTTATTAGAATGTAAAATGTGTATAATCCTTTCTAGGAATCTGTCCCATGTTCATATATTTGAGATCAAAAGAGAAGTACAGGCTAGGCAGTGGTGGCGCACACCTTTAATCCCAGCACTCAGGAGGCAGAGGCAGGCAGATCTCTGAGAGTTCGAGGCCAGCCTGAGCTACCGAGTGAGTTCCAGGAAAGGCGCCAGAGCTACACAGAGAAACCCTGTCTCGAAAAACAAAACAAAACAAAAGCCTGACGTGGTGGTTCACACTGTAGTACCAGCACTGAGGAGGCTAAGGCAAGATGATAGCCACATGTTTAAGCCAGCCTGGGCTACATAGCTAGACCTTGGCTANAAAGACCAGAGAAAAGGGGGAAGATAACAGTTTTGTTTGGTTTTTAATCCCCATGCTCTGTCCTAAGAAGATGTGGAATAGAACTGTCACTTTGCACTGAACATGTTAATCAGGTTTTTTGTACATGCATGCATGTACATGTGTGTGTTCAAGTGTGTGTGAAAGTCAGAGGTCAAACTCATATGTCATTCTACAGGAGTCATCTATGTTGTTTTTTGAGACACAGTCTCTTACTGGGACCTGGGGCTGGCCAGCCAAAGAACCCAAGGGATCCTCCTGTCTCTGCCACTGGGATCACGAGAGAACCACCATGCTTCACTNTGTATATGGGAACTGAGGTCTTCACGGCATGTGCGGTGAGTGCGGAACTGACAGCCACCTCCTGGTGTGAGTCAGTGTGTTAGCATGTGGCCGTGAGCACGTTATAAGGCACCAACGTGGTATCCAGCAGTCTGCCTGTGAAGTCTTTCAGAACATGGGAATCTGCTGAGACGGTTCCTGAGCAGATAGAATGTTTTGTTGTTGTTGTTGTTTCTTTGTTTGTCTTTTTTTGAAAATTCTCCAAAAAGTAGTTGTTTTCCCAGTGGAAGTGTGAGAGAGCATGTCTTCCCGTGGACTGAGGCATGGCTGTCACTAGAGCTTTAGATTTTGCTTTTGTGTCCCATCCCAACTTGTTGTCTAAAGAACTTAAAGCTCTCTTTTAGTATTTTTTTTTCTTTTTTTGAGATAGGGTCTCATGTAGCCCAGGCTGACCTTGAATTTGCTATGTAGCTAGGACTAGTCTTAATTTCGTGATCCTTCTGCCTCAGCCTCCCAAGTGCTGGCGTTAAAAGTATGAGCCACTATATTTGGCTCTCAAAACNTATTTCTATTTTATGAAAAACATTGAAGGATATAGCACTTACCTAGTGTGCATCAGGCTCAGGTTTGATTACAGCTTCATTTAGTAAAACTGTTTTAAGAATGATGAGTTCTGAGGCTAGAGAGATGGCTCAGTGGTTAAGAGCACGGCTGCTCTTGCAGAGGACCTGAGTCCAGTTCTAAATTATCTGATACCTTTTCCTGACGTCTGTGGGCACACATGTAGTGCATATATGTATATACAAACAAAACACTCATATATACAAATAAAGAAATCTTTAAAAAAAAAAAAGGTATGATTCCTGGGAGATTGCTTAGTCAGTACAGTGCTGTGCTCCAGTCCCAGTGCTATAAGGCCGGGGAGTAGAGAAGCACAGCAGCCAGCCAGCCTAACCAAATCAGGAGTTTCAGTGAGACACCACCTCCAAAACTAAATAATGGTGGCCCGTGATCAAGGAAGGACACCTGCTGTTGACCTCTGGCCTCCACATGCATATCCACACACATTCAAGAGCACACACACATATCACACATATACAAACCCACAATAATAAGTACATACAACACATATACACATGTTGAACTTCTCACTTTGTAGTAGTAGTATATATAATTTACTTTTTGCCTATATGTCTATTTAAACGTAACTCTTGCCATGTAAGAGATTTTAGAAGGTTCATTGCATCAATTAATGTATGCATGAGTATAAAAATGTTCTTCAAATTTNGGGAGATTTTTGTTTTGGTTTGGTTTTTTGAGACAGAGTTTCACTATGTAGCCCTGACTGGTCTGGAACTCACTATGTAGACCAGGTTGGCCTCAAATTCACAGAGATCCAGCTGGCTTTGCCTCCTCAGTGCTGGAATTAAAGGCGTGTGCTACCACACCTAGCCCTTTAAGAAAGATTTTTTTTTTTATTATGAGGGGTGTGTGTGTGTGTGTGTGTGTGTGTGTGTGTGTGTGTGTAGGCTGGAGGAGAACTGTGGGTGGGAGTTGGCTCTCTTCTTCTGATATATCCTAGGGATCAAAAGCAGCTCATCAGGCTTGGAGACAGTCACCTTTACTCTTCCATGGTTGGGCACTCTTGCTTCAGTGGACAGAGGCCTCTGTTCACCTTTTCTGTATTCCTTCTCTACAGAATCCTCCCTAACGTAGCTTCTATAAGCTCTTAATTCTATATGCATCTTTGTAAAACATCTAGTAGTGGGGTGGTGTTTATCTTTAGTCACAAAATATTTGTTTCCACCCAGCTATAATCTCTTGGAAATGNCATCTTACTCTGGTTTTCACTTTGTTTACTATTTAGAGATCTATTTATACTGGATGCAGACTTAGCTAATTGGTCTTAACTGTTGCATAGTATTCCATGGTGTACATAGATCTCCATAGCAATGGGTACCTAGGCTACTGTAAACAATACTACCAGTAGCAGTCTTGCAGTGTCCAATACAGGCACGTTTTAGAATTTCTGGGAAACAGACCCTGGCTTGCCATGATGGCATAAGTACTGTTAGGAACTGAGTGGATGTGTCACTTTGCGCCCCACAAGCATGTCATTTCTTTACTGCCCCAATACTTAGTCTCCTTTTTGCCATTTAGTAATNATGTCTCAGTGTAACTTGTGTAAGGCGCTAATGAGCTGGAGCTTCCCTTTTGTGCGTTGCCTTTAAATTTCTTTGTTTCCTATAGAAGCTAGAAATTATATATGATCATAATAATCATAAACTTAATATCTAGACACAGTTGCACAATCCCTGCTTGGTTTTGAGCCATAAGACTATCATCTGAGTATCATCTATTAACTTTGTCTGTGTTGTTCAAATGCTTGAATTTCATATAGTCAGACTCATCCCTTTTAGCCTTAATATGTTTTCTTTATTAGTGCTTCTTGGACTTAACATTCCCAGGTTGTCTCCTAAATTTCTTTCTTTTAGCTTTATGGATTTACTTTTCCTGTTATATTTAGTGTATGTGGAACCCTTCCTTCCTTTCCTCCATTTCCATCCTCCCTTCCCTTCTTTTCTCTCCTGTGCTAAGGGACCAAATCTAGGACCTTGTGTATGATGCTAAGCAAGCCCTCTACAACTCAATCTCCTGTTGCAATTTTGACTGACATGGTTTGAACTTTAGGCTAACTTAGCAAGATCTGGCATCACGTGTGGGCACGTGCACACCTCCCCCACCCCTCATATGTCTACTTAGAGCATGAAAGAATAAACATGGTTGGTTTTTTTGTTTTTTGTTTTTGTTTTTTTTAAAGATAGAAGACATTTTTAAGGATAGTAATACAGTTTCTAACACTTTAAAAAGGGAAACTGGCTTGGTGACACACATTTTGTAGTCTCAGATACTGGGGAGGCTAAGATAGGATTGCTTTATTATTATTCTTTTTATTTCTTTAAAAAATTTTTTTGAGAAATTGTTTCACTTTGTAGCACTGGCTGGCGTGGAGTTCCCTATGTAGATCAGACTGGCCTTCAATTTACAGAGATCTGTCTGCCTCTGCCTCCAGAGTGCTGGGATTAAAGGTGTGTGCCACCACATCTGGCTAAGTATTTTTTTTNTGAAATTTTTACTGTATATTTGTGTGTGCATGATGTGTGTGTGGGGGTGTCAAAGGACAACTTTGTGGAGTCACTTCTATCCTTCCTCCTTTATGTGGGGTCTAGGGATCAAATTCAGGTAGCTAAGCTGTGTGACAAGTACTTTTGCCCACTGAGTCATCTCGCTGGCCCAACAGGAGCTCTTGAACACAAGATTTCAAGGCCAGTTTGGATAGCATAGTGAGAGCCTGTCTCAAACAAACAAACATAAAGGAGGAGATCACACTTTGTGCAAAAGTATAAAGTATAATTGCCTTCCTGATTCTAGGGGAAATTTTTTCCTTAAATGTTCTACTTAAAGGCCATGGGGTATGCTACGGTTACTCCCTACCTTGCTGTTTATCTTTTCTCATTGTCTTCATTAATGCTCAACAGTGACAAGTGGCTTTACTGGAGTGAATTTGGTTTAGTTTGGTTAAAACCCCAAAACCCCCAGTAATCAAAGCTCAATTAATAGACTATCAAAAGATCAAAAATCATTAAGCATGGTGGCGTGTGCCTGCAATCCCAGCAACCTGAGAAGTGGAAGCAAAGGATCAGGAATTGATGGCCACCCTCTGCTACATAGCCAGCTCAAAGCCAGCATAGGCTATACTATAACCCTGTCTCAAACAAACAAGGAAACAAGAAATCAGAGCATGGATAAACAGCCACAGTTGCTTTCCATGGCAGAGCAGTAGTTCTGCCTGTCCACAGAGAGCCAGCATTTGATCAACAAGTACAGTTTTAGGAGTTTGGGATATAGATGAGTTGTTAGAGTGCTCACCTAACATGCACAAAGCCCTGAGTTCCATCTCTACTCAATCCTAGTTACATAGTGAGTTTAAACCCAGGCGGGCTACATTGAGACTATGTCTCAAGAAGCAGCACCTCCCAAAACAAACAAAAAAACCTCTTAAGATTTATTTTTATTTTTAGATGTGTTTATGTGCATTTATCTGTATGTGGAGTATGTGCACAGACACCCAGAGGCGTCTACAATGCCCTAGAGTTGTAGTTAAAATTGGGAGCTCCATGAATGCTGGGAACCAAACTTGGGTCCTCTGCAAAAGCAGAAAGTGTTCTTAACCACTGAGCCATCTCCAGTTATTTTGATGTTTTTGAGACAGGGTCTCTATTATGTAGCTCTGGCTGTCCTGGAACTCAGTGTGTAGACTAGACTGGATTCAAACACAGAGATCCAGCTGCCTGTGCCTTCTAAGCGCTGGGATCAAAGGTGTGCGCCACCACTCCCAGCCTACCTTAGTGTTTTTAAAAAACCTTATTTGTTTTGGTCTTTTATTTAGAGAATTGCCTTAAATATATAACTGTGGGTGTCTTATTCATTCAGGAATGAGCCACTAAAAATCTGAAGTCTGGTTTTGCCAGACTTCTTAAAGTTAACCAGAGATCTTCCCTATAAAATTGATTAACCACAGGGACCTAATTTTTTTGAAGGGTCACTGCTAGTAGTTGGCATTTGTAGGTGTTTTTCTCATGGTAGCGCTTGCAAACCTGAGTACTACATTTAGGAAGCAGAGTGAAGAAAGAGCTGGGATGCATCACCTTTCAGGATGTTAGCTTTCTTCCTCCTTCCCCAGGTAGCCCNGGCTGGTCTCAAAACTACTAGCCTCCTGTTTGTGGATACCCGTCTGACAGACATGTATCACCATTGTCTGCCTGCACGTTTCTCATCGCCCTGCCCTTTGTCACTGCTGAGCTGCCCTTGGTGTATCTAAACCAGAGTCTCTCTAGTCATCCTTCTGGAGAATAAACCTCCCAGCCTCTGTCAGTGGCCACTAGGAGTCAGAGTAGAAATCTGGGGGTAGAAGTTCTCACCATTCTGCAGTTCTGCCGCTGTCCCCTTTTCACAGGCATTCNAAGTTCCTGTGGTGTAGCAGGCTTTTTTTAGGCCACCAACCAGCTCCCGAATCATGACATGGAGACAAAATTAGTTATGAGTGCTTGGCCTTACCTTACGCTTGTCCCACTGGCTCTTATAACCTAACCTGTTTCTCTTCATCTACATTTTGCCTCGGGGCTTTTAACCTTTCTTTCATTCTGTATGTCCTACTTTGTTTCTGGCTGGCTGGCCGGCCCTGTCATCTCCCTTTCTTTCTCTCATTCTCTTCCTCTCATTCTCTAGAGCTTAGATTCCTCCTCCTACTTACTCTCTCTGCCCACCAGCCCTGCCTATCCCTGTACTGCCTAGCTATTGGCCATTCAGCGTTTAATTAGACTAACCGGTGCCTTAGGCAGGCAAGGTGAAATTTGCAACACATCTTTACATTATTAAACAAGTGCAGCATAAACAAATGTAACACATCTTTACATAGTTAAGGTAATATTTCACAACATTCTGGTGTGTCTAAGCTCCATTCAATTTGCTTTTCAGTCTCTACAATTTTAAAAAAGACATCTCAGTTTGCATTCCTGGTTGTCAGGAACTCCCTGTGTAGACCAGGCTAGCCTGCTTCTGTCTCCTTGGTGCTGGGGTTAAAGGTGTACGCCACCACATCCAGCAGGAACCTGCACCTGAGGTTGTCTTTTGACTGCCACATATTGTTACATGCATGTGTCTGTATTCGCAAACAGGAATGCACAATACTTGTATTGTACACATGCATGCATAAACCTCTCAAAAGATAAAAACAGTGAATTGATTAAAGGCTCATCTAAGTATAGTTTTTCTTAAATTTGAAGTGTTTTTGTGCTGAGTCCTTTGGGGTCAGGGACCATTGCTCACCTTGCTTCCTCTTATGGATNGTGTTTTTAGTGTTAGTGGAATAACTGCTGAGCAGAGCTAAAGCAGATGTTTGGTCCATGTATTTCNGTGGAAACCCAAGCCTATTTCGTTGATAAGACTTAAAAAGTGGATGGCTTGTGGCAGTTGGCAACTTTTGCTACAGTGGAAGAATTATACATAGCAAGTTTATTTTAACTTCTGCTCCCCTCCTTGATTAATGTGCAGGATGGAGCTTGATCAGAGAATAATAACATCTGAAGAATTTTGCAAGTTTACATAATAGAACTCAGATGCTCCATATACAGATGTGGAATCTGAGTTTCAGAGTAGAAGTGGCTTACCAGTGTTAATCTTCTGTCTAGGGTTACAACAGTCTCTTCTCTAGTGTCCCTTTCCATACCTGTGTGATATTCTCTGCAACAGCACTCCATGGTGCTAGGATTAAACCCAGGGCCTCAGTCATGCTAGGCCAGGGTTCTACCACCAAGCTAGACGTTCCAAATGATGTGTCCATGGTTTACCTCACCACATGTTCTCTTAGTTTACTGTTTTGTGAAATTTAAAAGTTTTATTTTTCTTCCTTGTTGGGGTCTAGTTCTATTTTGGTGAATTTTATGTGTTTGTTTTCAAGAGAGGGTTTTTCTATATAGCCCTGGCTGTCCTGGAACTTGCTCTGTAGACTAGGCTGGCCTCAAACTCATAGATCCATGTGCCTCTGCCTCCCGAGTGCTGGGATTAAAGGCGTGTGCCACCACTGTCTGGCTTCTTTTGGTGAGTTTTAAAACTGTGAAAATCTATGCTTTACATTTAAAGACTTTTTTTCTTTTGGTTTTTGGAGTTAGGGACTTACTCTGTAGCTCAGGCTGGCCTTTGAACTATGTANCCAAGACTGGANGTAAAGTCAAGGCATTTTCCCTGGCCCAGCCTCCTGAGTGCTGGGGTGCCAGGACTGAGCCACCACACTAGGCCAAATGTTTATGTTTTACAGAACTTAAATCAAGCACTAAAGGGGCTTCTCTTCTATTACTACTGTTCCTGCTTGGTGGGTTCTAAAAGTGCATTGTGGAAAAGGATAGATTCATCATTCAGTAATTTCCAACCATAGACACAACACTGTAAACTGTCTTCCTTGGTTACTGGAATACACCAGTAAAGCACCTGGCCCTAGGTGCCTCTGTTTCCTTGGCCATGCATGGGCTAGTCATTTACTGAGCAGTCTGACCCTACTTTGTTCTATAAATTATCAATGACACCTATCTCATTTTGACACCTGACAGAGCAAGTGTGTTTAAACACTCCAGCAGTAGTGATGTCTGGTAGGAGTACAGTGAACATCCCCACATGTTCCCTCCCTGTTAAAGTTGGGTCTCTGTGCTTGTAAAACTAATGTCTAGTGTTTTTTCTTTAAAATTTTAATTTATGTGGTTGTGTATGTGTGTGTCTAGGTGGGGATATTGTGAATGTGAATCAATGCCCACAGACTCCAGAAGAGGGTCCCCTGGAGCTGGACTTACAGGTACTTATGAGCAACCTGACATGGGTGTTGGGAACCAAACCTGGGTCTTTTGCAGGAAGACCCTTTGCTCTTAACTGTAGGTGGACTTTTCTGTCCCACCAGCCACTTTCCAAATAACCACAATTGACTTATTATTAATTATAACTGCTCTGCCAACAGCTCAGGCTTGTTATTAACTAGCTCTCTTTTTATTTTTATTTGTGTGTGTGTGTGTGTGTGTGTGTGTGTGTGTGTGTGTGTGTGTGTTTATATGGGTGTTTTTTTGCTTGCATGTATTTCTGTGCACCACTTCCTTCTTTTTAAATATTTATTCATTTATTATGTATACAGTGTTCTGCCCAGAAGAGGGCACCAGATCTCATAACAGATGGTTGTGAGCCTCCATGTGGTTGCTGGGAATTGAACTCAGAANCTCTGGAAGAGCAGCCAGTGTGCTTAACCTCTGAGCCATCTCTCCAGCCCCTATTAACTAGCTCTTACATTTTAAATCAATCAATTTCTTATCTATGCTCTGCCTCGTGGCGGTATCTTTTTTCAACATGGCAAGTTCATCTTGCTTCTCTCCATGTCTCTTCTGAGACTCCTCCCTTCTTCTTCATGTTCTCTTTTTGTCTGCAAGTCCCGCCTAACCTCTACCTGTCCAGCTATTAGCCAGTCAGCTCTTTTTTTAACCAATAAGAGTAATACATATTTACAGTGTACAAAGATTTTTCCACAGCACTTAACCATGGAGGTCATCTCTCCAGCCCATTGTCTACTCTGTCAGACTCTTTCCTTGTCTGTCTCTCTCTTCTTTTTTAAAACTTTAAATTTATGTATGTATGTATGTATGTATGTATGTATGTATGTGTGGGTGGGGGGCGGGCAGTGCTCTTGGAAGCCAGAAGAAGATAATGGAACTACTGGAGCTGAAGTTACAGGTAGTTATGAAACTCCAGGCATAGGTGCTGGGTTTGAGGCCAGGCCCTTTGGAAGAGCAGCAAGCGCTCTTAACTGTTGAACCGTCTTTCCAGCCCATTTTCTAGTATTTCTAAGGAGTGCTTGATGACAGAATTACTGTTGTAAAAACAGTGTAACTATATGTTGAAGGTTAGACTTTCCCAATTAACATTATTTTTTTCCAATTAACATTATTTATTGTTTGTAGAGGTATAAAAGTAGGATTAGAGTTCTCAAGTGATGAAATGGGAACTCCGATGCATGCTAAGGTGATTGCTGTGCCTGCTTCTGCTGCTGTTCATTATAGATGCAATTTGGTATTGCTTTTGTTTACATTTAACTAGCATGATTTGGAAGAACACAATCAAACTAAGCCATTGCTCTTAGCTCTTTATTTTATTTTATTTTTTTGTAAGAAGGAATTCTCAGTCTAGAATTCTCATCTAATTATGTCCTTTAGCCCCTATGAAGCTTGTTGGTTAAAACTAGATATTATTTAACTGAAATGAAGAACCAAATGCCAAACCCATTTCAGAATTCTTTGAATTCTGCCTAGATGATCTGGCTCTTTCCTCCCAGCTTGCTCAGAGCTCCTGGAATGTTGGAGTACCAGGTTATCCTCTAACNAGAATAATATTCCACATGTACAATTCTTGTCTACTTATAATGCATTTATGCACATCTTCTCACTGATCTTTCAACATCTTTGGGAGTACAGCTGATGTTATATCCATTTTAGGGAGGAAGTGTGGGGGTCTCAAGTCATAGGTGAGTTGTCCAGGGTCTCACAACTCAGAAGCCTGGGCNATAGGCTCAAGCCCCCTGATTCTAAGTCTACAGCTTTGAAAACTTCCATGCCCTTGTGCTCCTTATAAGTAAACAGATCCTTCTAGTGTCTTATTAGATAAAGTGAAATGCAGAGCCAGATCGCATTTGTGATTTGTGGTGCAGGAATTTGGACTGAGGGCCTTGAACATGCTAGGCAAGCACATTATCACTGAGCTACAGCCTCAGCTTCTCTTTGAAAGTGAAGGTTGTAGGCTAGGGATACAGTGTTATTGGTAGAGTGCTTGCCTGATGAACACAGCCCTATACTTAGCACCACAGAGCAGGCTGGCCTCGAACTCAGATATCCACCTGCTTCAGTCTTTAAAGCATTGGCATTAAAGGCATGTGCCACCACACCCAGCATGGCCTTTTGACCAAGATCAAATATAGGATAATAATATAACCACATAATCCATGTGGTTACATATTCTATGTGCTATTGAGTATAGAGGTGGTTAACATGGTTAGCTTAGGGGGCATCTAGAATTAAGTTGAAATTACTTGGTTTTAACTGTAATTAGTTTTTTGGGGGTGTTGTTACTTTGGAAATCAGTTTTGGATGGGAGAGAGGGGGTACTGTTTGAATTTGAGGCTCCATCCATACAGTTTCAGTGCTGTTTGTCTGAGTAAGTGCCTCAGACCTGCAGCCTATAGTATATAGTAGATAAAGGCTCTCCCTAAAAAGTATTTGTGAGTTTCATGGTCTTGCAACTCTTTCTGCCATGTGGGGCCAGACTTTCTTGCCCCGTGCTACTGATTTACGCCAAGTGCACCCAGATGTGAAACTTGGAGCCTCTGATTTTCAGAAAGGCTTTATTCACACAGGGCATTGTGGATTTGTATACCTAACTAAAGAAAGGGAGCCGAATAGAGGTGGAGAGCCTAGCTTTGCATTAATGCAGACAACTTTCAGCTGTCCTTGGCCTGAACGCTTACCCCTCACCCAGTCCCAGCTTTTCCCTATTGTACTAGCTCTTCTTTTCTTCTCTGTCCCTCTCATCATTCTTCTCTCAGTCCCTTTTAGAGATAAAACAACAAATTCTTCCCCTTGGAGAATGCAGAGCAATTTCCCTTTCTTGACAGCCATTCTGGGATCTTGACAGCCATTCTTCAGGGAACCACCCACTCTAAGGGGACTGGACCTGAGAGGTTGGGGCCCCATATCAAGGGTGCAGATTTTCGCAAAGCAAGTTTCTTTTAAGAGGAATTCTTGTGTTCACTGTTAGGCTGATAAAATGAAGAATTTGCCATCCTGTGACATAGCAGCTAATACACCAACCAAGTTTTATTAAATCCCCAATAAAATGTCAGAAATCTAAAAAATGATTGCATATGTAATTTATTGAACTCATAAACTCTAGTTATCTTTGCTTAATATAATATCCTTGTGTATAGAGTATGTTGCTTTTAAAGATACTTGCTGCTTACATATAGGTCATAAACCCAGTTAACACAAAGGAGTCGTCTCACACTCTCTCTGAACCATTATGCATTTCACTTATGCATAAATAAGTTTAGTTTTTGATACTCGAATTCATTTTTGTTACCATAAATTTTCAGTTCTGACAGTTTTAAGTTATGTAAAGACAATGTGTATTCTTTACAGAACTCCATGTTATTTTTCAGAAGGAAACCTTTATTTTATATATATATATATATATATATATATAAAACTAAATATATATATATTTAGTTAGTTAGTTAGTTAGTTAGTTTTTTTGAGACAGAGTTTCACTGTGTAGTCCTGGCTGTTCTGGAACTGTAGACCAGGCTGTCCTGGAACTCACTCTGTAGCCCAGGCTGGCCTGGAACTCAGAGATTCACCTGCCTCTGCCTCCCGAGTGCTGGGATTAAAAGCGTGCNCCACCACTGCCTGGCCAGAAGAAAACCTTAAATGCTTGTGTTGATGGCTCATTCTCCCTGTAAATGACAGAATCTTTGCTTGCTCTTATCTGAAACATGGCTCATATTTTTTTCCTATTTTTTAAAATATCAGTGTCAACAAGTTGTAAGGATTTCATTGTGTTGTAATATATTAATTCTTTTCTGAATTTGTAAATAAAATTTATGACATTACTTTTTTCTTGCCATGTATCCGCCTAGGCTCACAGATTGTTTCCCCTCATAGGTAATAGAGAAGAAGAAAACCCAGCCAATGATTCTGTGATAATATGGAAGAAGATGGGAAAAAACTGTTTAATGGGTAAGGAGCAAAGCTGTAGTAAAATCTTATTAATGAGAATCACTCCTGATGGTCGGGTCAGTCGTCTGCAGTCTTGTTGAGGAGTGATTCATTATGACCTGTTTCTTGATGTTCTAAACTTCTGACCCCAGCGTCCATCTTAACCTTGCACATTTTTCATACATAAATTAGGAGGAGGTGCAGGTGTAGTTAAAGATCCAGTGGGCCTTGAGACTAGCAAGAATATTGAAACGAAGCTTGAAGTTGGTTGGTGGTTGACTAGAGACTGCACTCGCCATGGTCTGTCAAGAGTAATCACCCACCCTTCTTATTTTCTGAGTACTGCCAGTTGCTGTGACATCAGGCTCACTATGGGGGTCTTGTTCACTTCAGCAACTGCAGATATGTGTCAGGTGCTAATCAAATAAAATTTCAAAAGCTCATATATTTTTATTGTCTAGAATTCAAATAGTCTAGATAACCAAAACTGTCCATGAATGTTTGATCCATACCAGAGTCTAGAAGTTTATGCAGCATTTATTTGGGCAGCTGCCTTCTCTGTCTAGTGCAGTGGTTCCCACCCTTCCTACTGCTGNGACCCTTTAATACAGTTCCTCATGTTGTGGTGACCCCACCATAAAATTATTTCATTTCTACTTCATAACTGTAAGTTTGCTATTATTATGAATCATAATGTAATTATCTGACATGCAACCCCTGTGAAAGGGTCATTCAATAACCCCAAAGGGTGTTTGAGACCCACAGGTTGAAAGCATGAGCTTTGGTACCAGACTACTTTGGGACAGTTGCTATTAGCTTGCTTGGGCAAGTTGATCTCTGAGCTTCAATTCCCCAGTTTAAAAGTAGAGACAATAAAATACTTAATATGTTGATGCTGAGGATTAGTTAGTCCATATGAAAAATGTGCAGTGATGCCTGGAACACAGCAAGTGCTTAGTAACTATCATCTGCAGGTATCAGGTGCTGTCCCAGTTAGCATGTTTATGCACACATGCATCACTCTGTGGTGTTACACTCTGGGAGTTCACTGTCTTAGGGAAGGCTAATGCTGCGGGCAAGAGAGTCTTTGTGAAAGTTTCCATTTTAGCCTCTTTTCATTCTCTTGGAGTGTGCCGCTAAANTGTGAGAACAGAGTTATACACCTCCAGCTTTTACTGCGTATCTTACAGTGTATATGAATAAACAACCATTTTCAGGCTATATATAATAGTTCTTCCTCAGCTTGTGTCAGCTGCTGGTGGCATGCCCCAGTAGTCCAGCACTCAGGAGCCTGAAGCAGAAGGATCATGAATTTGAGGCCAAACTTCAGCTCCATAGTAAGATCCTGCCCACCCTACANCCTCCTCCCACCAAAGAAAAAGTTCTGTCTGTGCAGGATGCACATAGTTTTTCTTCTTTCTAGATAGCTATGCCAGATTTTTGGTTCTGAGTCTGGCAGCCTAGTTGAATGAAGAGTCCTCTTGAATTTCCTTTTTTTGAGACAGGCTAGCCTTGAGCTCACAATGGAGCTGAGGGTGAGCTTGAACTCCTGATCCTCCAACTTCATCTC
>LZPO01089559.1:647061-659210 GCA_001675575.1 Neotoma lepida
ATTGATTGATTGATTTAGGTATTTAGTTTTTGGAGACAAGGTTTCTCTGTGTAACCCTGGCTGTCCTGGAACCCACATTGTAGTCCAGGCTGGTCTTGAACCCAGAGATCCACCTTCAGAAGTTTAGTATATTAATGGAACCCCAGCAATAGAGATGAGTCTGCCCAGCATTTCTGTTGTATCTGATTTATTTTCAAAATTAGTGCCAGTTTTGTCAAGATATTTAATGGAAATAAAATGCCAGGTAGTTTTAAGTTTATTCTGCTTTTTATTATTTGAAGAAAAATGTTCTTGCATGTGTGAGATTTTCTTTGCATAGTAAGTTGCTCCCAAGGCCCTGTAATTGCCTTGAAGAGATTTTCGTATCGAAAGAGATTACTTGGCTCGTTAGATTGAGTCATGTAATAACAATTTGAAGGTTACCTAATGCAGCCATCAGACCCTGCATCAGCTAGATGTCTGTCTGATCACTCCCAACTCCAGCCATCTATAAGTGCAGACAATCAGAGTAAATACTAATGGAGAAAGAAGCNGACATTCAAAATGTGAATGACCACAGAGTTTCTCTAGTGATTTTAACCTCAAAATACACTTTAATAGAATTTGGTTTTCGTGTTGTTGTTTTTTGAGACAGGGATTCTCTGTGTAGCCCTGGCTGTCCTGGAACTCACTCTGTAGACCAGGCTGGCTTGCTCTGTAGAACTCACAGGGATCCGCCTGCTTCTGCCTCCTGAGTGCTAGGATTAAAGGCGTGCGCCACTGACCGGCAAACTTTTTTTTTAATTGATCATTTGGCCTCCCTTTCTTTGATGGTATTTGAGAAACTTTTTAATCTGAAAAATCAAAGGGCTGTTGTCCACTCAGCATTGCTTCCTGACAGGCGACTCATTCTTAGCTATGCTCAGTTCCTAAAAACTGGAAGTCCAACTGTCTTTTGCTTGAGAGAGATAGTCACTTGATTGCTCAAAGCTCAGGAGCAGAGATTGAGAGAGATCCTCAGGAAGTGTCGGCCCTGGTTTTTCTCAATTTGTGAGAAGCCATAGTTATCTGGGAAGAGGAACCTCACCTGAGAAAGCACCCCATCATATTGCCTGTAGCAAGTCTGGGGGGCATTTTNTTGATTAATGACTGGATAACTTTTTTTTTAAGATTTGTTTATTATGTATACAGAAGAGGGCACCAGATCTCATTACAGATGGTTGTGAGCCACCATGTGGTTGCTCTCCAGCCCTAAAGATTTATTTATTTATTATGTATACAGTGTTCTGTCTGCATGTATGTCTGCAGACCAGAAGAGGGCACCAGATCTCATTACAGATGGTTGTGAGCCACCATGTGGTTGCTGGGAATTGAACTCAGGACCTCTGGAAGAGCAGCCAGTGCTCTTAACCTCTGAGCCATCTCTCCAGCTCTGGATAACTTTTTTTAAGAGCAACAAATGATTTAGGAATCTTACATGGAACCCCAATATAGCAATAGAAATNGATCTGCTTAGCTCACTGTGGGTGGTGACACTCCTGGATAGTGGTTGTGGATTGTATAAGAAAGCAAGACAAACAAGCCATGAGTAGCAAGCCAGTACAGTGTTCCTCAGTTGCCCTCAGTGTTCGGTTCCTGCCTTCAGGATCCTGCTTGAGTTCCTGCCATGACTTCCCTTCATGATGGATTACAGCTTTTAGCTGAAATAAACCCTTTCTTCCTCAAATTGTTTGGTCATTGTGGGTTTTTGTTGTTTTGTTTTTCTCTTTTAGGGGAGGGAGTCTTTGTGTGGTTTTTGAGACAGGGTCTCTCCCTATATCCCTGGCTGTCCTGGAACTTGCTGTGTGGACCAAGCTGCCCTTGGACTCACAGAGATCTCCCTGCCTCTGCCTCCTGAGCACTGGGATTAAAGGCGAGCGCCAGCATACTCAGCTCGCACTGTTTTATTACGGCAATAGAAACTCTAACTAATACAGTATCCAACCAAACTAAGTTTTTTAAAACAGGGTCTCATATAGCCCAGGCTCGTCTCAAATTCCTGGTCTTTGATCCTCCCACCTTCACTCCTAACTGTTGGGATTATAAGGATGCACCACCACCCATGTTTTAAATGAGTTCTCGTGTTTATGTGTATCTATGTGTGTCATAATCTAGAATTATCTGGGAAGGGAGTCTCAATAAGGGATTGTAGGGGGTTATCTTGATTGTGTTGATTGAGGTGGGAATACTGGACCGCTGTGGGTGGTACCATTCCCTGGNCAAGGGTTCCTGAATATGTAAGAGTGAAGAAGGTCTAAGTACTAGCACATATGCATTCATTCATTGTTCTCTGCTCTTAACTGTGGATGTCATGTGACCAGCTGTGTCACCTTGACTTCCCCACAGTGATGGATGTAACCTGGAATTATGAGCCGAATCACCCTTTTTTGTTAAGTGCTTTCATCAGGGTGTTTTATCACAGCACAGGGAAGAAAATTAGACAATAGACAAAGGGACAACTTCAGGTATCACTCTTCAAGTATTGGTTACCTTTTTATTTTTAGATTTCTTTAATTTTAATTCTGTGTGTGTGTGTGTGTGTGTGTGTGTGTGTGTGTGTGTGTGTGCGCGCGCGCGCATGTGTTTCTCGTGCATGCATGTGTGTGCTTGGTGCTCACCAGGCCATCTGATCCTCTGCAACTGAAGTTACAGATGGTTGTGAGCCACCATGTGGGTTCTGGGAACTGAACCCAGATCCTCCAAAAGAGCATCAAGTACTCCTTACTACCAAACCATTTCTCCAAACCCTGTATTTGTCTTCTTTTATTAGATGGTGAGGACCCAGCTCAGATCCTTTTGCTTGCTAGGCAAACACTTTCTGATTNATCTCCCCAGCTCCTAGATCGTTCTCAAGTAAGAACGGTTGTTAGCAAAGAATCTAGAAAGGACCTGACACGTTTTCTTTTTTAAACAAGCACAATTTTGTAGCCCAAGCCCTCCCCTAGTTCTGAGATGACAAGTGTGTGCCACCTGCCTGACACTCATTTTTTTAAATTAGTAGTTCTTGGTGACTGACTGATTGATGTAAATAAGGGTTTTAAGAGAATGGCAGGGCTGGGTGTTGCTCAGTAGTAAAGTTCTTGCTTAGTACACATGGCTCTGGGATTAATCTCAGCCCAATAAAGGGAGAGAGGGAGGGAAGGAAAAAGAATGGGAAAGGGGGAGAGAAAAGAAAGAGGGGAAAATGAAAATGAATGGATATGAATGAGAAAATGTATGTATGAATGAATTTTATTCCCTTGTTGCTGATTTTCAANTCAGGTAAACCAGAATATCATACTTAAGTCTTGGAATAGTTTATAAGCATTGAATTAAGCTGGGCCATGGTGGCACACGCCTTTAATCCCAGCACTCTTGAGGCAGAGGCAGGCGGATCTCTGTGAGTTCGAGGCCAGCCTGGGCTACAATTCAAGTTCCAGGACAAGCAGGGCTACAAAGAGAAACGATGTCTGAAAAAAGGGGGGGGGGTATTGAATTAAGGGGAAATTTTTTTATTTGTTTTTGTTTTTTTGAGACAGAGTCTCTATTATGTAGCTCTGCTGTCCTGGAGACAGATAATGTAGACTGGGCTGACCTCAAACTCACAGAGATCCACCTACCTCTGCTAGAATTAAAGGCCTGGGCTAACACATCTGGAACATATGCCATGTCTTTTTGACATTTGTTTGACTATCCTATACTTGCATCATATGATGTATGTCATTAGAGAACTGAGTTCAATAAATCACATTGTTTACTGCTATGCAGTTTGTCATCTTATTTTTAAACTGATTGTGAATATTTATTTATTTATTTATTTAGAGATAGGGTTTCTCTGTGTAGCCCTGGCTTTCCTGGAACTCCCTTATAGACCAGGCTGGCCTCTAACTCAGAGATTTACTTGCCTCTGCCTGTGCTGAGATTAAAGAGATTATGTAATTTAAGCCCCCCCCCACAACCCTTGGAAAATAAGTACTTTGAGTTCATTAGAACACACGGGTTTTTTACAAATCAATTTTTTTTTCCTTTTTTGGTTTTTTGAGACAGGGCTTCTCTGTGTAGCTTTGGAGCCTGTTCTGGAATTCACTTTGTAGACCAGGCTGGCCTCGAACTCACAGAGATCCGCCTGCCTCTGCCTCCCGAGTGCTGGGATTAAATGCGTGCGCCACCACCGCCCAGGTACAAATCAATTTTTACAAAGCCCAGTAGAAAAAGATTTCCACTGACAGTTCACATAAAACAAAAAGATCAATATTTACCATAAGTAAAGCCATAAAAATGAAAAAATTTGTATACGGTTTTTCAAATTTCATACTAAAACATATTAAAGATGCCACTTGTTAGGGAAACACTGCTGGTAGAGAGTGTGAAAGGGGCTTATATAGCAGTTCTCCCAAATTTCAGTAAATCTATCCCTAGACGTGTAAATTATCTCACAGGCACAGTTGTGTGTGCCATGGTACATATTCACTGATATCCCTGGGATATGCTTTATGAGTACTGAAAACAGCATGGGTCTCCTCTTGAAGGGGTGGTAATAATGGGTTTCATTGTGACACTTTCACACGTGTCCTTTATGAATTTTGATCATTTTCACCGCCCTGTTACTTCCCCATCCCCCTCCCACTCTTGTCCACGCTCTTTCTCTTCCCAACTAACCTAGACCTATTTCCTGCTTCATTTCTTTTTACTTTTTGGTGANTCAGTGAGTTTCATTAGAGTTGTTTGCAGGAGTGTAAGTGGGAATTTATTTGACTACACCACTAAAGAAAATGTCCCTGCTGGGCATGGTGGCGCACACCTTTAATCCCAGCACTCAGGAGGCAGAGGCAGGCAGATCTCTGTGAGTTCAAGGCCAGCCTGGTCTACAAAGCGGGTTTCAAGATAGCTAGGACTGTTACACAGAGAAACCCTGTCTCAAAAAATCAAAAATAAACAAACAAAAAAAGAAAATGTCCCTCCTACACATTAGAGTTTTTTTTTTAATTATTAAAACATTCGATGTGCAACTGCAGCACATTAGAGTTTTAAACTTTTTTATTATAGTGCTTAAATTTTTTAAAAGATTTTTTAAATTTTTATTTTATGTGTGTGATTGTTTTGCCTGCATGCTTGCTATGTGCCATACTTTTGGATCCTCTGGAACTGGGGAATTGAACCTGGGTCCTCTGCAAGAGCAACAAGTGCTCTTAACCGATAGCTATCTCTCCAGCCCTGTTATATTGTATTTTGGGAATTTTTAAAAAATTGCTCTTACAGAGTTCTAGTGATGGGTAGGACAGAGTAAGCACATTCTGCATGGCCTCTCACACCGAATGCAGCCGGAAATCTGCACAGAGCAGCAGTCTGGGGGTCCGAAATGTAGGCAAAAGCAGCTAGACGAGAGAAGAGCAGGATTTGAAGTCTCACAAGCCAGGTCCCTGGGGTGGTCAAGGCAGGCAAACCCCAAAGTGCACCAGGCTCAGTCATGTACCAGGCGTGACAGAGCGCTTCAGTCTGGAGCCTCTAATGTGTGTGTTCCACTTACTGACTTTGTGTGTTTGAGTGCGTATGTAGAAGTCAGAGGACAACTTGTAGGAGTCGGTTTCCTTCCGCAGTGTGGGTTCTGGGGACTCAGACCCAGGCTGTCAGTCTCTGCAGCATGCAGTTGTACTTGCTGAGTCCTACTTGTTGCCCATAAAGCCTTTAGTTCCGACAGGGTTGGAAGGGGAAAGCATCCTACTGCTCCACTCTCGTACCTCAGGCCCCTCAGTGGGGACCTTCCTCTTCAGTGCAGGGTCTGTAGTAGTACAAACGTCGGAGGAAACACCTGTCCCTTTGTTCCTTTGTCTGCCCTCAGCCTTACTCCTAAGAATAAAATCAGTGCTGTCATAGCAAAATGTTCTAAAGTGGGCTCTCTAAAGCCTCAGTCTTCTGGCTGCCAGAGGATAGTACCTGGGAGGAGATAGAGGAAGAGAGCCTATGAAAGGGTTTATGAGCTCCTGGGCCTACCCCTAAATAGCACACACATGAATCTCATCCTAGATATTGATCTTGAAAGACTGGAATGAGGCTATAGATCAGAGGTTCTCAACCCGTGGATCACGACCCCCCTGGGGTCAAATGGCCCTTTCACAGGGGTCACCTAAGACCATCAGAAAACACAGATATTAACATTACAATTCATAACAGCGAACTTACAGGTATGAAGTAGCAAGGAAATAATTCTATGGTTGGGGGTCACCACAACACTAGGAACTGTATTAAAGGGTCACAGCATTAGGAAGAGTGGGAACCACTGCTCTGTGTGGATCACTAACCAGCTCCTAGACTGGCAGTGGAGGTAACACAAAAGACAGAGCCACATTGTTCTGCAAAGTTTTGCATATATAAATTTATCAATATAAGATTATGTGAAACTGACCTAAACTCAACCAGGACTGATAACTTACTAAAATAGANAAAAACAAACCAAAACCCCTCAGTATTCTTGAGAGGACATAAAGAAGACTCTGGACTCACAAAATTATGCAGCCTACAAAGACCCAGCATGGTCTCAACTCATGTGGACAAGAGAACTGAGACACCATCACTGAGATGACANCTTTCTCCTTAACGTGGATCACTCCCTCCTTGTCTGTGTGATGGGCTAGCCTTGGCCACGTCATGCCCTCTGATGGGCTAGTGACCATAATTGCCAGGCCAAACCTTGCAGAGAATGGCTTAGATTCTCAAGACTCACCTGAGCTTGTCCTGAGGCCCAGCTGCTCCTGAGCCACATGGCATTGTGCAAGAAGAGTGGGTACTGAGGGTGAAAAGCAAAACTGTTTTCAGTCTTCAGAATCTATCCCTCTCCAACTCTTAGGTTTCAAGGTAGGTTTTTAAATTTCTTTTACTGGTGGGGTACAAAGAAAATTGAGAGGAGATTGATTGTCATATGGCTCAGTACAAAATATAATAGTCCTGTATACGTTTCCCTTTTTGAATGAGCCTCTTCATTTTCCATTTTTTAGGAAGATTAGTAAATGCCTTTGGCCACCTGTCATTTTAACAATAAGATAAATAACCGATTGAAGAATGCAGATGTAGAGAGTCACACCTGATCCTTTGTAGTTAAAGATGACGGTCACTGACCACCATTTACTGTGAAGCCAGCAGATTCCTACCAGCTATCCATCCCAGCCTGTGATTTACAGCCATAGACCCCACATTCCACGCTTGGCACACCTGCCATCTTCTTCAAAAAGACTCTAGATGCTCCCCCTAAGTAGATCTGCTACTGCAAGTCTGTGTCCCCAGTGGAGCTGTACCATTTGAAGTGACATTTCCATGTATCTTCAAAGTCTTTCTTTGGCAAATACTGCTTGATTTTTGTCTGTTCACCCAGCAGCTACTGGAGCATGCAAAGCAGAGGCTTTCTGAAAAAGGATGCTTGAGAGAGGCTGCCCAAGTGTCGGAGCTACATACTACAGGGTCTCCAAGCCTTCAGTTGTGCAGTTCAAAGTCCTAACCCAGTAGCCAGAACTCAGTGGTATGGTAGGTTGTATGGAACTAAGTGCTTGGGTTTCATTTGAAGAGAACTAGCAAGAACCCAGAGTAATGATCTCCCCAGTCATACTTTGTCTGTTACCTGTATCATGCAACCCTTAGGAAGGAGCGTTTGTGAAGGTCTGCCAAAAGGACCTCAGCAGGAGCTGGCTAGTCAGGGTTAGTTTGCTCTCAGTGACTTCTGATCATAGTTATCACTTGATGACGTGTGTTTCCTGAGCTCTATTGGTGCCAGGCACTGCTTGAAGCATTTTTTACCTGTTAACTAATTCCATGTATACTAATAGGAATATTCTTTCTGTTTCCTGAAGAAACTGAAGTCTGGAGACATCACTTGTCAGACACACAGAGTTAGCAGGAAAGCGATAGAANCCCAAGCTAGCTAGCTTGGCTTGACCACTGTGCTGATGCTGCTTGGTTCATTTGTAAATGATTGTTAAAATTTTCTCAATTCACATTTTATAGTTGTAGGACCAGAAAAATTTTAAATTAAAAAGTACTTTTAATGAGAAAATAATAGTATACAAAGGAAAACTCCAGCAGAAATCCCAGCACCAGTGCTCCAGCTCACACGGGAGGCTCTCTAGAGCTGTGTTCCAGAGTCACAGAACCAGAGGCTGGCAGGGTTCTCTAAGCTTGCTGCTGCTGCTGTCACAGAACCAGAGGCTGGCAGGGTTCTCTAAGCTTGCTGCTGCGTCTGCATTTTTTTTTTTTTTCTGAGACAGGGTGACAGGGTCTCACTATGTAGCTCTGGCTGTCCTGGAACTCACTATGTAAAACAAGCTAGCCTCAAACTCACGGAGATCTACATGCCTCTACCCACTGGGTGCTGGGATTAAAGGTCTGAGTCATCATGCCCACCCGTTTGGTTTTGTTTTAAACATTTATTTTGTTTGTGGGCGTGTATGTGTACATTCGCATGATGAGGTCAGAGGACAATGTGCAAGGTTGGTTCTCTCCTTCCCTCATGTGAGTCCCAGGGATTGAACTCTGGTGTTCGGGNTTGTCCCGTCTAGCCATCTCATNAGCCTGGCTTTGTTATTTTTTTGAGTCAAAAAGCAACTATATATTTAACATAATAAAAACATGAGGTATAATAATAAATACACTTGTTTATTCACACACAAAACAAAATATAGTGGTTCTTCTCTTCTTACAGCCACATCTGTTTAAGACTTTGTTCCCGGATGCTTTGACCTGTAACAGTGGTTCCTGGTGATTTTAATTTCATGTATCTTTCAGATATGCACACTAAACTACAATCTATTGTTTGCTCCATGAAAACACAACAAAACACTTTAACATCAAGAATGTTGGAGATAAAATCTCTTTGTAAAGAACCAGTGTTTCCCAAGAACAGAACTGATAAGACGCACCCTGGCCAGTGAAGACTTGTGGTTAGACACTCATTATCTGGGTTGCTGGGATCAGATTCCGTTTGGAGTTAGGATGGGTTACCTTGNACCAGATGAACGACCGCGGCATTGATAGCCTTGTCCTGTTCGTCCAAAGCGCGCACAGGGACATGAATGGGCATGACACCTGCTGTGGACAGTCGTACCCTGTCTGACCACAGGGACATGGATGGGCAGGACACCTGCTGTGGACAGTCCCATCCTGTCTGACCACATTCTTTTTTTTTAATTATTATTTCAGATGTACACATGGTTTNCCTGCTTGTATATTCAATAATTGAATTGTATGTCTGGTATCCTTGGCGGCTAGATGAGGTTATTGGATCTCTTGGAACTGAAGTTACAGACGATTGTCAGCCCTCATGTAGGTTTTGGGAATGGAACTGAGGGCAGCAAGTACTCTTACCTGTGGAGCCACTTCTCCACCCCCCTTTTTGTTCTAAAAATGGCCTGGGTGCTGTTGCNTCTAGCTCTTTAGGGTTTCCCCAGAGGTATTCTGCTTCATGCATTGCTGTTACTAAATTAGACACCCTTCTGATCTCTGGCCTTGCTCATACTGTTCCCTTCTAAGAAGATCCTCTACATCCCTTTCTCTTCTCTTGGTTTTTCGAGACAGGGTTTCTCTGTNTAACAGTCCTAGCTGTCCTGGAACTCNCTTTGTAGACTAGGCTGGCCTCAAACTCACAGAGATCTGCCTGACTCTGCCTCCCGAGTGCTGGGATTAAAGGTGGACACCACCGCCCAGCATTCTTCATTCTTTTAATACATACTTTGAGTACTGATGAGGCACTTTGTTGCCCTTAGAAATACAGTGTGTGTGTGGAGAGGGCACAGTACCTGCTCTCTCCATCTTAGAAATACAGTGTGTGTGTGGATCTTAGAAATACAGTGTGTATGTGGAGAGGGCACAGTGCCTGCTCTCTCCATCTTAGAAATACAGTGTGTGTGTGGAGAGGGCATAGTGCCTGCTCTCTCCATCTTAGAAATACAGTGTGTATGTGGAGAGGGCATAGTGCCTGCTCTCTCCATCTACTGGGGAAGGACCTCTAGCTGCCCACAGCTCTTTGCTAGCAGCACTCCCTCTATTGCTTTTTTAAGAAAAAAATTTGTTTTTGTTTTGTTTCGACTTAGAGTCTTTATCTGTAGAACAGGCTGGTGCACACATGCATTTTTAAGGCAATTTGCTTATGGCATTGGAGACAAGAGGAAATGACAGTAGCCTTGGAATCATTTACTGTCCTACTTAGAAAAGATGTGTTTATAAGTTGAAAGTACCTGTATCCAGTAGACCAGTGAGTAAGCAATCTGCAAAGGCAGCAGGAGCTCAGCTCAGAGTAAGACTTCAGTTTGTGGGCCTTGAGTTTAGTGTTGGTCATATACCCATCTGTCCTTGGAGGCAGTGTCTAATAGAAGAGGGTGTTTGGGTGGAAACTTCCATGAAGATGGGTGAGGCAGAGCCTTTCAGTCCTGATCTGGTGAGAATGTTGTGCAGCTATTCATGGGAAGGGAAGAAAAACCAGGGAAGGAGAGCATTTCAGTTAGTTTTAAATAGGACAGACTCCATGTTTACTGGTCAGTGTGTCTTGTTTCAGGGCCTCAAATACTGTCTTGTGAAGACTTTTAGTATTCCCTCAGTGCCAAAAAGGTCCTTTTCAGCTTCCCTCAGGCCCACTCTGCCTGCTTCTTCTGTTCTCTCACTCTGTTGTGTTGTTGAATAAGGTTTTCCTTTATTTCCTGCCCATTCCTTAGCTTGCTCTCTGGGTTGTTGTTGTTTGTTTGTTTGTTTTGTTTGTTTTTTTGTTTTTGGTTTTTGGTTTTATTTTCGAGACAGGGTTTCTCTGTGTAGCTTTGACGCCTTTCCTGGAACTCACTCAGTAGCCTAGGCTGGCCTGGAACTCACAGTGATCCGCCTGCCTCTGCCTCCTGAGTGCTGGGATTAAAGGCGTGCGCTACCACCACCTGGCCTTGTTTTGTTTTTTTAAACAAACTAAACAACAAAAGGCTGACCATTGTATTATTTTATCATATGCTACAATCAGTGAATATAAAATGTTACAACCTCTTGAAATAGAAATCCATGAAAATTCAGAGAGGGTAATGTTAAAGACTAACAAGCAAAGATCGTGTAGCATGGCACGTGTGCTACGTGCTTCACGATTACTTTTCTTCAATATTCTGTGGTTCATAAAAAGTGTTTCAAGAAATCTCTGAAAGATTTTACCACAAAAAGGAGCAGTGGGGGCTGGAGAGAGGGCTCACTGTTAGTAGTGTTGGCTGCTCTTCCAGAGGACCCAGGTTTGACTCCCAATATGCACATGGTACCTTACAAGTTTGTAACTCGAGTCTCAGAGGATCCNTTGCCTCTTCTGGCCTCCACAGACATACAGACACATAATGCACATGTATACATGCAGACAAAATACTTATACACATACATAAATAAAATTTAAAACTTTAAATGTAACAAAAGGAATAGGCTTTCTGGGGTCTGTAAGGATCGTACTTGAAGATACCCCATCAACACATGGTTGTGTTAAACATTCTGCAGACAACTGTTTTAAGTCTGCAGCTGCCTGAGAAACATTCATGAGTTGAGCCCTTCCTCCAGCCAATCACCTTCACGAAGGTGATGCTGGAGGAATCAATCCATCATGGCCTGGCACACTCCAGAGCTGGGTCGACTGTCTGTCCAGGGTCATCCTTTAGATCTTAAAACAACAGTTGTATTTGCATTTCAGTGCTTCCCATTTTCCATCCTCCAGTAACCTAGCAAACCTAAGTTGCAATCAAATTGTCTTTCATACTGCCTTTCAGAATTTTTTTTTTTCGAGATAGGGTTTCTCTGTGTAGTCCAGGCTGTCCAGCTTTCAGAATCTTGTAATGATGATGCTAATGGCATGAGCACTCCTCTCAGCTGACCAAAGCCTCCCTCAGATGCTAAGTGTGGCTTTGTCATCCCTCCAGCTACTCATCCATTCATCCAGAAGGCCTTATTGAGCCATCGCCTTTCCGGGAAATGTAAAACGTGGCAGCCCCATAGCAAGCTGTGTTCTATAACCTAAGGATTACCTGGAGCAGTGGGCAGAGACTGCACTGAAACTCAGTGGTCAGTCAAACTGAGAATATCTCTCCCCAAGAACAGCATCACTTGTCCTCTTTCTGCTGGGAGCATCTCCCTATATCTATTGTTACAGGTTTTTCCACTCTATT
>LZPO01089559.1:690809-704499 GCA_001675575.1 Neotoma lepida
ACCATCTAGGCCCAGTTGCCCATGGGTAGTGCACCCACAGCAGGCCATGCTCTCCTGCATTAATCCACAATCAAGGAATTCCACACAGGCATGTTCACAGGCCAATCTGATGTAAGCAATTCTTCAATTAAGAGTCCCTCTTCCCAGGTGTATCATCAAGGTGATAACCAAAATTAGCCATCACAATTACCAAAGTTTATTTTTTTAAAGTTTGTGTATGCCATAAGCAAAACATGTTGGGAAAAAAACTGCCTTTATGTTCTGTCCTTTAGTAATCANAATTTATTATCTTTTTTCTAAGCCTTAAATAGGTGTAACATTCAAAACAAAAATGTATCTCCTGCTGAGGGAGCTGAGGCTCAGCATTTTGAGTAACTTATTCATTTGACCTACTGATAGTTATGAGCAGGAAGTGCAGCTAGGCCTAACTGGTGAAAAGAAAAGGCCTTTGAAACATAAAGTGCATGATAATTTAAGGGTAGGAATGTAAAAGCATAGAATCCTGGCATATTCTACTGTGTTCACTGTGGTAGCAGCCATCTACTATATTCCATCAAAAAAGTCATGACACCTGGAATATGCTAATCCTGATCCCATTGTCACTTCTGGAAGCTACTGATGGCAAAAATGTGAAAGCAGATGTATCAGGATCAGGTTTGGCTGCTTTTAATTAAGAGTCCCGTAACAGTGACTGTCATATAACAGAAGCCTGGAGGACACCAAGGCTAGCATGTNGTTACACGGTCATCAGGGAATGCAGGCTCCTACTGTTTCACTATGGGGGTGCAAAGCTCCCATCCTCAGAGCTACCTCAGGGTCCCATCACTCCTTTCATCATAGCCACAACTCCAGAGCCACCGCATCCAGGCCTGTGAAGCTGGGAAACGCAGACATATTTGGGATGTGTCACATTATTACCGTAAATAAAACAGATCTAATTTTTTAAAACCAAGGAGACTGTCTATTGAGTGATCAGTAACTGGTTGGTGCTCCTCACTGCCTGTGTCTTATGCCTTTCCAAACCGTATAGGCAAACGACGAAAATCTAACCCCAAACCCCTTGTTCTGAGTGAAGCTAGAAAGCAGTTAATGATCTACAGACTACCTCAGGTCCTCCGGCTGCACCTTAAAAGATTCAGGTGAGCTTTGGGATGAGCTGTCTTGAGGGCTTGGGGAGAAGAGATGTCTGGTTTTGGTGTGGGAAGGAGAAGTGTGGTCTTGCACTTCCTGTTGAGAGTTGATGGTGTTGGAGCCAGCAGCTTGGGCTTCAGCTTTCTTGGCCTTGTTTCATTTCTGGCTTGTACCTAATGTCTACCAATACTCTCCTAGCCTTTTTAGGCTTATGCAACTTCATNCCAAGGATTCAGTATAAAATAACAGTGAAAGGGGCAAGCAACAGACTATACAGAGGCCATCCTGAACTGTTTTAGGGGTTTGTAGGTTCAAATACTCCATGGAACTTTCACAGCAGATATACATGTGGATTTTGATTAGCAGGGGGCAAAAGCAAATAACAAAAGTTATTTTCTTAGCTTCCTGTTTAACTTACACCAGTCTGAATGAGTAAGAAATTCATTTCCACGTTCTAGGTGGTCTGGCCGTAATCATCGTGAGAAGATTGGGGTCCATGTCGTCTTTGACCAGGTATTAACCATGGAACCTTACTGCTGCAGGGACATGCTCTCCTCTCTTGACAAAGAGACCTTTGCCTATGATCTCTCCGCAGTGGTCATGCATCACGGGAAAGGGTTTGGCTCAGGACACTACACAGCCTATTGCTACAACACAGAGGGAGGTGCGTGCGCTTTACTCTGTGGGGTCGGGGACATGGAAAAGGGTTGGTTTGTTCTCATATTATTGCTTTCATGATTTCCATCCTCCTGGGTCAGCTAGGGACAAATCACATACATTAAAATTCAGNGAGAAGCACTATGAAAGTAGGGGGTTTGGTAAGGATGTGAGGTTATGCTAGGAATGAACAGAACTACCCATATCAAAGTACTTAGATCCANTGCTGGAGATTAGCACAGCATCATCAGTAGTATTGATTATTGATGGNATTACTATGGCTATGGTAATAATTCTGCAGACCTCAGCTTCCTTCTTGGTCATGCAGAAATAATGGGGCCTTTGTAACTTCATGGTGATATGTTATAAATCTCTAGCCTCACTCAAATAACTGAGGACATTTGGGGCACTTTCTGAGTCCTCATTAGCTCCTTTACCTTGAGGAGTGTGGGTATCAAGGGCCGTCCAAGGGAACTTCAGCCCTATTCCTCAGCAGTCTCCAGCCGCTGCACTGACACAGATGGGCTGTAAGCAGCCCGAGCCTATCAACAAGTACTACTGTCACTCCCCTCTGCTTCCACTTCTCTCCCCTCGTCCTCTGCTTAGTCTGAATGACCCTGGCTGCCTCTGTGGAGGCTTCAGGAAAGGGTAAAAAGGCATAAAGGAAACAAGGACAACACATTGGTCAGTCACTACTGTAGGCAAGAGGCTTTTTGGTGGTATTTGGTGGGGTGAAAGCCAGGGGTTACGGGGAGCATGCTATCATTCACTTGTCCCTCCCTCTCCACTAGTAATCATTAGGTGGCTCTGTTCCCCCACTGTCCCCTCCCCATCTCCTGGCTGCACCCGTCTAGAAATGTAAACTAGGTTGTCATTTTCTCTCTCTCTCCTTTGGCTTCCTAGGTTTTTGGGTCCACTGCAATGACTCAAAGCTGGATGTATGCAGTGTTGAGGAAGTGTGCAAAACCCAGGCCTACATCCTTTTTTATACTCGAAGAACAGTTCAGGGCAGTGCAAGACTTTCAGAACCCCAACTCCGAGCTCAGGTGCAGTCGAGCAGCAAGGACGAAGGCAGAACATACACATTCCCCTGACTGGGAGGCATGCATCAAAATGTCCTTACATTTTTCCTCTTGGGTAAGAAGGCTTGCCACAGTAACAGATTACTGGGTTTGCCTCACTGGGCCTAGAGGAGACAATGCCAGGTGATTCCTGCCCTGTCAAAAAATTGGTAGTCACTGTCTTTTGAAAACATTTGGAAATTCCCTCCTTTCATAAAACAAATCTAAAGGAGTAACTTCTATGAAGATTCTTTTGTCAGTTGCTTCTGGATAATAGAGGGACCTGGGGTGGGGGGAGAAGGGGGCAAGTGATCATCCAGCCAGGAGAGCAGCCATGAATGTCTTCTCTCTGTCCTGAGTCCCCTACTAATCAGGACCTCCCTGCAGCACTGCACAGAGCACATGAGGAGGGCCTGGGCTGACAGCTGTCGGGAAAGATTGGTTCCAAAATGGAAGGGAAAGTCACAGGATTCATTCGCACAAAAGAGGTCGCCATCAGGGATCACAGCTCGCAAGCCTCCTTTTTTAAAAAAGGAGAGAAAAGCTGGAGAGTGGAGTGAGGGGCATGGAGCAGATTTCCCCATGGCAAATAGGAAGGCTTTCAGAACTAGGCTTCTCCCAAGCTGCTGCTGTCATCTCCTCACTCTACTGGTGAGATGAGGCATGAAGCCCCCCTTCCCATTGAAGAGGCAGTCATAGGAGGAGGCATAAACCAGTGCATGGTCTGCACACATTAAGCCATGGATACGCCCGACTCGCCCAGTCCTGTAACAGGAGCCAGCACATNGTTTGATTCAGAATGGTCTTTGGGTCAGTGGTCAGAAGCCTTCTCAGAATTCAGTGATGGTGAATGGGGATTGTCTCAATGCCTGCTGCCCCTAGGGTCTCATCTTGTGCTCTCCTATACCTAGAACATAGGTGCTCACAAGGCTTGGGAGCTTGTGTGTCTAGCTCTTGCTCGTGGCCCTTGCCTGTTCTCTTCCCACTCTGCTACTTACTCTCACCTGCCGCTCTGGCCACCCGTCCTCAGTCTATGAGGGGACAGCAAGTCTTTTACTCTGCTATTAGTAAAAACACCTCTTTAAAAGTCACTCCATTTCTAAGTGGAATTTGAGCGCCCACAGGGGCACAGTAGCCCCTCATTCTCTTTGCAGTGGCCTTTGCAGTGCTCCACAGCCTCTCCTATGAATAAGTAGCTTGTGTTAATGTAGTACAGTTGTCACTTGAAGGGAATAGACAGGGAAGGGAGCTGAAGGGGTGGGGAACAGTGACAGTGAGGCTGAAGGAGGCACTGCTACGTTTCCCAGACACATCTGTAGCATTTACTGCTGCCCTCATTTGAGATAAACTCTCCAGTAGGCCTGCCAGACATCACTGAGACATGGAAGAAATCAGACAGAAAAATGGCTCCCCGACAGGGTTGGTGTGGCTAGATTTAAACTTGCTTTTTTACAACACTGTGAGGTTTCTGTATTTAGCTTTTATTTGGAAGCGATAATGTATGGCATTTTTGTGCTGTTTGGTTTTCACTGTCCACTGCAGGCTTTTTTGTGAGCTTGGCGTGGCCTGCTCCTCTCCAGGACACTGTTTTAAAGTGTCCCAGTTGCCCACACTGCCTGAGGTTGATATAAAGCTGTACCCTGAGGTCCACATTACCAAGATGCATGATGGTGATGATTTGTTACCATGGTAGGAATGTTTTTGAATGTTACCATTCAAAAACAAAGCCAAGTGTGCTGGTACACCCCTGGAGGGCCGGCACCCGCAGGAGGGTTGGCTGGTACACTCCTGGAAGGCCGGCACCCGCAGGAGGGTTATGAGTTTGAGGCTACATTGTGAGACCCTGTCTGAAAAACAAGAATAACAAACCATTGAGAGTGAAAAAGGAAACAAGACTGGATTGCAGCTCATCTTAAACCCTGTGTTGTTTACTCCAGAAACCAAGAGAACTTGCAGGCAGAGAATACACATCTGTCTGTCCAGAGGGAAAAACATTAATCAATATAAACACTTAAAGGAAACTAGAAGGTTCTAATTCAATTTTTNAAAAAAGGTTTTATAGCAACTATCAGCAAGACTGGTAAGCAGATTAGGGACTTTATAAATATTTGGCTGACCTGAACACCCATATAGNAGATTAATAAAATCACTTAAAATGAGTTGCACTGAGCCACCCACATGAAGGTGCCACTGCAACCACAGACACCACCTCAGGCCCCAGAAGCAGCAGCATGAGTTAGGGAGTGGGTGCTTAAGATGTCTGTTGCAGAAGCACTGTGCAGTCTGGGCTGCTGTGCTGTGCTGTCCGCTGCCTCTGGTGTCTGCACAGCCAAGGCAGAGGGCTGTGTCAGTTATCACACTGAAGCATTCTAAAGGGAAGAAAGAACAGATAGACCTTGACTAGCTGGCTGCAGGCAAATGCCAGGTGCTGCTCTCCCAGCAGCAATCTCTCTCTGTGAACCCTTTGTAATTGGCTGGTGTGTTTACTTACCACTGTAGCCAGCCAAGATGAATACACCCCAGCCCTCAAAAAACGATTTCTTACCTCAGTCTAGCCTGGCCCTCATGCTGTGGTTGCCTCTAAGAGCAGCACCTATGCTAGTGCAAAAGTAGCAGGGATACCCTTGACAGCCAGGAACTGCAGCTCTCATCAAATGGCAGGCAGAGCTCTTGCCAGCTTTAAGCAGACCCTCTGGCTGAAATGGGAGGGCAGTGCCACATGGTAAAGAACTTCTAGGTGTCTCTAAAAATGTCATGAATAAAACTGGAAACTGTAGAAGTGTTCATGTGTCCTATGGACTCAATAGCAGAGTTTATTTTTGTTCACAATGTANGAGTTCCCTGCTCTGGCTATGCCTTCAGCTCCATCCACATTCAGGGGAAGAACCAATGAGGTGGACTGGTTGGCAGTGTCCCAGAGTAAGCTGAGAGGTCGATAGTAGTGCAGAATGAAAACTTGGGGGGGCGGGGCGGGACACAAGGGAGATCTGAAATTTGTTTTACTGATAAAGCTTTGTGAACTAATTTTATACAATTCATAAAATTTGGTGCCTTGTACTTAATTATGGTTTGCATGAGACTGAAAAGTTAAAGGGAAGGGTTCCTTTTTGTTATGTCAAGTGGCAGATGGCTCTGTAGTGTTTAAAGGATATGTGCTATCAGATTTTATAGAACATTCTTATCTCTTGTGTACGAATGCAAATTGTTCTTACCAACAAGTTCTAGAGTTTCAATGTCCATAATTGTATTTGTAATCATCCATCAAATGGCTGTCTTTCAGGGCAGCCAACATATACCATTGTTGTTTATTGCCTCTTGTTATATGCCAAACATTAATGCTAGCCTTTTCTGGAAGGTGACCCTTTCCTGACTGTGTATCACATCCGTATCTGGGGTTGCAGCTTATGTGTGGAAGGGTTTCCAGCTAGTTGGGAGAGCCAAATGATCAGAAAAGCCTTTATCAAAACCATGACTGAAGCTAGGCAATCAATAGCAGTGGAATCTTCATCAATTCTAGAGTCCTTCTGCACAAACCATCAGGAAGCAGTTCAGGAAACAGTCCCCCACATGTGAACCTTTAGATTGTAAGACAAACCAATACACTGTGTAATATGCAGAATGAGTGATACAAAAATGATGTCCCTGTCACAGCCACCCGCAAGACTTTCTGGGCAGACAGATGCAACTGGGATGGTGCTAAGTGGCTGTAGAAGGTAGCAAGACCAGTCTGTTCAGTCAGGCTGTTGACAGCCTGGTTCTTTCACTCTAAGGGCAGGCTTTCTGCTGAGCTTGTNAGACTTCCCCAAAGGTGTTGACAAGCTCACCATTCAAAGCACACTGGTAACTGGGTCCCTCAGCCTAGTTCCTGGACTACTTAGGTGAAGAGTTGTATCTTTGGGGTGAAATCTTCCAGGGTCACTTGTTTTTTTGCCAGCTAAGTGTGGGTCTCTCGGGTGGCTCTCTTTTTGTCAGTGCTAAAGCACCTCCTCAGGACTAAGCTTCTCTCTTCCACGTTCCTATCTGCTCTCAGTCCAGGACTATCACCTTAATCACAATGCACTTGTCAACTCACACATGGCTCTAACTACACCATAGCTTAGTAGCTGTGAGGCAAGCAGTCACTTTNGTTAACTCTATCCATACTTATGCTGGCATATTTCATCTAAAATACAACTAGCTACTGGCGAAATAGCTCATTTCTAGAGCACTTAACTAGCATGCTTGAGGCAATGGGCTCTATCCAGCTCCACTAAACCAGTTTAAATGAAACTGCCAAACCAGCATTATGGCTTCAAAAAGCAAGAGTAAACGTTACTTGAAATTATACCTTAAATTTGAAATGAAATTTCATTTCAATTATACTTTTGAAAGCTATCATGTCTTAATTCTGTCTAGATTCTGGTTTCAACACAGAAATTTTTTTTAACTAAATAGAACTAGTTAGTTATAGGACCATATAGCATACTTTAAGGTTTCATTCTGGGGCGGGGGGGATCAGGCTGCTATTTTCTAGCTTAGCCAAGGTCATGTGGGGTTCTGCATCTGTCATACAGCTTAGAAAGCTGCCTTGTCACCTTGTGGGCCTTTGGAAATAATGGTTTCAAACCCAAGCCTTATCCTTGTATCCATATTCATGACCCTGCCTCCCGCCCAATCCCACCCTTTTTTTAAGGCATGGTCTCACTGTGTAGCCCTAGCNAACCTGGAACTTACCATGTTGTTCCATGCTGGCCTCAGAGGTCCACATGCTCTGGGATTAAGTGTGTGCCACAAGGCCCAGGTCTCTTAATGATCTCTAAAATAAACTTGAGTATCTGAATAAATTCTAAGGCCTTGACTCATGTTAAGCCAATTCTAGGCCTGAATTTACTCCTAGCCATCATCACATCACACAGGTTCTACCTGATAAACATTCACAAGAAAATGCTAATCCCCACCCCATACATGGCTAGGCTTGTAGCTCAGAGTGCTTGCCTAGCAAGCCTAAGGCTCAGAGTTTGACCCCAGCACCACATAAAACCAGGCACATCATAGTATACCCATAATCCTAACAATTGGTTGGTGCAGGCAAAGGAGTTCAAGGCCATCTTCAACTATGTAATTAAGTTTGAGGCCAGCCTGGACTACAGATATAGTCTCAAAAAAAAAGAAAAAAGAAAAAAACAAGCAAAACTATCAATTGCCTCCCCCTCCCCTTCTTTCGGTGGGTGTTTGGAGGTCAAATTTATGAGTTTTCTACAGTGAGCTATGCTCCTAGGCCCTAGAGAACTGATTGAATGAGATTGTATCAGCAGATCTAGGAAAGGGGATAGAAGTAACTGTCATGGTCATGCAGCTGTGGTCCAGTTACACTGACCCTTTCTCATTCATGCCCTATAATCCAAGACCAGTTCCAAAGGGGCCTTGGCACATAAAAGCAGTATTTTTTTTCTTAAATGCCCAGTAATTTGACTAAATGAAACTCTGGAGAGCCTATTTCTAGCACCACCTNGTCCCATGGCCAAGGAGTCTTTCCATGCTGGCTCATGTGCTCCAAAGACCACCTCAAGTGGTACCAGCAAGAATCTTGGGGTAGGAAGCTGCTTCCTTGTGCCCACTAACGAGTTCGCCTCCACCCACACATCAGTGCCCTCTCCTGCCACCAAATCTCTGTTCCAACAACAATGCCTCCCTGGTGCCTGGAAAACCCACCCGGTGAACTAAAATGTAAAACACCACCAAATGGCTCTTCCCCTAGGACTGCTCAACAGAAGAAACTCCTCGAGAATCAGCTTTGTAGCAGGTCTGCATCCCTGTGGAGTAGGTGGTTCCGTTTCAATTGCTTTTTTTCTTTTCTCTCTTTTTCAAAATGAGGCAAAATATCTCCATTACAATCCATGTTTGGGGCTCATTCCTGTCTCTTGAGTGTGAAATACAAATCATGTTTTTTGATTTTTGTAAACTGACTTTTTACACCTTGGTTTTGAAAGAAGTTTCTTATTAAAAGAATAAAACTTCTGTCTTTGTGTGCAGGCTTTATTTGAAATATTTTTTTCAAGAACCATTACTACTCCTCAGGACAATGGCAAAGATCGCCCTCTGCAGAAACTTGGGAACTGCACACAGAATTGTGCAGAGGCAGCATTTCCAGCTGAAGCTGGGGGCTGCCTGGGGTGAGGGGTGGTANAGGTCCAGGCAAGGAGAGGGAATCAACTTCAGCTGCCACCGGGGTAGTATCTTGTGGTCACAGACAGTAGGCTGTCTTTGGNAAGTTTGAGTACACAGGAATTCCATTATCTGCAACCAGATAACAGGTGGTATTAGAAATGGGAAAACACAAAATTCCTTTCTTCTAAAAATCCAGGGGTGAGGCTTTACACCAAGTCTCTCTGCTACCTGCTGTGAATAGCTGACAAGGCATATTGCTGCCCTCTCATCTTTTAGAACCCCTGAAATAGGCAGAGATGGAAAGTTAAGTGCTTACTTGGCTACACCCCTGGCTGAGGTGCCATCAAATCAATGTCACTCAAGTTCCTGGCCAGCCAAACTCCCGCAGCAAAGAGTGCCAAATTCAGGATCAGGTTCCTGGGTAGAGAATGTATTTCATTAACCCTGAGGTCACGGAATCCCATGAAGCTAATGACATTCCATGGGAAGTTTCCCCTCACACCACCTTCCGGAGGTGTTGATCAACACTTAATACAGTGGAAGTTTACATCTATTCCTAGCACAAGCAAAGTCAACTTAGCACTCTTCCAGGGCTAAAACTCCTGTTTATGCGTTGGCAACCTCTTCCCTGATGCCTAGGTCAGGGTGACTTTTCTTGGCGGGAGGGGTGGAGGGAGGGGCGGGTTGGAGACAGGGTTTCTCTGTGTAGTCCTGGCTGTCCTGGAACTCGCTTTGTAGACCAAGCTGGCCTTGAACTCACAGACATCCTCCTGCCTCTGCCTCCCAAGTGCTGGGATTAAAGGCATGCGCCACCACTGCCCGGCTAGGGTGACTTTTTAAAATATTACATTCGTCAATTTGTGTGTGTGTGCGATCGTGCATGTTGACAGAGCTCGCGCAAGTTGACACAGTGCTCGTGCATGTTGACACAGTGCAAGTGGGGAGGTCAGAGTACAGCCCGCAGGAGTTGGTATCTCCTTCCACCTTGCGGGTCCCAGGGATTGAATTTACGTCTTCAGGCTNGGCGGCAAACGCTTACAGCGGCTGAACCATCGCTACAGCCCAGGGCGACAGTCTATGTACCCTGAGAGCCACGTGACAGATGTCTTTTGCCACCAGGACATTTTCTGAGCCCATGGCCTCAACAAAACACAAAAAGTCACCATGAGACCACTATGTTGTCTATGTGGTAAAACCCCTGGGAATGCCAGCTTCACCAGGAAGGGAAATGCAAGTTTCTGAGCACCAGCGAGGGGACAGCCTCGGTTACCTCCGGAAGTCGTTCCGATCGGTGGCGAAGCGGAAGACGCCGCGGAGCCAGTCTCCCACGTTGTCTGGAACCTCAGGGGCCTCGTTGGCCGCGCCGGAGGCGCTCACCGTCACCCCACTAGAAGCCATAACAGCACCGAGCACCTCCGCACTGGCTGCGCGCTACGCACAGAGTCGGCGCAGGTCGATCGCGCAACTTCCGACTCTGCACTTCCGCCGGCCGGTAGTGAGAAGCGAGGAGGCCCGCCCCCGGCGCTTCCTCCAGTTCAGAGAGCTTGAAATCCAGGCCGGAGGTGGAGCCCCTGCTTGCTGCCCCACCTCCCGGTGCCTGGAGCCTGTCACCCGTGCTGTGCCAGCACTCCGTTAGCTTAAGCAAGGTGCTGACGGTGGTGCTATCCCAGCCCGTGGGGACGGGGGCTAGCTCACCCAGGAAGTTCTGGGCAGTGGTGTGTCCCAAGAAAGTTTTCTTTAGGTTAGAGAGCGTGCAGTGTGGATGGGACTGTCCCGCGTGCCTGACTGCCTTCAGTCTCGCGTCTTGTACACAGCACAGTCTTGTTATCCTGTTTCAACGGTCCCCCATCTCACTACCCTGATCTCCGGGCCGCGCCACTAACAAATGGTGCAGTGCTTCCTGGAGATGTCTCTGTCATCTGCCTGGAGGTTTTCGGGGGTCTTCCATGAACCTGGAAGGCGCTGGCCGAAGAAAAAGCCTTCGGGTTCCGACTCAGAGGAAGAGGAGCAGGTGGGGCAGAGGCTGTCCTCTTCGGGGTTTCTGGGCGTCTGTGGGCGGTCTCGGTCTTGCCTTTTGGACGCCCCGCTCGGGGTTTCGCTCGGGGTTTCTGGGGTGGGGCTGGCGACTGTAGAGGGAAGCGCAGCTCGGGAGGTGATTTTGTCATCCGAGGAGGCACGGTTCCAGCCGACGCTTGGATCGGGTCCTGTTTCCCCTGTTGCGGACCGGTTAGAAATGACCATCTCAGAGCCCCCAAATCCCTGTGCAAGAGGCGGGCCAGGGTTGCGTGCAGCCTCCCGCCCCGCCCCAGGCTGTGCCGTGCGCGCCGCCGCTGCTGCCCGCCTACCCAGGGGCCCCCGCCTCCGTCCACCAGTGGGCGACCGCGTCCCCCGCCCGGGAGCGAGTCTGGCGCCGCAGCCCCGCCGGGTGGGTTCAGGAGGCCTTCGGAGCGCGCAGGCCAGGGACGCGCGGTGAGAGCTACGGGCCCCGATGCTCGAGTCTGGGGGTTGCGGTGGGAGGACGGGGCGCTGCTGGAGTGGGCAGGACAGCATGGGGATGGGACGAGGGGTTCTGACCCGGGAGATTACCCCCTTCTATGCTTCGCCTGAGCCGCCGCCCCCTCCCCCTTTAGATCTGCACCGTCCCCTCCTTTACCAAGGGACGCTTGCCCTTCCAGTGCCCCTACTGAGCTAGAGCCTGCACTCTGGTAGCGGCTCACGAAGCAGCTGGGGCAGCAGGGACTGCCCCCGGGCAGGGCATAACGTCCTGCACCCAGAGGCCCGGCGCAGTCTTGGCAGCAGAAGTGGTTCTCGTGCCAGCGCCGTCCCTCGGCCTCGGTGCAGCGCTGAGAGAAGATCAGCTGGGAGAGGTTGAGGAAAACGATTGATTCCTTCATTCATTCACTCATTCATTCATTCATCCATCCAATAATACCTATACCCTATACCCATTAATGCTTAAGAAAAAAAATGCCCACAGGCATTCCGATTTGGAATACTTTGTCATTCTTGGATTCAGAGAAGGTGACTGGCTTTGGCCGGATCCTCTACGTAGCAGGTAGCACCGCCAGAAGTTAGACCCCGGAGCTTCCCTGACTCCCATCCCAAGGGTCAGGACTGTCTTTTATGTTGATGTTATGGTCTTTCTAGCATGTTCAAGCTCAGCATTGAGCATCTGGCATAGTGATGAGATAAAAATCTATTCAAGAATCTAGAAATGTTCTGAGTCTAAACTAATTTAAGGACCTCTGCTTGCACTGGGGGAGAGATAAAGGCAGCAGGTCCCACATGCCTAGAGCTCAAGAGAGAACGAAAGGCAACAGAGTGGCGCTGGCTGTTGCCTAGTTCTCTTTACCCTGTTTACCCTTTACTTCTACTAAAAGACCCTACAGCCTAGGAAGGCGTTCCCTGCTCCTGCATTGCTGGCCCTGGGGAAGAATTCCCCTAGTGTCTCCCCTTGGTGCTCTACCTGGTCACAAGCAGGACATCGAGGTCGCAACAGCTCTGCGTGATGGCGGCCACAGTAGAGATGCCCATCGTGGTAAAAGTAGATGAGGTTTATCAGGGCCTGACCACAGGCCTGGCAAGCAAAACAGGGTCTGTGCCAGCAGCACCGCTCACCAGCCCTGGCCGCAAACACCCCGTACTCTCCTGGATTCAGCAGCTTCTTGCACTGCCAAAGCAGAGGCACTGGGCTGGTCAGAAGCTGAATCTTCTTAGCTTCTCTCATTGGCTCTTCAACCACAACCCCAATCTGACTGCTCATGTTGGGCTGCAGGCCCATCTCCACCACAGAGGCCAACTCCCCAAACCTGCCTTCCCCCTTTCCCTAACATTTACCAAATCACCTATCCTGAAAACATTTCTCCACTAAACTCCCCACAACCCTTTCTGCAGAAGTGAAAGCGCAGAGGGTGTAGGAAGGGGAAGTGTCAGGGACGGAGAAGGGAGAGACATACTCCCTACCTTCTCACAGGTGTGTCCTTCAAGCTTGGGAGGTAGCAGGCGGGCCACCCCCTGTCCTAGGGATTTCTGCTTCCGCTGGGCACAGAAGAGTCGCAGTTGGGCCAGTTCCTCCTCCCCTAGGGCCAAACAGTAGCGCTCCTGCAGGAACAGGCCCCATGCACCCAGACATCAGGTCAGAGCACCACTAGGACTGAAATGTTCTCTAAGGCTTAGATGTTGGGTCGGAGGGAGGTAGAACCTTGGGAGAGCATAGCGGATGTGCTCGAGGAGGAGGGAAGAGAACACAATTAGGGCTTAGGTTCACTCTACTGCCAGGAGATGACCACCACTCAGGGCCGCATAACATTTAGTACCATCACTAGTGTGGCTCTTGTCCCCATTGAGCTAGGTCTCAGGATCACTTTGACTTCTGTTTTCTCTGTCTCATAGACTGTCTTGCCTCCCCTAGAGAATTGTAAGCCTTTAGGCTGCACATGGTGGGGCCTCAATAAATACTAAACAACCATATTTCTCCATTTGTGCATTCCATTCTTGATTTCAAATGCCGTTCATGTCCATTTTCCCATCTGCTCTTGAGCTACCCATTGTGACACGCAGAATGTGTATTACTGTACCTGTTATTAGTTGTGGAAACTGAGCTAAGGGGAACTATTTCTTCCAGCTACTGGCAGAAATGTAGTCATACCTCCTGAATTCTAGACCAGGATTCTTTCTTTCTTTCTTTCTTTTTT
>LZPO01089559.1:704539-722369 GCA_001675575.1 Neotoma lepida
TTTCGAGACAGGGTTTCTCTGTGTAGCTTTGTGCCTTTCCTGGAACTCACTTGGTAGCCCAGGCTGGCCTCGAACTCACAGAGATCCACCTGCCTCTACCTCCCGAGTGCTGGGATTAAAGGCGTGTGCCACCATCGCCCGGCAAGGATTCTTTCTACACAGTAAGTAACAAGGTGTGGAGAGGGAGTGAAGGAGGAGAGAGAGGGGAATCAGAGGGGCAACCCACATCACTGTCCTGTGGAGGAAGCTGCTGCAGGAGGGTCCGAAATGCAGGCCAGTTTGAGGCTTGGTTGATATCCAGGCAAGGTGGGCTCAAGCTTGAGCCTGGAGGAACCTGAGGAGAGACAGGAGGAGAAGAGGGGCGCCAGGTTTTCCCTTTTCCTCCCTTGTCCTTATCACTTTCCCTCCGGTTTATAACAACTCCCAAGCATCCCTCTTCACTTGGAGGGAAACCCTTCCTGTACATCACTAAGAAGAACAGTAGGTCAGCTGGGTGTGGTGGCCAGGCCTTTAACCCCAAAACTCAGGAGGCAGAGGCAAGTGGATCTCTGTGAGTTTGAGCCTGATCTACAGAGTGAGTTCCAGGACAGCCAGGGCTACAAAGAGAAACCCTGTCTCAAAAAACCAAAAAGAAAAGAAAAAAGGAACAGTAGGTCCACTCCTGGCCTGTGGCCTGCCTGGAAGGAACCCCCAAACACCACTCCATGTATTTGAAGCTCCCCGTTCACTCACTCCCTGGAGCCAGTGTCCGACAACTCAGACAGACCCAGGAGAGGTACTCTATGTTTGCAGCAATGAATTCCTGAGAAGAGAACATGTCTACAAAGAGTTAGGCAAAGCTGAGGGGGTGTGCATCCCTACAGTCTACCCACTGGGAGGCTCAGGTAGGAGGACTGGAAGTTCTGGGGCTTCATAACAAGATCCTGCCTCAAAGTGGGGGAGAGGGGACAGGGAATAGCAAAGTGGCTTAGCAGGCAAAGGCACTTACCAAGTCTAAGTCTGATTCCCTGGACCCGCATGGTGGAAGAAGAGAACTGACTCCCAGATTGTCCTCTGACCCCCACACGTGTTGTGGTACACAACACACACACACACACTTTAACAAAGTTTGGGTTTTGTTTGTTGTTTGTTTTGTTTGAGACAAGGTATCTCTCTGTAGCCCCAAATGGCCTGGAACTTGATACTCCATATATAGACCAGGCTGGCCTTGTACTCACAGAGATCTGCCTGCATCTGCCTCCTGAGTACTGAGACTAAAGGTGTGCACACCACACCTTGCTAATAAAGGTTTGATTTGTTTTTTTAACAGAAAGAAAAATGCAAACTGGTTGGTAGAAGGGGAATGAGGGCCAGAGGCTGAGAGCATGGTGGTCTCAGAAAGAGTGGGCCTCCTACCTGAACAGAGGTTTCCTCATAGCCCTCCACTGGCTGGTGGTCTGAGTCACTGTCTGAGTTTACTAGTGGATCTGGCTCCCTGAGCATTGGACCATCCTGTTGGAGGGACCAGTCAGAATTCTGAACTGACATTGATGATAGCCTGCCTGAAAAAAACAAAAAAACAACAAAACAAAACAAACAAACAAACAAAAAAACACAATGCAAGGTGCTTTACAAGTACCATCTCACAGTCCTGTCAACAGCCTGGTGAATTTGGTAGCCTCAGTGAACCCCTCCCCCCACCACACACACACACACACACACACACACACACACACACACACACACACTCACACACCTGCCTCCTCACTACACCCTACTCAGGCTGCTGCATATTTCCGTTTGGAGCCTGGTTGAAGGCCTCCTCACCAGGAACCCTCCTCACCTTCTCTGGCCTGTACCAGTTCTCCCTTCCCTGAGTGCTCAAAAGAAGCATGGGCAGTGACCCCGGATTAGCACCCAGTGTCTCCTCATCTAGTCTAAATGCCTCAAGGGTACAAGAAAATTTTGTGTCCACTCATTCTCTCTGAACCCATGGCCTGTCACAAACCAGGCAAGCCCTCTTCCACCAAGCTATACCACCTGCCTTTATAGCAGCGTGAGCTAGGATCTCATAGAGCCAAGGCTGGCCTTGAACTCCTGATCCTCCTGACTCGACCTCCAAAGGGCAGAAATGCAGGGCATGGACCACCACACCCAGCTTTATAACAGCAATGTTCATGGATAGCCCCAGTGCACCTCTTTAGCCACAGTTGAAATGGGATCACAGCGTCTTTGGGTGGGACTAACTATGGCAGTAGAGAAAAGATGGGCCCTGCTCTGGATGAGGTTGCTGGCTAGTGAGCAAGAAATGTAACCAGAGAGAACAGGCTTCATGTGCATGCATTCTGGGTGAAGGGTTGGGTTGTGTGGGATGGTGCGAGTCAGAGCAAACTTCTATGTTTATTCAGTGTCAGTGACTATTCTAGAACTTTCCATAATAGGGTCCATTCTTACAGTCCATTGAAGCAGTTTCGTCCAAACTGTTTTACAGTTGAAAAACCACCCAACCAACCAAACCATTGACCAATGAGCAAACTAGAAGGCTAAGGGGTTTTAGGAGGTAATCTACCTCAGAGCAGCAGCTAGGCTCAGGAGGACCAACAGTAAATCACTAGGCTTTTGGGTGTCATGCAGGTTTTCTTTATAACCACCAGAGCCCCTCCCAACTCCAAACCCCCCCTCAATCCCCCTTCAAATATCCAGTGCCACCCTTCCCTCCTTCCTGGCTCTACACCCACCTGCTTCCTTCCTGTTAGTCCCTCCGGTCAGGTTTCCTGTGGAAGGTGGCCAGGATGGACTGTCCACACTCGGGGATAGGAACAGCCACACCCCTTAGCAGCACTGTTTCAGCTCCACAGAACAAGGGGCGGGGGAGGTTTCTGGGGCCCCAGAAGGGGACTTGTACCCTCTTCCAGATTGGTTCTAGTTTGCATGGAACTGTCTGGCACAGAAATAACTATCAGAAATCAGACCTCTACCCATCACTCTTCCTGTCCCCCACCTCAGAGCAACCTAATTCACCTCCAGCTACCATTGGACCCCATCTTACTAACATGCTGGTTTCCTCACATAATTCCCCTCCTCTCTCCTTTCAGGTAAAAACAGGCCAAACACTGGCTCCTGCCTCTCGCCCCAGATGAACCCGAGCTCAGGGGTTGGACCTCCCCAAACAACACCTATTCTTGGAAGCATGAGCCCCAGAGGTCCTAGGGACTGGAGAGCAGTAGACATGGGAAGGTGTCCCTGAACCAGAGGGGAAAAGGGAGGGGCGTGTACATTTTCATAAAGTGGCCTTTCGACAGAGCCCCAAAGTTTTCCTAGGACTTTGCAGGTCCACCCGGAGGGCGGAGGCTCGACGTGTGCTTACCCAGTTCGCTTGGGGTCCCTGTCTAGCTGCTGGTTTAGGAGTGGGGACTCAAGACGCTCCGCAGGGGTCCCAGAGTGGCCAAGTGCAAGCGCCCGCGCTGTGCTGGAGAGACCCGCCGTCGGGCCACGCCGCAGCCACGCCCCCAGTGGTCCCCACCAAATAGGTGCTGCAGACTAAGGAAAGCGCTCGTGGGTCTCAGGGCGGGAAGGGCGCAGGTTTCCATGGACTTAGCGACGCGATGCACCACCGCCAAGCCTGCCCGCTGGAGTCTCTCGGCCCGCCCCCGGCTTCAGCCCCGCCCCTCTGCGGGCCTCTCCAGCTCCGCCCCTCTGTCCCCAGTGGTTCCCTCGCCACTTTCCCTCCTGGATTCCGAATCCTGTCCCGCTTCAGTCCTCCGATCCGCTCTGTTACCTTTCGTGATTCTCTTCTGCTTGAGAGATTGCTGATACCTCTGTTCCCCGCCCCACCCCGCGCCGGGCCCCTTCTCTAGGCAGGCCACGCCCCTCAGGAGTCCCAGTCCCCGTCCCCGAGCGCCCTCTGGCGTCTGCGCATGCTCTCTGCCCCCGACTGCAAAGTCCTCCAAAGGGACCTTCTAGGCTGCCTGCCGGTTGCCCCCGCGCGGGTCGGCAGGCCCGCAGCGTCTCGTTGGTGCAGCCAGCGACCTCCGACCCCGCGGGAGCGGGGCGGGGCGGGGCGGGAGGCCTTAGCTGCGGGCGGGCGGCGGCTGCTGCAGCGGGACCCGGGAGCGGGGCCCGGCGCCGCCCGGGCCGCGGGGCGATGTGAGTCGGGGCGCGGCGGGGCGGGGACCAGGCGGCTCTACCGAGGCCGTGTCGTGCCGCGCCGCAGTCTCCGCTCCTACCCTAGAAAGCCCCAAGCGGGCGGGCTGGCGGCGGACCCGGGGGCTGGGGGCGGGGATGCAGGCTCGGAGCGCGGCCGCGACCTCCGCATTCCGTCTGGGTGTCTAGAAAACCTGTAACCAGTTCTGCCTCTCTCTCCCCAGACCCCACCCTCTCCCCTCCCCCTGGTTACACCTTCGGGTCTCCAGGATCGCGCAGAACCCCCCTCACTCACTCTCCCAACCCTCTGAAATACCCACAGACACATCTAGTTCTCCCCTCAGTGGCCCAAAGACTTCCGCAGTCACCGTCCTGAAATTCCTCAGCCTTTTCATTCTTTTTGCACCATGCCCGAATCCAGGATCCTTGCCCATCTTCTCCCAAGACTTCGTATACGTTTTCAGACCTCATACCTCCATCTAGTGCTTATTCCCAATCCTATCTACCTCAGACCAGAGCCTCCCCGCCCCACCCAATGTAATCCCACTCAATGGGTTATCTAAAAGAAAAAGAGGGGAGTCGGAAAGGTGCAACCCCTCCCCCATCTTGCATCCAGTAGCTCTTGGCTTCACATCCCTTCCCAACACCCTGTTGAGAGTTTAAGCCCCCATGGTCTTTTCAGTACCTGCCTTTAGCCTGCACACATTTCCTTCAGCCTGCTTCCTCCTTCCAAAGAATTAGCCAGACCAAGAGTGTGGGGTTCTTTTACCTAAGAGCTGTACAAGGATGCAGGGCTGGTGGGGGGACACTGGGAAGTACTGTTTTCCTGGAACAGGAAGGAGGGATTTCAAGAGTTTTCCTCCGAGTCCTGGTTTGTTGATTCATCTACCTAGGGCTCAGATAATCTGAAAATGTGCCTCTTGTTGTAACTGGCCTTTCTGACAATAGGAACAGAAAGTCCAGCTGTCAGATGGGAAGTGCTTTATTAATACCTACTTCTAGAAGTTACTTCAACTAGAACTCCCATAGTTACAGATATTTCCTCAAAAGGGAGGGGGGAGACAGGAGTTAGAGGTGGTGGAAGGAGAAGGACAGAGCCCACCACCACCACCCAGATATGTCTTAGCAACAAAACATCTGGAACGTTGGTTTTCAGAATCTTAACCTGGTGCTCTTGCCGAACTAGCATATTGCTATATTGTTCTGAGAAAGAAAACTTTCTATAGGGTTAAAATTCTCTGCAAGGTTAGATGATGGTCTGAGTGGCACTTGGACCAGGATTCAGAGGGGACTTAAATGATGGCTGTGCTGGGCATCTCAGAGTTCATTGTCATTGGTCCTAGGAAGTTCCTTCCAGGGCTGAGAATTTGTGGTCATTTCATCTTGTGTTCATCTTGTGAGATCTTGTGTTCATTGGTCTTCCTAGTAGGACCCATTAGGACCTAGACCGGATAAATGCAGGTGGGATACACTGACAACAGGTCTGTTTCATGAAGAATTGGGGTTGAGGATAGGTTTCCATTAATGTGTGGTCTCTGTCTCCTGTGCTAGGTGAGCCCCAGGTGTGACCCACAGGGATCCAGGTGACTTCTCTGCAGACTCTTTGCCATGCCATCCCACCAAGGACGGGGGGAGTAAAGTGGGAATCCTTTCCCATGCTCCTCCCGTGGTCGGCTCCCCAATGGCCTGGGTGAGGTAAGAACTGTGGCTAGGTGTCACTTCTGTAGAGTTTCTTGGGAGGAATGTAGGGAATAGGTCCATGGGTTGTTCCAGGTTCTTCCACAGCAGCAGAAGTTCCTGGATAATCCACTGCCTCATGGCTTTTTGCAGCAAAGTAAACCTCTTAAAACTGCTGGCTGGGCCTCGAATGTAGCTCAGCAGCAGAGCCCTTGTGTAGCGAGTGNGGAGTACTGGGTTGGATTTCCCACACTAAGACCAAAACAACAACAAGACCTCTGTTTGGAATCTGTCCAAGTGTTTCTTGTTCCCTTAGTCACAAAGGTCTAAGTGGTTTCCTCTCCTTATTAAGGCGGAAACCCGTCTGTCGGGACATGTCATCCAGTTACCAGTATCCTAAAGGGAAAAGCCGGCCAAGGTCTCTTATCTCTGCTCTGGCCTTTGGGAAGAAAACTCAGCATTCTGTTAGTTGTTTTAGTTTTGGAGTGCTGGGAATTGAATCTGGTGCCTCATATAAAGTATCTACCCCTGAGCTACATGCTCAGCCCCAACATTTTTTTCCTCAGTGAAGGAATACCTAATCAAGGTTTTTAAGAAATCATGCTAATTTGAGCCCGGCCTGGTAGTATGCACTCTTATCCCCAGCACGTGAGAAGCAGAGACAAGAAGATCTCTATGAATTCTAGTGGCTAGTCATTAAGAATGGGTTTGTCCTTGGTGGTGGTGGTTTGGTTTTTTGTTTTTTGTTTTGTTGTTGTTGTTTGTTTGTTTGTTTTGTTTGTCTTTTGGTTTTTTGAGACAGGGTTTCTCTTTGGAGCCTGTCCTGGAACTCACTCAGTAGCCCAGGCTGGCCTTTGAACTCACAGAGATCCTCCTGCCTCTGCCTCCCGAGTGCTGGGATTAAACGGGTGCTCTACCACCACTGCCCAGCTCACTGTGTTTTATGATCACAGTGTAGCAACAGTTTACTTAAAGAGAACATCAGAAATACTAATTTCCGGTGGATATGGGGTGGGGCAAGGGAGGAAAGCGAGAACATGGATGGAATGGAATGGGTAAGGTGAAAAACGAGGAAAAGAGAAAGGAACAAGATGGCATCTGGGACACCCAAGTGACACTGTGTTTGCTGAATCCAAATGAGGACCTCAGGCCGTCACACAAGTGAGGCTTCCACTCTCCGCACCTTATTACAGCCATGCTGCCTTTCCAGCTCAAGACTCTGTCCATATCACTCACGGGTCAGAATCCTGTGTGCTTCCCAGGGCCGGACTGACTGTAACCTCGGAGACTCTTGCCACCCCCCACCTGCAGGAATTCTTAACTCATTCTAACTTGAATTAATGTTTATCCCAAGCGTGTTTGGCTGTGGATTGAGAGAGAATCCCCTCGGGGTGTGTCTGTGTCATGCAACCTCTTGGCCAAAGGACGTGCTCACAGCACAGTGTTCTGCTCAGAGCTACTTGGCAGGGTTGCTGGTGACCTGCTCATCCCTTGTCTTTCCCTAGGGTGGACAGGCTGCTCTGACACCATGGGGAGCTGCTGTAGCTGCCTGGACAGAGACAGTGTGCCACACAACCACCCTACCAAGTTCAAGGTACCCAGAGCCTCTCCCCACTCCAGTTCCCAGTGGCCTGTTGAGTTTAGGCCTCCAGTATCTCTAGGAAAGGGGAGACAACAGGCTGTGGTTATGGACTCATTAAGGCGCCTTGTGCTTGGCTCTTTGGCTTCTGAGGTAGTGGGGAGGTGCTTGTTTTTTATTTTTGGGTGTTCTCTGCCCTTTCCTTGCCACCAAGAATAATGTTTTAAAGAGAGCATACATAGCCCCAAAGAAACACTCTGTTGGTGTTTCATGAACCTTAGCTTGTACATCCCATAGGAGGCGTCTTCTCACACTGGGGTTTGTCAGGGCCAGTGTTCTCCCTTCCCAACCGGAGACGGAGCCCTCAGCAAGTTTGCACAGTCGGGGGTTGGAGGCTGGCTGTATTTGTTCTGCCTTGGGCCTGTCAGCAAGTCTTTAGACTTGGAATTAACAGTTAAACCATTGCTCATTGATATCCTGGCCTTTGAATATTAAGCCCCAGGAAGTCCTTGAACATTGGACAGCTAACCACCTAGCCTTGGAGGTCAACAGGTGACCTCTTTCCTGTCTGTGCAAATGACAGAGCTGAGGGTCATAGAAGAGATTTCCCCAGAGAATTGTCATGACCCATGGCACTGCTCTGTGTGACCCAAGAGAGCCAGTGTACCTGTGGTACAGCTAAGAGCAACTCAGTCTCCTGGCCCTAGCCCTGCATGACACTGCCTCCCAGTGGCTCAAGGTTCCTGGGTTCTCTAGTGACCCTGGGTCCACTCCCTACAGGTGACAAATGTGGATGATGAAGGGGTGGAGCTGGGCTCGGGGGTGATGGAGCTGACCCAGAGTGAGCTGGTGCTGCACCTGCATCAGCGGGAAGCTGTCCGCTGGCCCTACCTCTGTCTGCGGCGCTATGGTTACGACTCTAACCTCTTCTCCTTTGAGAGTGGCCGCCGCTGTCAGACTGGCCAGGGTGAGTACCTGCTCTGCCTCCAGGACAGGGACATGAATTTGTTATAGAACTGGAGAATGTCCCTTAACATCCTCCCATCAGACATCAGACTTGGTGGTGTTGCTCAGAGCAGGGAAAAGCCCTAGCCAGGGGCCTACAGCCTGTTATTTGAGAATTACGTGGACCCAGACCAGTACTCTCCACTCTTCAGTCACTGCTGTTCCTCCTGGGAGGGAGCCTTTGTGGGAACACTTGTTGCATAATCCATGAAGTAGCCAGTGCTCCTAGGCCAGAGCCTACCTAGCAAAGACAAACCACTCTTCCCATTGTTGCCATATTTCCAGGGTCCTACTGCCCTTGAAGTAGGGAAAAAACCTTCTGAGCTACCATGTCATACACCCTGGGCCCCNTACATAATGGAAGAGAGGTCAGGTAGAAGACTGGGTGCTTTGGACTGAGTGGCTTGGGGTGGGAGATCTGGGGAAGCAGGATCTTGGGTTTCTCATATACAGATTAACCTTCAAGAGCCCAACCTTTATCTGCCATCACCTGTGGGTAGTGGAGTGTACTGGATCCCCTGCCATGCGCCCTCTGCCGCAGAGGTCAGGGGCAGCAGTGGAGTGTACTAAATTCTGTACCATATGCCCTCTGCAGCCAGAGGTCAGGGGCCAGCAGGTTGCTTCATGAGGTCTGGGCTTGNCTGTTAGGTCCAGATGTGGCTCAGCAAAGGAGTCCTTGGGATTGTGATGCAGGTGCACAGAGGTAGAGACCCGTGTCTGTCCTGAGACAGCAACAAACCAGTGAGTCTCCCGGGTTGACTGTTGTAAGGTCCTTTGCCTCCACACACCTCATCCCTGTAGTTCATGGGTACAGGACAACATGGCATGTGAGCAGAGAGATGAGGCAGAGGCGGTCTTGCTCCTGGTGAGGTTGATCTGTACTTGGCACCTGAGAGANGTTGTCCTAGTTCTCAGTGTAGGGCTTTTCCTAATACCAGGCTTTCTCTGCCCCCTTCTTCCCTTCTCCCCTCCCTCCCTTCATTCCTTCCTTCCCTCCTTTCTCCTCCTCTCCCCCTCCCATCCCCTTTGAGATGGTCTTGTTATATGTGGCCCTCACTAGTCTCCAAACTCCTGGTAAGTCTCCTCTCACCTCCCAAGTGCCTGGTTCACAGCAGGGCGTCACTGTCTCTTTTTGTCTTTTCCAGCTTTTACATTTCCTGTCAGGCTAGCCCTTTCTTTCTTCCTCATCTTTCTCATTCTGTTTCTACAAACTTCTGTTACCCTATACTAGGGCTAATGGGTAACATTATAACAGTAATATAATATTCATTGTCCATATTCCCATTTAACNGTATTTATAATTATGTGGATGTGGTGCTGGGGTTAAACCCAGAGCCTGTACATGCTAGGCAAACATTTTACCACAGATTCCACCCCTCCCCCTGGTTTTTTGAGACAGAGTTTTAATGGGTAGGTCAAGCTAACCTTGAACTTTGTGACCAACTATGAGTGTGTGGTGCCATACCTGGTAGTGTCTCTACCTTTGCTGTGGGTGTGTGCATAAGGTGTCCCCGTAGCTTCCCCTGAATTCCATGATCCTGTGCTACAGAGCCCCAGGCTGGCATCTTCAGAGCCCTTGAATTCCAGGTGCTCAGCCCAGTCCTCCCACTTTGGGGACAGCCTGGACTTGGAAGGGCTTAGAGGCCAACCGCACTCAGGAGCCACAGGACTGCCTTGCCCTGTCTCTCTTCAGCTCTGCCCATCTTTTCTTTTTGCACAAGAACCCAAGCTCTGTGAGGAACCTATGCGCAGAGACAGGAAGCCTTTGCTTTCTGGCTAGCCTTTGGGCTAAGTGTTCTGNGAATGATCTGGGAGTAGGTCAGCCCCATCTGTCCTTAGAGGGCCAATTAGTGGAGTTGGCTACACTCTGAATGGAGCCTACTTTTCCCGAGGATCAGGGAATGGTAGGAGCTGGAAGATGGGGCAACTCTCTGTAGTTTGCCCCTCACCCTGGGAGGCACCCATCCTTATGAAAACAACTGTACCTTGGACATTGTGGCTGCAGTGCTGGGTCTTGGGATGATAGTAGTAGGTAGTGTGGGGACCCAGATGCTTTGGGTTCATCCCCTGTCCCCTCCAGTGTCTCTGGGATTCTGGAACGCCCCTGGGACAAATGCTCAGAAAAGGAGAGGCACCAGGGTGGGACTGGAGTTCAGGACATTTCCTTTTGACTAGCCAGTCCGGTGGGAGGAGCCTCACTGCTGCTCTGCCTTCTCCAGGGATCTTTGCTTTCAAGTGCTCGAGGGCAGAGGAAATCTTCAACCTGCTGCAGGACCTCATGCAGTGTAACAGCATCAACGTGATGGAAGAGCCAGTCATCATCACGCGTAACAGCCACCCCCCAGAGCTCGACCTCCCTCGAGGGCCCTCACAGCCCACTGGTGAGGAGACCCCCACCCCAGGAACCCTAGTGCATACACTCATGAGCACAAGGCTGGGAGGCCCAAGTCAAGCTAGCAGGTAGGGGAGAGCTGGGTTGAGCCAGCTTTTCTGGACATTCACCCATCATCAGAACCATTCCTGAGGATGGATCAGTCCTGGGCAGGGCCAATTGGGTGACTCAGGCTGGAGCTGCAGAGTCCTGGGCCTTGGGTCGACTAATAGTTGGGGAGCAGGCAGGAAGACGTTGGGTTGCCATAGAAACAGCAGTCTGGAGCTTTTTGCTTCCTTCTGTCTCCTGGGCTAGGTCACANACAGCANCCGCCTCTCCTGGCTTGCTGGTGCTGCCATCNCTGGCTGTGACTGTAGAGGNTCCCACAGTCTGTGCTTGCTGGGTCACTGAGTCAGACCCCGCAGCTGCTTATTGCTCTGCATTCCCTGGCCTGGTCTGTGAGAAACAGGAGGGACAGAAATGGCCCCTGTGTTTGTGGAGTTTCGTTGTGCTCATTGGCGAAACTTGACTGGGGTCATGGGATGGTCCAGGGGTGACAGGTGTACCTTCAGTGTTTAAAGTCAGGCTGTGACAGAGTAGGAGNCTGGGTCAGCCTCATGATGGCTTCAAAAGGCAGGGCAGGGTTCAATTGCAGAGGAGAATGAAGGGCTTCCAGTTCAGTGTGGTTAGTCACAATAGGGGCCTTGAGAGTGTCTTGCCTTGCCGTCGGAGGAGTTGCAGGGCACCCCACAAATGTCTGCATGTGATTGTAAATGATTGTCAAGTGATTCCCATACCCTCCCCTTGCCTGCCACCTCTAGGCTACACTGTCTCCAGCCTTTCCAATGGCTGCCCTGGCTGCCCTGGAGAGGGCACACGGTTCTCTGCTCCCCGCCGACCCTCCACAAGCAGCCTGCGACACCCCTCGCTTGGAGAAGAGTCCACCCACACCCTCATTGGCTCCGATGAGCAGGTGCGCATATGTTGGGCTGAACTCTAGGTGGGCATGGTGTGGGAGTCCGTCGGAGTCCAGCTCCGACCTGTCGAAGGGTTCTTGTGGGGAGGAGAGAGGANTGAGGAANTANTAGATAGAANTATAGACATAGATGGAGAGGAAAACAAAGGACACAGGATAGTTTTGGGGGGCCCTGGGTCAATAGCCAGCCTCCTNGAGGTTTATTCCAAAAGGCTTTTTATATAATGCCAAGGGGTGAGTCAAAAGACCTTTCCCTTTCAAGATCAAAGCACAACATATAGCCAAGTGTAGACCCTTCCAAACACCTGGTACTGGTAACCACACCTGTGGCTAAATCATCCCATTATGCAGCCCTGCTGGATAAAGCAAGCTCAGATTCTCTGATCTTGAGTAAGGTCTTACTAGGGAGCCTCTGTGGGCCCCCACAGGATGGGGTCTAGGAAAGTGTTGGAGCCCATTTAGGTTTCCTAGTGGCTTTACCCAGCAGGTCTGCATAAAGAGGATGATTGGACCACAGGCATGAGTACCAGGAGTCTGAGATGGTTTGCACTTGGCTGAGATGGGGAGAAGTCTTTTGCCCCACCCCTTGGCATTCCTATAAATACCCTAGGGCAGAGACAGTCGGGGCCCATTGGAATAGGTTCCAGGCCCTCCTGAGGCTATCCTGTATTTTCTGTCTGTTTCTCTCTCCTCTATACTTCTAACTAATATTACCTGCTGCTCCTACTCAAGAGTACCCTGGGGAAAAGTGGGGGTGGGATGACCCCCCCCAGGAAAGGTTGTAGGAAGGGACAGAAACTCAGTGGGCCCCTTTCCTCCCCCAGAAGGGTGGCAGCGTGTTGGGAGGTTTGGAGGCGGCAGAAGAAACTCTGGCTCTTTTCCTGTCTTCTCCCATTCTGTTCCTCTGCCTTCCCCTTCCTCCTAGTCCTTGGACCNACTTGTTTCACTTGACATCTTTCCCCTGCAGTCCCACACCTATGTCAACACACCAACTGGTGAAGAAGACCACCGCAGGAGTCGCCACTGCCTGCAGCCACTGCCTGAGGGCCGGGCACCCTTTCCACCGCAGACCCGGGTTTCTGACCAGCGGGACCCACAGGTGTTCTTGCAGCCAGGGCAGGTCAAGTTTGTGTTGGGCCCCACCCCTGCTCGTCGACAGGTGATCAAGTGTCAGAGCCTCTGCCCCAGCAAGCACGATCCTCCCCATCACAACAACAACGAGGGTCCTTCTGAGTGCCCAGCCCAGCCCAAATGCACCTACGAGAATGTCAGTGGGAGCCTGCGGCAAGGGGCTGGCTGGAGACTGAGCCCAGAGGAGCCAGGGTGGAGTGGCCTGACCCACCGTCGGGCTGCCCTGCTGCACTATGAGAACCTTCCCCCGCTTCCCCCTGTGTGGGAGAGCCAAGTACAACAGCTGGGCGGAGAGGCCGGGGATGATGGGGACTCCAGGGATGGGCTTACACCATCCTCAAATGGCTTCCCCGATGGTGAAGAGGATGAAACCCCACTACAGAAACCCACCAGCACCCGGGCCTCTGCCCGTAGCCACAGCAGCTTCCCTGTCCCACTGACCCGCCGCCGAGGCTCCCCAAGGGTCTTCAACTTTGATTTCCGACGGCCAGGCCCTGAGCCCTCAAGGCAGCTCAACTACATCCAGGTGGAGCTCAAGGGCTGGGGCACAGACCGTCCCAAGGGGCCCCAGAACCCCTCAGTGTCCGGAGCTCCTGGACCCACCCCACACCCTGCTCGCAGCTCAGACTCCTATGCCGTGATTGACCTCAAGAAGACCGTGGCCATGTCCAACCTGCAGAGGGCCCTGCCCCGAGATGACGGCACTGTCAGGAAGACTCGGCACAACAGCACCGACCTGCCTCTGTAGACCTGGTCCTCCACCTGCCTCTGCCTCCTGCAGGGAGACCTCCACCTCGCCCACCAGCCCAGGACTCACAGCTGCTTTGCAGAAGACACTGGGGTGGACCAGATGTTTCCCTGCATTGCTGGAGTCCCTAAAGATGTCAGCCACTGAGAGTCCAGTTCCCCAAGCTGGGGAGGGGAGAGGGTGAGCTGGAGAGGAGGGAGCCATGGTGTAAACTGTGAAGGGTTCCCAAGGTTGCATTTTGCACCCTTCCCTAATGTCCATTTGTCTTGTCTGTCAGCTGTCTGTCTGTATGTGTTTTCTCTTTTTCTTTTCTTTTTTCTTTTTTTTTCTTTCTTTTTGCTTGGAGTTTTGAAACATTTTGTACGTGTTGATTTTATTTATCAGTTTATTTTTCTATTTATTGTTTTAAATGTAACTTAACATATTTATTATTAATATAATTATTTTTAAATTCTGGTTCAGTGAGTGCTATCTTCTTGTGCCGTCTTTCCTGGCAGGAGTCTGGATTNCAGAATGGGCAGGCCTAATAGAGATGGGTGCTTCATTCTGGCAAATCCACGCTTGTTGTCAAGTCTGTGGTCATTTCTTTTACCTCTCTAAGAAGCCCCAGCATAAACCTTAGAGTTCCAGGGATGGACCGGCTCCTGCAAAACAAGACCCCATTGCTGGGAGCCCAGATGTAGAGGGAACCTGGAGGGAATGTGCCCTAAGAGATGGCATTCACCTCACAGGCTGGAATGGACCAGGGAGAGGAGGTGAACCACTTCACAAGACTCTCCTCTGCAGCCCCTCAGGCAAGCCCCATGGGCTGCTGCTGTCCCTTGGGATGTTGCCTCAAACATAGACCACAGCTTCTCCTCAGCTACCCCCAGCACAGCTGAGCCCAGGCCAGCACCTTCACACAGGATTTTGCTAAAATCCCAGAAATAGCCCAAGGAAAACCATATGACATGTGACTAGCCTTCCAGCTTGTTGTTTGAGGCTTTCCTGGAGAACCACCCTAGGATGGGGCATCCAGGGGCCTCTACCCCTCCTCAGGCCCAGCAGGCCCAGTGGATCTCCTGCCAACCCCCATCACTCAGGCCACCTGGTGCCCTCTTGTGGCAGGGACTCCATTCTTCCTCAGGCTGTTTGTGCCTCCTCCCTGTCATGAGCTCTGAAGCCTAAGAGAGGATGAAAGCCAGTTTGCCCAGCATGTATAGACAGTCCTTCTCTCTGGGCGCTTTTTGTGTGCCAACTCCCTGTCCTGTGCAGTGAGCATGTGGCCCTCTTCATCAAGGCAACAGTCCAGGATGGGGCTCACTGCCTTCCCTCTGCCACTGTCTGGCCTCTTGGACCTCTTCTGTGTGGAGAGCAGACTGAGAACGCCCTCCTGACCATGGATATTACTTACACTTTCTAAACGGAGAAGGAGGACTGGTCACGGCAGGATTGAGAGAGTCCCCTCAAGTGGGGCCCTGCAGGATCCAGGAGGAGACTGCTGCCTTACTCAGGAGCTGCTGGCCACAGACCCTTCTCCCTCTTGCGCCCTGTTGATGTCTGAACCGGGGGATAACTGTCTGCAGAACAGACTCACTTCAGCACTGTGGCAGGGTGCTCCTGAGGAGGCTTCAGTGCTGCTCCTGTGTCCTCCAGCACACATCCCTGTTGTTGTTGTAGCCTCTAGTCAGGAGGGCTTGTGTCTATACACAGGAAGGTCAATCGGGCTGGGAGGCAGGGTGCAGGAGATGTGGCTGTGCCAGGATCAGGCCTTGGGACCCTAGCCACACTTCAACAGTTACAGGTCCATGCTGACAGACTGGCTTTCCCCCTNGTATCCTGCCCTCCTCTCCTCTCCCTCTACCCCTGTGGAAATNGAACGCAGGGCCTCATGCGTACTAAGCAAACAGTCCATGCTGAACTAACTACACCCCCAGTCCTCCAGATTCCTCCACCCTGACCGTGGGCACTGCCGAGGGGTGGCCAGAGGCTGCTGTAGTTGAGAGACCAGGTTCTGTCCCTGGCTCTNCCACTCTGCAGGGTTAAGCAAGTGGGCCTCACTCTGCACCTGGAAGATGTGGAGCTAATGTGACAATAGCCAGCCAGATGATGAACAGGATTCTACTTTGAAAGCAGACAGATTTCAAGTACGGTGCTGTGCACCTTTAGTCCTAGCACTTTGGTGGTAGATGCAAGTGGATCTCTGAGTTTAAGACAAGCCTGGTCTGCACAGCAAATTCCGCCCAGCCAAGATATATAGTAAGGTCCTGTCTGAAAACCAAGGAGCCCAGTCGCCCCCACTTCAGACTTGCTGCATTCCTTTAGAGACCCTTATCCTTGTTCTCTTGGTTCCAAAAGCTGCTCTGANTCCCTGGAACAAGTCACCATTGCTTCAGTGGGAAAGTCCAAGACACAGGCCCCAGAAATTGGACCCCAGCCCAGTGGGGCCCTCGGCCTTCCCCTTCCCCCTCTGCCTCTGATCCACATCTACTACAGGAATGTTCCTTCCCCAGGGACAGGGTAGGGTGTGAGANGACTGCTTTCCTACAGGAAGGGGTGGATGGGCNAATGGGCACAGTGCCCAGGAGGGTAACAGCTGCCCTTCTGTGGGGACCTATCCCTCAAAAGTCAGGGCTGGGAGCTTAGATGGAATCGGCCATGTTTCCAAAAATCAATAGCCACCATTAGCGGCTGGGCACTCCCTTTTCTTCTTTAGAAGCAGGAGCTGCTGGCCCCCTGGGCTTCCCTCAGGAAAGGACAGGATCCAGCATCCTGTCTGAGTGACATTTCGGGTCAGACCGGAGAGGCCCTCCCCAAACCCACCCCTGTGTAATAACAAGGTTTCACCAAATATACACAGAGCGGCTTTCCACAGAGGCTGCAGACCATTTATCTCTGTCAGGCCTCACTGGGCAGGTTTTGTTATCGCGGTGTCCAGGAGAGGAAACAGGCCNGGAGGTGAAGAGACTCACCTCAGGCTATGAGTTAATTAATGGCTTGTACTGGGGCTGGATGCCAGTCGTGTGTCCTTCCCACCCCTGCTCTGGGCCAGGCCTGGCCTGACTGGGGGCCGCTCCCCATACCCAAATGACTCCATTCTCAGTAGAACCACACTCCAGTGCCCCCATTAGAAATTCTTCNCAATTCCAGGCCAGGACCCTGCCTTAACTACTCAGTGACCCTGCTCCTCCCAAGCCTGTCCAACACCCACAGAGCCACCCTGCTCCTATACTCTTTTACATCCTCAGGGACAGCTCCTTCTGTCCATGGGAGGGGCCAGGGCAGGTGTGTGGGAGACTTGACCTTGCCTGCCCTGATTTCCCCTTGTGGGTAGGAAGACCTCTCAGGTCAGGTCGGGTTAAAGGATCCTGAGTACTGGGTGCTCCAACAAGTACCTTAAAGTGAAATCCTACTCAGAGGTGAAGGGATCATGCTACATGCTGCGAGGCCTCCTCCTAAGTCTGGTGGAGAAGAGCTGAGCAGGGTGCAGTATCCCAGCCCAGAAGTGTTAGTTACTTGTCTCATTGCTGTGAAAACATACCTGACAAAAGTGGGTCATGGAAGGGTTTGGCTCACAGTTTGAGGTACATAGAAGAAGGGTGGCATCCATTCAGTCAGGAGCTGACATTCAGCTCACTTCCTCCTTGTCCTGTCTGGGACCCCAACCTATGGAATGGTGCTGCCCACAAGTATGGTGGGTCTTCCTACCTCAATTAAACCAACCTAGAAACTCCCTCACAGACATTCCCTAAAGTTTGTCTCCTAGGTGATTTTAAACTTTGTCAAGTTGGCAGTCAAGGTTAACCAGTACAGGCCTGGGAGATGGCTTGGTGGTTAAGAGCACATCCTGTTCATGCAGAAAAACCAAATTNAGTTCCCAGCATCCATGTTGGTCAGCTCACACCTCATGTAACTACAGCTCCAGAGGATCCAGCATCCTCTCCCCCGCCTCTGTGGGCACACATACCTATAACACAGACATAAATAAAAACAATTTTTTTTTTTGGCTTTTTGAGGCAGGGTTTCTCTATGTAGCTTTGGCTGTCCTGGAACTTGTTCTGTAGACCAGGCTAGCCTTAAACTAACAGAGATCCACCTGCCTCTGCCTCCCAAGTGCTGGGATTAGAGATGTGCATCACCACAGTAAAAGCAAATCATAAAAACTGGATTAACCACCAGGTGGTGGCACACACCTTTAATCCCACACTCAGGGCAGAGACAGGCACATTTCTGAATTTGAGG
>LZPO01089559.1:736819-748421 GCA_001675575.1 Neotoma lepida
GAGTTCAGAGAGAAGCCAGGCCTGGTGGTGCAGACTGTGACTCCAGGAGTGGTGGGATGGAGAGAGGAGGGCTCAAGGTCTTGCTGGCCAGCCAGCAGAGATGAAGCGGTGAGCTTTAGGATCAGTGAGAAAGCCCATCTCAAAAAAATATGGTGAATGGGGCTGGAGAGATGCTACATCAGTACTTACTGCTTTTTCCAGAAGATCCAAGTTCAGGTCCCAGCACCTATCCTGGGTATCTCACAAACACCTGTAACTTCAGGCCCAGGGGATACAANACCCAACTCCAGTCTCCCATGGCATTCACACACATGTGCCATGCANGCACATGTACATATATATAAATATCTTAGAAAAATAAGGTGGAAAACTGATCAACAAAATACACCCTGACATCAACCTCTGACCTCCACACATGCTTACACAGATGAACAAACCTCTTTCACACACACACACACACACACACACACACACACACGCACACACGCACACATATGCACCCACGCACACATGGACTTGGGATTGTTGCTTTATGATGGACTGAGAAGGGCTACAATCTGAAGTCTAAGGCCCTGTCTGAACACTATATGAAAGAATAACATAATTGATTAGTGATGTCTGCCAAGGTTGACTTGATTGATTAGTGATGTCTGCCACAGGTGAAGGATAAGCAATGGTTGTCATATTGTTTTTGGTTTTGTTTTGTTTTCCCATACAGAGAACTCACTATGTAGATGAGGCTAGCCTCAGACTCACAGAGATCTGCCTGCCTCTGCCTCATGAGTGCTGGGATTAAAGGTGTCTGCCACCACGCCCAGCTTAACAAGCATCCAACTCTGGTTGTCATATTCTAGAAACACTGNCAGCTCCCTGTGTGACATTGTCTTCAACTGTTTAAGAAGTCATGTGCAGAAAGAGACACTTCCTTTGAGTTAGAGGTTGTAGAATTTGGGTAAAGTCATGGGGCTAGGAAATAAATACCATAAGGAAAAGAAAATCAGTTTTCCACAGTGGTTTCAGAGTAGGTGGGCACCACAGGGAGGACCCTACGGGCTTTGTCTGGGTCTTGGAAGGGAAGGTAGCTCTCACAGGTGTATGTGCAAAGTGGGAAAACAGCAGGGCTGCTAAGGAGAAAGCAAGGAGGATGTGTAGAGGAGAAAGGGAAGGTGAACTGTGGGTAGAAACCTGACCACTGGGATAATAGGGTGTGAGGAGCAGCTAAGCCCCATTGAAAACAGTCTGGTGGGCTTTATCAATTGTTCTTGATTTCTGGAGCCTGAGACAGGTAAGGGGAGGTAAACACTCAGCTTCTGCACACTGGGAACTTCAGAGAGGTGAAATGCACCAGGGCAGGAGTAAGGTGAGGAGCAGTAAGATGGCTCAGTGGGTAAAGGTACTTGTTGCCAAGCCTTATGATCTATGTTCCGTCTCTAGGACCCACGTGATGAAAGGAGAGAACTGACCCCAGCAAGTTGTCCTCTGATCTCTACATATAAGCCAAGGCACACAAGTGCCCATGCATATAGATGCACACACAATACATACATATGTAAATAAATGTAATTTTAAAATACCCCAGGAAACAGCTGGTGACCCAGGGAGACTGGTAGAGGTCCAGTGCCAGGCAGGCTGCGCTGCCGGGGTGTGCAGTGTGTGGGGACAGCNGATGAACTTGGGCTGAAGCCAGTGGGTCGGTACTCTCTATACTACACTGTACAGAAGAAGATGGCCTTGGTGACTTCTGAGATGTCCTCAGGGCCTGCAGATCCATGACACACACAAAAAGTGAGCTTTATAAACATTGAGCAGGGAGACAGACCAGAGCAGTGGAAGGCTTGGGACATCTAGGAACCATAAAGTGACTGGCACAGCTGTCAGAGGGTCAACTTGGGTACACAGGGGCTGCAGAACCCCTGGGGCCTGTCAGCTGTTCAGGGATGTCCTGGCCTACTCTGTAGATGTGGTGAGACTTGGCCTAGAGGTTCGGCTGACAAGGACTCCTAGGGTCCTAGCAAATCAAGGAGAGGTCTTTGAATGGGTGGNGTTGGGGGATCCAGCAGGGCTACAGGACTTAGAACATCCCACAGGTTGACAAGCTTCTGAGGATTNTCACTATCTTTTTCCTGCCCTCCCAAATCTGAGGGTCCTCCACCTTACTTCCCCAATTCAGATTCCAGTGGGTCTCTGGGGACTGCTGGTGTGACTTTCCCCTGTGAATGAGTCCTGCTCAACTAGTACAGGAGTTCATGCCAAACTCTTCCAAAGCCACCACTCCATTCTGACTTCATCCACTAGCACTGGCCTCAGCATCAGCATTGCCCACACGGCCACTGTTGCCATTATAACCATAACCAGCAGCCTGATTCCGAACCCTTAGTCCTCAGACACCCTGAACTCCAGCTCCCAGAGGTTTAAGGGGTACTGGGAGGCAGGACTTAAGTTGGACCTCCAAGTCTGTCACTTGTAGGTAGAACAGCAGTTCTCAAGGACTTGTCCCCAAGGGGAAACCAACAATGCCTGGAGACATTTTGGTGGCTACAACTGGGGGCTGCTCCTGGCATTTAGTGAACAGATGGGGTATTGCTGGCACCCCACAGTGAGCAGGACCATGCCCAGAACAAAGAATTATTTCCTTCCCAATGTCACTAGTACCAAGCTTGAGGAACCAACCATCAGGTCCCCGGCCCTTCATCCAAATCTTCACCCCCAAATGCCCGTATCATGCCCCTGGTTCCCAGAGTTGTAATCTTTGCCACTCCATTGTTGGGCCACTTTGTCCCCTCTTATCACTTTTACCTCCTGGCCTTTCCCGCTTGAATTAAAAAGTCAATAAGATGAAAAGTGTCATGTCCATGCTCCAGAAGGAAAAACACACAGAAACAATTGATACACAGAGTCCAAGGGACACCTTAGCTTGGGGTCATGCTTACCCAAGGCTGGGAGGCGGGGCCTGGGCTAGCTCCTGGGTGTATAAAAGGAAGGAGCTGTGCTCAGGACTTCACTCCACTACAACGGTTGATCTCGAAGTGGTTTATCCTGTGAAACCAGCTTCGAATCGGCATCATGAAGTGGATGGTGGTAGCCTTGCTCTGCCTCCCGCTCTTGGAGGCAGCTTTGGTCAGGTAAGGCTGGAGCTGGACTGTAGACTCAGAGAGCATGAAGTGGGAGCCAGGAGCCTGGGGCCTGTGGAGGCCAGAAGAGGGTGTCAGATCCCCTGGGACTGGAGCTACAACTGGTTGTGGGTGCTGAGACTTGAACCCTGCTCCTCTGGAAAAGCAAACAGTGCTCTTATCCACTGAGCCACTTCTTCAGCCCCTTACTGGGTGTTCATAGTAACCTGGAGATGATTTAGAGTAGTGGGAGGAGTCACACAGGTTATAAATAATACCTGTGGACTTGAGTGTCTGTAGATTTGGTACCTCATATTTTCTTTTTTAAATTATGACTCAATTTATTTTGTGTATGGGAGAGGAGTGCGAGTGTACCTGTGCCACTGAATACATGTGGAGGTAAGAGAGGATTGCAGGAGTCAGATCTCTCCTTCTACCATATGGGTTCTAGGAACCAAACTCAGGTCGGCAGCCTTGGCAGCAAGCATCTTTACCTGTTGAGCCATCTCACCAGGACTGCTACCTGGTAGTTTCTTGGGTGAAAAGCCAGCTCCTCCCAGAAACTTCTGTTATGCAAACTCAATAGAAGTGGTTGGTGTGGCTCTTGTGAAGGGGAGTAGCAGAGAATGTCTGAAAGGTAGAGTCCTCAGAGAATGAGAATTTAAGATGGAGGAAGAAGTAAAAGAAAAAGGAATTCTGGGTAGCAGGTAGATCTGCAGAGGACCCTGGGAAATGGCAGCCAGCAGCTCTTAGATCATGCTTATGGTGACATGGGCAGAAGCCATGACTCCTAAGTTCTAACTCCGGAACTCCCAAGCCACTTTCCCCATGGACTGTCTGGGGAGGCACAGTGATGTCCCTGGGCTGTAAGTAGNGAGGTTAGTACTGCTTCCTTACTCCATGTCCTGTCCCATCAGTCAGTGCTCGGTGTCAGAGGGCCACCATAGGAAAGGATTCTTTGAGGTGAACCCGCTTTCTCTGGCACCTTTAAAAAAATGTACCAGTGTGGGCTGGGATGTGGCTCAGTTGGTAGAGTATGCCTAGCTTGTATGATGCCCTGGCTTCGATCCCCAACACTCTATAACTTGGGTGTGGTGGCACATGCTTGGGAGGTAAAGACAGAAGGATCAGAAGTTAAAGGCCACTCTTTGGTAAGTATTAAGTTTGAGGCCAGCCCGAGACACAGGACACCCCCTCAAAAGCATAAACACTGATTCTCACAGGGATAATTCTCCAAGTCACCTTCCCCTTCTTGGGCGGGAACTACAGTGTATATCAGAGTCGGGGGCCTGGGTAGCAGGGGCGAGGGTGGATGTGGCTGAAGTTGATTTATTTCTAAATCTCAGAGCAAGCAATAAGGAGGACTTTGAGAACAAGAGGAAAGAAGAGGGGCTGGAGAGATGGCTCAGAGGTTAAGAGCACTGGCTGCTCTCCCAGAGGTCCTGAGTTCAATTCCCAGCACCCACATGGTGGCTCACATGGTGGCTCACAACCATCTGTAATGAGATCTGGTGCCCTCTTCTGGCCTGCAGGGATACATGCGGGCAGAACACTGTATACATAATAAATAAATAAATGAAAGAAGAAAGAAAAGACAAAGGGAGAAAAAGCTGGAAGGAAATCAGGACAGAGGGATGGGGAGACAGACATACAAACAGCGGGCATGTGTGGGAAGAGAGGAGAGACGGAGGGGAAGACAGAGAGAGACAGAGAAACAGAGACAGAAACAGAGAGGGGGGGAGNCGTAGAAGGAGGTAGGAAAAAGGAAGGAGGGAGGAGGGCCCTGCCCTGATACAGGCCCTGCCTTCTGCAGGATCCCCCTGAAGAAAATGAAGACTATCCGTGAGAACATGAGAGAAAAGGGTGTGCTCAAGGATTTTTTGAAAACCCACAAGTATGACCCTGGCCAGAAGTACCGCTTTGGTGACTTCAGTGTACTCGACGAACCCATATCCTACATGGACGTAAGTCTTAACACTCCCCACCCTCCATGGTGTCATGATCCCTGCTGCCAAAGCTGAGGGCTCCGTCTTCCCACCCTGGGGTGCACTCCCTTCTTCCAGTCTGCTATGGGCAACTGTTCGAAGAGCCTGAAGAGTCCTTACTGACCTTGCATCTGAGCCCTCAGAGAGCTTGGTGACTGCCCTGGGTAACATAGCCGGAGCGTCCTTGGCCTTTAGGCAGGTTTCCAGGGAAGACTAGGGCCACTAGATTNGTGCAGTCTTGAGGGCAGCAGCTGGGTCCTTTCTTGCTTACCTTTGGAGTTGCTGAAGCCCTGGATCCCTCAGAGCTAAACAGTCTACCTCATGACATACCCCCTCCCCCATCAGGCTGCCTACTTTGGTGAGATCAGCATCGGGACTCCACCCCAGAACTTCCTGGTCCTTTTTGACACTGGCTCCTCCAACCTGTGGGTGCCTTCTATCTACTGCCAGAGCGAGGCCTGCTGTAAGTGCTGGGTGGGCAGTGAAGGNGACAGACACTTCCCTAGGGATGCTGGGGGAAATTCACTCCTGGAGACNATGGTGGTATTATGCAGTCACATGACATATCCAAGCCTTGTCAAAGAGGCTGGCCCGCAGCTGGGTGGCTCTTCTGCCTTTCCTGCTAAGCAATATATCCCTTCATCTATGCCAACCTGCCTCTCCCACCCATGTTATTCCATCCCATCCATCCTGATAACCAGGACAATGCCATCCCTTCTTGTGGGTAATCTCCACTCTATTCCACAACAGTCAATTCTGCCTTCTGTTTACCCCACCTGACCTCACTACCCATCAAGTTTGCATCCAGTGTGTCTAAAGGACGGGCTGGAACAAATCTAGATATGGTCTTGTCCTGCCGTAGTTTGGGCAGGCAGATGAAATTTGGACAGGCATTTTGCAGTACTATTTTGGTCCGTGCCAGAGCCTTGGGATCCTATTATCTCTGGTCCAAGGAGTCTCTCTTTGGTTATGTTTCATGCTACCCTAGGATCTTGGTATGACCAACTTCTTGAAGGTAGAGGCTGTGGGATGAATACTTAGAGGCCCATTCACTCCTAAGGTAGATGAGTGGTCAGTCAGTGCTAGGGTTTTTCTGGGACCTAGGACACAGAGATAAAGTCTAGTCAACCCTGCCCAGAGAGACCATAGTTCCAGAGCTTACCCTCTACAGGGGGCTTTCAGGTCGTGGAAACCTCAGCTGGTCACCCCTTGACTTGCTGTCGTGAGTAGGGGATGCTGACACTCCAGGTTTAAGCACAGGCTGAGGAGGAAGGCCTCCACTCAACAGCCTGACCTCCATGTCCTGTCTCCCCTCCAGCCACACACACCCGCTACAACCCCAGCAAGTCCTCCACCTACTACACCGAAGGGCAGACCTTCTCTCTGCAGTACGGCACCGGCAGCCTCACTGGCTTCTTCGGCTATGACACTCTGACTGTGAGTGAGGTTCCCCACTCCTGGGTGGGGGTGGGAGGAAGGTGGGGGCCTTAAACAAAGCCCCTGAAACGTGACGGAAAAGCTGTTCATAGGATGGGAAGTCAGCACAAGACCTCGTCCGTTCACAATGCTGACACCGATGGCCATTCTGTGTCAGGAGCTGGGGAAGCCATGATGAACCCTTCNGTTGTGGCCATTTTCCTTCAGGAACATAGCTCTTCAGAGGAGAGGGGTGGGGCAGGGACAATGCAGTGATAGTGCTTATCCTTGGGAGGGAAGATGGCTCCCGCCAGACTTAGGAAGGTGGGGCGGAGAGTTGAGGCAAGGAGAGAGAGACAAGCGTGGTCTCTGGGCAGCGAGCCCTGGGGGACGGAGGTAGGCCCGGTTGGCTATGTCACTATCCCTCTATTTTAACCTCCATTCCAGGTCCAAGGCATTAAGGTCCCCAACCAGGAGTTTGGCCTCAGTGAGACCGAGCCCGGTACCACTTTCGTCTACGCTGACTTCGATGGCATCATGGGCCTGGCCTACCCCGGCCTGTCTGCAGGGGATGCCACCACCGCCATGCAGGGCCTGTTGAACGAGGGTGCTCTCTCCCAGCCCCTCTTCGGTGTCTACCTCGGCAGGTATGTAACCACTTAAGCAGTCTCTCTGTCCTTCCACCACCCAACCGTGCTTCAGAAGGTTGAGGGCAGAGGCTTCAGCCGCACCTGTCTGGGAGCCTTCCTTTCCGGCTCCGGAATTTTGCACTCCCCACCCCATATCTGTTTCCTGTCCACTCCTATTTTTTTTCAACATTTATTTGTTTGTGTTAGAGCGGAGGTCGAGGCACACACCACAGTGAGCTTGGAGAGGTCAGAGGACAACTTGCAGGAGTCGGTTCTCTCCTTTCACCATGTGGGTCCCAAAGATGGAACTCAGCTTGCCAGGCTTGGCCACAAGCACCTGTATTTGTTGAGCTATCCTGCCAGCCCATGCAATTGTTCTTTGTGTTCCTTGGCTGGGACAAGCTCAAATCTGGGAGTGGCTTCCAGCTTCCTGGGTCTGCCTCCTATGCCCGCCCCACTGAGGTCCCTCTCTAGCTGACATTTTCCACTCCATATCTCTTCTGTATAGTATCTCTTCATCTCCTTTGATCTGTTGTTCCAACTGGTCCTGGAGTCTTTGGGGCTTGGCCCAGGATTGACTTCTAGCCTGTTGTTNTCCTTCCAGCAAACATGAGCAGGCACCATCTGGGCCTCATGTTTCTCTTTTTTTCTTCAGAGTTAGCTAGCTTCTAGAGTAAAGAAAGGTACAAAGTCTTTACTCCTCCTCCATCATCAAATCTCTACTTCTCTAGTCCAGTAAAAAAGTTAACAGGCTGAGCTTTCACGGGCTCCTGGTGATCGGCTCCACCAACTGGCATGATGTAAAAGGCAGAAGGCAGTAGCAGCGAGTGAGGCCCACAAAGTAGCTGCCCCTCTAGGGGGCTGGGACTCTATGAGACAGCTCCAGAGTCTAAAGTACTAGAGATTTTGAGAGGCCCAGACAGGGGAGCCTATCTGAGGGAAACACAGACTGTCCTCAGGAAGCCCCAGTCTGAGGCAGACAGAGCCCATCCGCAGGGATCCCTGGTCTGAGGGAGACCTAGCCTGTCCTCAGGAAGCCTCAGTATGAAGTGAAGTCAGGAGCTCTTCTCTGAAGATGGCTAACTCACCACAGGAAGCCTTTGCTATTCAATCTTTATCCTTCCCTTTGTCTTCTATAGCCAGGAGGGTTCTGACGGTGGACAGATTGTTTTCGGAGGTGTGGACGAGAGCCTCTACACTGGAGACATCACCTGGATTCCTGTCATCCAGGAGCTCTACTGGAAGATTAGCATTGATGAGTGAGTCTGTGATAGGACCTCGGGGAGTGTAGCCTTCTTTTCTTGTACCTCAGGACACTATAAACCATCCATCCATCCAGGCACTGCTGGTGGGGAGGCGTGGGAGAGGACCTTTGAGATATGCCCTCCCCCAAAGTCACAGCTGACCTATGCAGGAGCATCAAAGTCCAGCTAAATCTGGAGAAGAGGGTTGGAGGCCACACTAGGAGGGGCAGCATGTAAAATCTCAAACATGAGGTCCCCTGTGGTCCAACGCCACAGGTTAGAAACTGAGTGTGTTTCAAAGTCCTCGCAACAACCAGAGGCTCTGACTTTCAATGTGTCCACAGCTGTCCTTGAAAATTTGGACATAGGTTCAATGGCCATTCAGATGGCTTTGGATAGACTCTGGGGCACTATGAAGTGGGGTCCCCTTACCTTCCTCAAGAACAGCTCGTCTCTGCAGGCAGTCACACTGTGTCACTGTGGTGGGAAGCCCCCTCTGACTGCCTTGAGCAGGTGGGGACTGAGGCTGCTATCTTCTTACCATTCAGCTTCCTTATTTCTGATGAGGTCTCCGGCTGGTGCTCCGAGGGCTGCCAGGGCATTGTAGACACCGGCACCTCTCTGCTCACCATGCCCACTGACTACCTGAGTGAGTTGCTGCAGACCATAGGAGCTGAGGACTCAGGATATGGAGAGGTGAGTGGTAGGAAGGGCTTCCCCTTCCTCAGGGAAGGCCATCCTGTGAGGGGGCAGGAGTGTATATGGCACTTATAGTTTCTCTTTGGGAACACAAAGCTAGCTGAATTCTTGGCCTCTAGGCTTTTAGCTACTGAGGGCACTAGGGGGGTAGTGGCTCTGGCAGAGTGGAGACCTGGACGTGGGAGCTGAGACGTACGGTAAAGAAGAATCTCTTCTGAACTTAAGTTGTCTTGGAATAGGGATTCAGCCCTGGCCTTTAGGATTGGAGTAAAATGACTAGAAATCAGGGCCAAGCAAATGAGTGACAAGGGACAGTTCTGTAACCCACACATCCTTCGCCTCCACAGAGCCATGCTCTCTCCTGCTCCCCTCCGTCCTAAGGTCAGCAGAGAGTTTGCCTACTGAACCCATTCTCACTAATTTGGGGGGCAATTAATTGGCTACATGTTCTACAGATCTGTATGTTAAAGAGCACTTGCTGAGGAAGGGCAGCAATTCAATCTTTCTCTGAGTGGAAATTCAGTCAGGAGCAAAGCTTCATTGTAGTGGGCTCCTCAGGGTTGCTAGAATCCCTCCCCCTCTATGNCAATGCTACCGAGTGCTAATAGAATGTAAGTCAGGGTTCCCTTGGAGCTGTGTCCCCCCCATCCAAAGCAGACTGGGATATGGACCTAGGGTGTAGGGTACTGAGGTGGTAGGTGTGATGGGGTACAGGCCTAGGGTGTAGGGTGCTGAGGTGGTAGGTGTGATGGGGTACAGGCCTAGGGTGTAGGGTGCTGCAGTGGCAGGTGTGATGGGGTACAGGCCTAGGGTGTAGGGTGCTGCAGTGGTAGGTGTGATGGGGTACAGGCCTAGGGTGTAGGGTGCTGAGGTGGCAGGTGTGATGGGCACTGTTCTAAGGGAGTTGTGTTGACCTGGGCCATGTTCCTCTCTGCAGTATTTTGTGAGCTGTGACAGCATCAGCAGCCTGCCTACCCTCAGCTTTGTCCTCAACGGTGTCCAGTTCCCTCTGTCACCCTCTTCCTACATCATNGAGGTAAGGCCTAGCTTCTGTGGGCAGAGCCTCTGGAATTTAGAGTGGGTCCAGAAAAGCTATGGTAAGGTTTGAATCCAAGTTGGTCAGTCTTCAAGGCTTAACTGCCAGNCTGACCTACTGCAGACCAGGAGCAGGGCGAGGGCCGTCTGTGGAGGAAGAACATGGCAACCTGAGGTCAGCTACTGGGGAGACAGCACCTCTCTCCCCAAGCGCCAGCAGTCCTTGATATGGAGGGTCAGCTGTCCTACAAGCCCTTCAGCCTTTGTGTCATTCAAGGGCCAAAGTTCAGTGTGCCTATGAGCAAGGGAGTGAATGCTGTCTCTCTGTTGAACAGGAGGACGGCTATTGCCTGGTGGGCCTTGAGTCCTCCCCTCTGACCTCTGAGGACGGCGAGCCCATCTGGATCCTTGGGGATGTCTTCCTCAGGTCTTACTATGCCATCTTCGACATGGGCAATAACAAGGTGGGCTTTGCCACTGCCGTCTAGACTTGCCATCTGGACACCCCCGTGCCCTTTTTCCTCTCAGCCTTCCCCCACTTGTGAGGGGCACCCCTGTCCTTGNTCTCTACATCCAGTCTTCCCTTCTTGTACCCCAGACTTTCTCTAATAATAAATAGTTCTCCACATTGACCTGNGTGTTGGTTCATTCGTGTGTAGGGTGTGTGGGGTGGGGGAGCTGGGCAAAGTTGTAACTTGTCAGATTCCTGGGTCTCAGGGAACTGTGAGANTGGGGGCCAGGGCAAGTTCTACTCTGACCGACCTCAGTGGCCACGAGGTTTCCCTGTGGGCCACTGAGATGCTCAGTGAAGCAGTTTGAAGCCAGGCTTGGAGATAGGCTGTACCCTTCAGAGCCTCTTCACAGACTNCCTCTGAAGAGATAAGACCGGTNATGGGAGCCAGGCTTGTACATGATGGGCAAATGGAAAATGCTCTGTTGAACCACTTCCCCAGACTTCCCCACTGACCTCAAGGCACAGGAATGTCCACTAGCAAAATGTCTGAGGGCTGACATGATACAGAGCTAAGGATTTGTCTCTTCAACTTTGAATCAATTTTGAATAGAATTTTCTGAGGGATGTTGTACCTATGTTNATTTCTAACAGTTCTGGGTCCTTGAGGAAGCAAGATGCTTTTTTCTAGGAAGGCTGTAGAAGGTTGACACTGAGTTAGGGTGACTATAATTTTACCCAGTCTCCTAAATCCCAGGACTTGTGTTTGAAGGAAGGAGGCTGTCCCTCAGCTATGGACAGGAGGCCAGCTCTTCCCCTGGCTTTCTCGGACCAGCTCAGTGAGAGGTCTGCTGCTCTAGACTTCATTCTTGCACTTCCTTAGAAAGCCTCAGAAAGGTGGGGTCACACCATGGGGGGAGGAGGAGAAAGAGAAGAAGAGGAAGAAGATAAAGGGTAAGGTGGAGGGAGAGAGAAGGAGGAGGAGAAAAGGGCAGGGAGTGTGGAGAAAAGAGTGGGAGAAGGGGTAAAGAGA
>LZPO01089559.1:759312-775958 GCA_001675575.1 Neotoma lepida
TTGCATCCCTGGGATGAAGCCTACTTGGTCATGGTGGATAATTTTTTTGATGTGTTCTTGGATTCGGTTTGCCAATATTTTGTTGAGTATTTTTGCATCAATGTTCATGAGGGAGATTGGTCTGTAATTCTCTTTCTTTGTTGCATCTTTGTGTGGTTTGGGTATCAGGGTAACTGTAGCCTCATAAAAAGATTTTGGTAATGTCCCTTCTGTTTCTATTAACACCTCATATTTTTACACGGTTCTAGGGGTTGAACATAGGTCCTTGTGTATTATTCATTGGGCCATCCAACAGCCACTGTTTTCTTTTATTACTTTTTTAAAGATTTATTTTTTAAGTTATGTGTGTCTGTATGGCTGTGTGCTCATGTGTGCAGTTGCCCANTGAGACCAGAAGAGGGCATCAGATCCCCTAGAGCTGGAGTTAAAGAATTGTGAATTACAGTTGTGGTGGGTTCTAGGAACCAAACTCAGGTCCTCTGGAAAGGCAACAGGCACTCTTAATCACAGAGCCATCTCTCCATCTCTGTTGTATTTGCTTATTTATTTTTCTTTTAAAAAAAAAGCCCCTGTTTTATTTTTATGTATATGGGTGTTTTGCCTGGCATTTCTGCCTGTCACATGCATGCAGTACCTGTAGAGGCCAGAAGAGGGTGTTGGATCCCCTGGAACTGGAGTTACAGACGGTTGTGAACTGCCATGTGGGTGCTGGGAACTGAACCCCAGTCTTCTGTGAGAGCAGCCAGTGCCCTTAAACACGGAGTCATCTCTCCAGCCCTATTTTATTTCTTTTTGAGACGAGGTCTTACTATGTATATCTCAGGCTGGTCTCAAAGTTGTGATCCTCCTGCCTCTGCCTCCTGAATTCTGGGTTCACAGGTGTATACTACTACACACCTACCACTACACGTCTGGTGTGAACTGAATTTCTGGCAAGTTTTCACATGAAGCCAAGTTGTTGGTCCCCAGAACACATTTTTGACTTATAGCTATGCAGGTACTGCATGGTGATGTCTTAGGCTGTTGCGGATTTGTCTGGCTGAGGCTGTCTTTCAAGGCAGATCTCCAGGACAGGGCCTACTTCTGAGTTGTGTGCCAACATTTCTGTCCCAAACTCCCATTTATTGGTCTTTTTTGAGTTACTGCAACAGAACACCAGAGAATCAGTAAGTTCACAGTTTGTGTTGAAGACAAGGCGCTTGTCTGATAGGACCCTTCTGGTCTTGTGTTGAGAGGAGGGTAAAGGAGGGGGTGTAATGTGTTGTGTTGCATGTGTGGTGCATGAGCTTTTAAGTATGGATGTGGTGTGTGTGTGTGTGTGTGTGTGTGTGTGTGTGTGTGTAGACCAGAGGTCAGCATCATGTGTCCTTCCTTCATCACTCAATACATTTATCTATCTATCTGTCTATCTATTTATTTATGAGGCAGAGTCTCTCCTTGAACTGGAAGCTTATTGATTCGGCTGGGCTGAACGGCTCCAGGGATCTGCCTGTCTCCACTCACTTAGGGCTGAGGTCAGCACATGCTGCCACGCCTGGTTTTTGCATGGGTTCGGGGCATACAAATTAGGTCTTCAGGCTCTGGCCTTAAAAAGCTACCAGCACTCAACCACAGGGACTCCATCCTGATGATTTTACCCAATTCTGATCACTTCCCAGAGGCCCTCCCTCTGAGCATCAGGGTCGGATTGTATTCCAGTGTCTTAATCCCCACCAGGAGTAATGAGGATTAAATCTCAACCCGTAGGGGACACTCTAGCCACACCCAAACTTGAGTGTCCCAGGAAACTCCGCACTATTTAGCCATCTGATTCTTGGTCCCACCCTGGGACAAGTGCTTAAGAATTCCGTGCTGTCCTCTTAAGGCAGAGTGAGGTGGATGAGTTACAGCTCTGAGTACAGTGTCACCAGAACTTGTGACAGAGGCTGAAGCTGCTGAGTGTGATCAGTGTCCTGGAAGGAGGGAGCCATCCTCCAAAGTGAGGCTGTTAAACACCTTAACTCTCTCCACACAGGGCCACAGGGCAAGTATTTGATCACTGAATCATATTTATTTTTTGAATTATTATTGTGTATAATGGGGGAGGGCACATGCCAGGGTATGTGTGTGGCGGGTCGGAAGACAACATTGTCTTGTTTTATTTTAGACAGGGTCTCTACATAGCCCTGGCTGTCCTAGAATTCACTCTGTAGACCACGCTGGCCTCAAACTCACAGAGATTCGCCTGTCTCTGCCTCCTGAGTGTAGGATCAAAGTCGTGCGCCACCACACCTGGTAGAGGACAACTTCTGGAGTTAGTTTTCTCCTTCCACCTTTATGAAGTGTCTAGGAATCAGGCCTGCACAGCAGCCACTTTTATCTTTGGTGTCATCTCACCCGCCCCTAAGTCACATTCCCTAAGAGTAAGCATAAAATGCAAAAGAAGTAATTACTCCTTTCTTTGCTCAGATAGGTGTCAGGAGGACCCCTGAGAGAGGACATTTCATCTAGAAGGTTCTGCGCTCCTATTTACTTATGTTATTTTAAAGTTTATATTTACTTAAAATTATATTTACTTACTTTGTGTGTGTGCGTCTGTGTGCATGTGTGAAGACATGGTTCTTATGTGGGGATCAGAGGACAACTTTTGGAAACTGTTTCTCTCCTACCATGTGGGGCCCAAGGTCAAACTCAGGTCATCAGGTTTGGCGGCCGTTTTGTTGGCCCCTGTGGGTTTTGTTTTGTTGCTTTTGAGACCCAGCCTTATGTAGCCCAGGCTGTCCTTAGACTCTCTGTGTAGTCAAGGATGACTGAAAACCTGTGATCCTCCTGCTTCCGTCTCCCAAGTGCTGGGATGACAAGTGTGCATCACTGTGTCTGGCTTTGTTTTTTATTTGTTTTAAAATGTTGAGACTCACTATATCCCAGTGTGTCACTCAGGCTGGCCTGGAACTCAGGATCTTCCTGTCTTAGTCTCATCTCCCCCAAAGTCTATGCCACGTGGGCCTTGAGAGTATTACATTATCAGGAGTGCTGGGGGCTCAGGGTTGGAGCAGCTGGACCAAAGCAGGTGGGGAGGAGCTTAGAGTCCCAGATAACAGATGACTGATAGTACTGGACCTCAGATGCCTTAGCTGGGGTTTTTGTTGTTGTTGTTGTTAAGAATGCCAAGCCTTAGCTTGACTTGTTCCTAGCCAGCTTTTCTTAACTTAAATTATCCTGGTTTTTTTTTAACTATATTTTGTCTCTGGGCTTTTTACTTTTCTTTATTCTATGTGCCTTTCTTTACTTCTTACTCCACAGCTGGCTGGGTGGCTGGGTGGCTGGGTGGCTGGGTGGCTGGGTGGCTGGGTGGCTGTGTGGCTGGGTGGCTGGGTGGCTGGGTGGCTGGGTGGCTGTGTGGCTGGGTGGCTGTGTGGCTGGGTGGCTGGGTGGCTGGCCCCTGATGTCTTCCTCTCCTTCTCCTTTTCTTGCTCCTCCCTCTCTTTCCTACGAGCCTAGATTTCTCCTCCTATTTATTCTCTCTGCCCGGGAGCCCCACTTATTTCTTTCTCCTGCCTAGCTATTGGCTGTTCAACTCTTTATTAGATCAATCAGGTGTGTTAGGCAAGCACAGTAACACAGCTTCACAGAGTTAAACAAATATGTTATACAACATAAAAGAATGTAACACATCTTTGCATCATTAAACAAATATTCCAGAGCATAAATGAATGTAACACATCTTTAATATTCCACAATAGATGCTCTCAAGACAGGGATTTGGTCTGTTTTGGTCATTCCCCTGCCTAGATGAGAGCCTCCAATATGGTGGATGCCCGGTAAAGCTTTTCAGGATGAATGAGTGAGCACAAATTGAACCCCGTCGTATGCCCAGAACTGAGGGCCTAAAGGTTGGCTTCTCCATGATCCCTACTCTGTAGGTGCTTCGTTACCGATTCCCAGGACCTCATACACAGTTCAACAAAGACCGTGGTCCTCTGCTTCCGCTCTCATCCCTCCTTGCCCTCTTCTCCTGCAGTGATCCAGCCCTAGCCCCTCTGGCTTGGGGTTCTCGGCCTACTTCTCCCTACAGAAAACTTGCCAGCACCCCCAGCTTATCCCAGTTTTACCAGTGGGTCTGTGGGGAGGGGCTTCTGCTTGTTTGCAAGGGAAGTCACAGCCTGTCCTCTGGTTTGTTTATAATCGGTTTGGGAACAGCACCTGTTCAGCCCCCCTGTAGTCCCTGAGGGATATGGAGTGGCCAGGAGATGACACACTATACTGTCCACCCCCACTATCACTCATCTCCTCCCAGCTCTAGCCAGGTGTGCTCAGCTGTCCCGGCCAGGCAGTGCTGGCTGGCTCTGCCATGGGCTGATTGGAGTCTTGGCAGCTGCCTGGCTAGCACTGTTATTGAGAGGAGAAAGGAGGGGGCTTAAAGACCCAGCAGCTAGCAGCCCATGGCCTTCAGCACCACGGGGGTCATCAGATGTGGAGTTGGCACCCAAGTCTGTACTGTCCAACTAGGTGGTTAGGGACAGAAGCTTCTGGAAGTCTCAGAGAACAGGAACAGGCAAACAGACAGCAGATAGAATAAGACAGGCAGATGAGGCCTCTTGACTCTTGGGTGGGCCCTCAGCCCTTCCTGCCTTCTGGACCCTAGAAAGGGCTGCTNTGTCACACTCTGGGTTGTTTAGCTAGGGGTCACTGCTACAGGCCCAGGAGAATTTCTTCCTGGACAGAGTCCTTCCTTCTAGGCATTCTGGAGGAGAGGGGAGGCCTCTGGGACATTCACCTGCTGTGTAGAAGCCTTGGGGCTGTGAGGTCTGTAAACCTGGAGGCCTGAGGACAGTGCACCTGCTCCTCTCTCCTCCAGCACCTTCTCTCTCCCCTCTCCACTCACTTCCCACCCTTCTCCCTCTCCCCACTTCCACAGAACCCAATATCTATCTCTAGTGCTCTCTCTCTCTCTCTCTCTCTCTCTCTCTCTCAATTCCACTCTCTCCATCCACTTTAGTTCTTTTTCTGTCTTCCTCCTTTCCTCATGCTCAGGGGATGACCCAGAGTGAGCCTCCAGGGCCTGCCATTGGGCACTCAAAGGAATGACCCAGGATAGAGTGAGGCAGGTGTGCAGGCACCTGGCCTGACGCATTCACTCTGCCCTTATCCTGGAAGGGGCATCCTGGGCAGGGTGAGAAAGAGGTTGAGGTAGCCAGCCCTGGCTGGCTGAGGGGCAGCCTGCAGCCTGGGCCATGCTGGGCACATTGGGGGGGGGTCTCCATAGAGAGGGCCCCAANCATCATCAAACACTCTAGAATTGTGACTAATTATAGGTTATCATCCAAGTGTTTTGAGCCTAATTATAGTGTTTTCAAAGCCAGGTGTGGGAAGAAAATATTAGAATTCCTTGTCCTTTCCTGCCCTGTTTTATTGTGAAATGTAGCACAGTTGCCAAAGACAGCATAAATATACAAGTACAAAAGTGACTGGGTCAGCAGGATGGCTCAGGCAGTAAAGGCACTTGCTGTTGAGCTCAATGACCAGAGTTTGATCCCCAAACCCACACTGAGGGAGGAGAGAACAGACTTCTGTAAATTGTNCTATGACTTCCTCAGGAGTGTCCATAAATGACCGTGTACATACACAGGACAAATAAATAAGGAGGAGCATGAGGGCTGGAGAGATGGCACACTGCTCTTGCAGAGGACTGGTTGGACTCCCAGCACCCACATGGGGCAGCTCACAACTACCTGTAACTCCAGCTCCAAGGCATCTGGCACCCTCTTCTGGCTTCCAGGGGTGCCTGTACACACTTACACATACAAATATGCACACACATAAATAAAAATAAAATAAATCTTTCAAATAAAAGGGACTCCTCAGATAACAAGCACCTGGATGGAGAGGCAGACTGAGCTCTAAAATCAGCTCATGTGAGCTGGGTTTGATGGCTCCCACCTTTTATCTCAGCACTCAACAGGCAGAGGTGGGTGGGTCTCTGTGTGTTCAAAGCCAGCCTGCTTTACATAAAGAGAACCTTAGAGCAAGTAAACAACAATAAGAAACAACTTTTCTTCCCTTCCAGAACTTGCCACTGTTTTGGCTTTATTTTTATTTATTAATGATAATGATAGTGGTGATTATTTCCAGTTTTTTGAGACAGGGTTTCTCTGTGTATCGTTGGCTGTCCTGGAACTCNATATGTANACCAGNCTGGCTGGCTGGAGCTCAGAGATCTGACTGCCTCTGCCTCTCCTGGGATTAAAGGCTTGTGACACCACCACCTGGCCTGGTGTCTTATCACAGGTATAATTAACATCCCTATCTTCAACTTTTAAATATCATGTGCACCATGTGTGTGCAGTACGTGATGAGACCAGAAGGTGTGGGAGCCACTAGAACTGGAGTTACAGATGGTTGTGAGTTACCATGTGTGTGCCGGGAACCAAACCTGGGTCCTCTGCAAAAACAGCAAGTGCTTTAACCCCTGAGCCGTCTCTCCAATCCCTCATTTTTAAAATAAACCTATTTTTTGCATATGTTTGCTAGCATGCATATGTTAAATAATTGGTGTATTTGGTGGGCCGTCTATCTACGAGTCTTACATCTAAGAAGTGAGCCTACTTCAGATTAAAAACATTTGAAAAGGAGACTTAGTGGTTAAGAGGGCTTGCTCCTCTTTCAGGGGATTTAAGTTTGGTTCCCAACACCANAGTGGGTGGCTCATAAACTGTCTGGATCCAGCACCTTCTTCTGGATTCCGTGGGCACTGCACTTTTGTGTATACGCCCATGCCCGACACATACACATATACATATACCTGTATTGAATATGTACACAGTTTTTCTTGTCACTGTTCCCTAAACAATACAATGATATTAGGTTTGGGAGTAACCTAGGGATGATTCAAAGAACATAGGAGAATGTGCAATGGGTTAGATGTCCTGTGTTTAAGAGGACACTAAATGTTTCTGGATTTTAGCATCCAAAGGGATCCTGGAATGAATCCAAGAACACTGAGGAACAGGGATGATGGTGAGCATTTCTGAGGACAGGGAACCTGTTAATTAGGATTGATCAGTTTCTTTCCCTTTCTTCCCTTCTGTTCCATGATGGAAGGGGTTGTAGANGAATGTTTGTCCGATTCCCCCGCCTGGCTCCCACGGCCTCTTAGACCCAAATAAACACACAGAGGCTTATATCATTTTAAACTATGGCCCTGGCAGGCTTCTCGCTAGCTAGCTCTTACATCTTAAATTAACCCATTTTATAAATCTATGTCGCCACGTGTTCCATGTGGCTTTACCTGTGCGCCGTTACATGTTGCTTTTTAGGTGGCAGAATGGCGTCTGCCCCTGCTCTGCTTTCGGCTTCTCTTCCCCTAGTTCGAATGTCCCTCCTAACCTCATTCTGCCTCACCATTGGCCAAACAGCTTTATTTATCAACCAATCAGAGCAACACATTTTTAGAAAGACATTCCCATCAAGGGGTCTCTGATCAAAATGGGGAAACACCACTGCTGTAGTATTGGAAAGCTGCCAGTAAGTCATGCTTGAGAGGGAGGGACCCCGAGTGGCAGTGCCTGCTATGGAGGTACCCTCTTTCAGAGGGTACATAGCCAGCCTTGCTTCTGGACCTCCTGCCTAGTGATTCTGGCACAGGAAGAGGACTCTGTACCTTCTGCTGAAATTGGGAAGCCCTTGAGTTTCAGAGACTCCTAGGGCAGTAGTTCTTAGATGGCGGCAACTTGCTGGCCAGAGGACATTTGGCAATGTCTGATGACATTGGCTAGTGGTACTACGAAGCATCCTAAAAAGGACAAATTGTCCCACGTCAGAAAATGGCCTGGCCCCAAGTCTCAGTGGTATGGCTTCTGAGAAGTTACTTAAGTGCTTTGTGCCTCAGTTTCTCCATCTGAAAGATGGGAGTGGTAAGGTTGCTGCCCCTCTACATAATGGGGCTGTTGTCAGGATGGGGCATAGGTGTTTCCCAGAGAAGATGGGTTTTCTAGCTCTCCCCTTCTTCCCTCATCATGTCCCTGTCCACTGAGCTGGAGGCATCAACTGATGAGTCTGGAGCTGTGGGTCCTCCTGCAGAGAACCACCCTGAGGGCCCCAGGCTTTTGATGAAGACTGCAGAACTGTGGGGCTCCGTGGGAGCCCTGAGGCCCAGGCAGAACCACTTCTGACTTTGTCCTTAGCTGGAGTCCAAGGCTGTGGGGATGATAAAGAGGTACTTACGGCTGTTCTTTATCTGAGGCCCCATTGCAGGTCCANGGCGGCGTTGGGGCTCTGCACATCCAGCCTGGCTTCTGCTCACCCTTCACATTCCTTCCTGTTTGCTAGCCCAGGGCAAGTCAGAGTCATAACTGTCCTCTCTGGGCTTCTCTAGACTCTCTGTTCTGGACTCCCCTCATCTCACTGGCCTCTGCCTTTTCCAGGAGTCATGGCTGGTTCAGTCTCCCTGCTACCCTTATCTCTGCATTCTCCAGAAGTAATGACTGGTCCACTCTCCACAGGACACCTCTGACATATGCTGGAAAGACAGGTCCAGCGAACTTCTCCATTCTGGGGTAGAGGTGTCTGAAAGCAGCTTAATAACTGCCTGCCCTTCAGGACAAGTATCTACCTATGTGCACGGGGCTTCACCGTCCAGTGCAGGCTCTGTCACACCGCTGTGACAGGCTGTTAGAGAAGAGGCCTTGGAGCCATAGAAACCACCTGTGCATAAGAATGGTTTCGCACTGGGCAGAGTGCTTTGGCTCCAATCTGCCCAGAGCCTGATGGGTGACATTTGGGTCTCTCATATCAGGAGGACCTATGTAAGACTGTGAACTGGGTGCCTAGAGGCCAAGGCCCCAGGTGTGTGGCTGGTGGGGAAGATGGAGAACTTTGGTATTCCCTGGGAGGTTTGTGTTGGCCATTGTCCCTCTGTGTCTCTCTCCGGGTGCCTTGGAACCTAAGTGGTGACTAAGAAAGGCTCTGTCTAGGACTGGAACCTGGAGTTGGGGAGGTTGGAGGCAGCCTGCCTGGGTAGGGTAGGCTTTTGCAGGGAGGGGAAGAGGCTTCCGGCTGGAGCTTCCCTCTGTGCTGTGAGTAATCCTTGGCCGCATTTGCAGCTCCCAGGGGATTGTGCAACTTCCTCTCACTGAGGTGTAGGGGGCTGGGTGAGAAACAGCACTGGGGAAAATGAGGAAATGGTTGGGGCTTGAGTGAGGGAGTGAAGCTGAGTACCCCAGGGCATCCTTTAGAGGGCTGCTCTCTCCCAGGTCCATGCAAGTATGTGTGTGCGTGTGTGTGCGTGTGTGTGCCTGCGCAGATGTGTGACATTTTCAGAAAGGAAAATCCCCTCTGGCCGCTCTGGCTCAGGGGTCTTTTCACTGAGACTTTGTCTCATCATGTGTCTTGGACTGGCCTTGCCGTCTTCTGCCTCAGCCTCCTGGGCTGGACTGAGGGCAGAAGGGGAGAATGAGAAAGGTCCAGTTGTTAAGGGGAAATGTGCCCGGATCCAATTAGGAGCAGAGGTGGTGGGAATCCTGGGAAATTAGGAGCCAGCCACAGTCTCCTCACCTCCCTAGACTTGTTTCCAGGTCCTAGTGAAAAGGTGATGTAGGTATGGTGTGTTTAGCTGAGAGTGAATCCCTTTTCTGTTGAGTCGGGGCCCTGCTCAAACTCAGTGGAGGTTTGAGTCCTTGCCCTACAGCCTTCCAGCTATGTGAATCTGGCAGGTAACTTGCTCTCAGTGCCTCAGTTTCCACATCGCTAAGATGGAATTGACAAATGTAGGTCCCTCATCTCATATGTTCGTCATGGATATTAAAAGACATAAAGTTCTCAGAAACAGAGGCTGGCAACCAGTAAGTATTCTGTGCCTGTTAGCACACTTTACCCACCAGCCAATGTGTCTGTGTGTATGGCAGAGCGCTGCCCCAGCAATAACTAACAATAACAATAACAATAACAATGTGTTATTGTTGTTCTGAGGGTTTGAATCAGGCCTTGCCAATGCTGTACCACCCCCACCCTCGAGGTGGTTATCCTTGATGGAGAGTGGTTTGGTAACTATCTGGTGGATGTGAGGGCGATCAGGCTGTGACATCTGTTACCCCATTGATGGCCAGGGTAGATTTGGCTGAGCTGGCTGGCTAGGCGATGTCCCCTTCCTCCTTTACTCCTTCCATGTGTGTCCCTCCTGAAGCTGCACGCTCGGTCGAAGAGGATGACCTTCCCCAAATAGAGGAAGACCGGTCTTCGGTCAAGGGTATACGAGTAACTATCTGGCTGTACATTCTGGAAGACCTGAACTGGTTCTCCAAGTCATGTACTGTGTGATCCTGAGCCGTAGTTTCTCCATACTAGAAATGAGGACCCAACAGCTCCTGCTTGCTAGAGAGAAGGGAGGGGCGAGGTCAGGTAGTATAGCAACATGGGTAGTGGGCCACCTGCTAGGTCTAGAATTGTAGCTGCATAGATGTGGAAGCAGTGGTCAGGAAGAGCTTTTTTGAACTGTGGCCCAGGCCACTAATTGAACTCATGAAATCAATGCTGTGGTCTCCATGAACAGTTTTTGTTGTTGTTAAGAAAAAAAACACGTGTATTTCAGTGTGAGTGTATGCCATGTGAGTGCAGGTGCCCATAGAGGCCAGAAGAGGGCATCCAATTCTCCCTGGGACTAGGATTTCAGATGGTTGTGAGCCACCTGATGTAGGTGCTGAGAACCAAACTCAGGTCCTCTGGAAGAGAAGGAAGTACTCTTAACCACAGAGCCATCCCTCCAGCCCTCCATGAACATTTTTAAAAACTAAAAAGGAATAATAGAAAAGGGCTGTGGGAGCCTGGTGGAAGTGCTGCACACCTTAGTCCCAGCACTAGGGAGGCAGAGGCAGGTGGATCTCTGAGTTCGAGGCCAGCCTGGTCTACAGAGCGAGTTCCAAGACAGTCAGGACTACACAGAGAAGCATAAGGACCTGTGTTTGAATCCCCAGCACCCACATAAAAGCCAGGAATGGCCACAGATGCCTGTAACCCCAGGGTTGGGAGTCAGAGACAGGGAGATTCCGAGAGTTGAAACTGAGCTTCAGGTTTGGTGAAAGACCCTGTCTCCGAAGAATGAGGGGGAGAGTGATAGAGCAGGAACCTGGCNCTTTCTTCCGGCGTGTGTGTGTGCACACGCATGTGCATACACATGTACACACACACACAAACACANGGAATAGAACAGAACTATTTGAGTGTGTTGCACAGTGCTGGTATATCAGGAACTTCTGTTTTGGAAAGCACTTGGTTGTGTGTGTGTGTGTGTGTGTGTGTGTGTGTGTGTGTGTGTGCCTTCAAGGTCAAATGAAATACATCTTTCTGTGAGTCATGGTTCAAAACTTAGGGGCCGTTGCCTTAGAGGCTTTCTCTCCTGCGCAGGGTTTATGCAGTACCTATTGGTTATAAGGCCCTGCACCCCAGCTGGGCTGAGGTAGCCATCCTAAAACCCAGAGATATGGCTTGGGGGTGAGGTTTCAGGGCCCGGCTCCTCACAAGCACAGCAGAGGATGGAGGCTCTGGAGTGTTGGATAGGGGNAGGGGGAGGAGACAGTTCCTGGCATGGTTGGTTAGCTTGTGGTCTAGAGGCTAGAGAGCCTCTAGAGAGCAGCTCCTTATTGGTGGAGGCTGCAAGGCTGGGCCTGGCAGGAGGTGTCATGTGTCAGAGTAGAAGGTGGGTGGGCATCGTCTGGGGATACTGGGGAGGGTTATTTCCATCACTCCTGGATGGTGGGGTAGTGTTGANCATTCGGGGTTTTAATGTCCCCCTTCCTGCTTGTAGTAACTGGGGTGAAACCAAGGGTTTAGAGCCCTTTCCTCCTCTTGCTGTGCCTCTGTGACCTCCTGAACTTTGTCCTGCCCTCTGCAGCCCCAGCTGACTCCAGTGGGCCTAGTCTATGACCTGACCCTCAGCTCTGAGTCCTGCTCCAGGAGCCCAAAGCCTTTTTATTCCTTAAAGCCTGGCTTTGGCAAGTACTTGGACCCTTCTGGGCCTCAGTGTCTCATCTGTAGAGTGGGTGTCCTAACCCATTGACAGCCTGATGGGCAATGCCTATGCCCATCTCGTGACTCAGCACTGTAAACTGATTGCAGGAAGTGTGGGTGCTCTGGGTGGGTTACTTTTGTGGTCTCTCAGGCTGGGATGGCTGAGGAAGGTCATGAGGACATCAGCTGCCTGTCTGGAGAATCCCTCTTCCTCCCCACCCTGTGACCGAGGGCAGTAGGAGGAGCTGTGGGGAGAAGCCTGTGATAATGGCAGGCTGGGGATATCCCTGGCTTTGAGTGGAGGTGGTCTGCTAAGACCCCAGAGAGCGAGACCAGGTCTGGCACCCCCAGCCTCTGGAGCACTCCCTTCATTGAGTTTCCAAGAAGCCCCAGCTAGAGGTTTATGTTGCTAGAGGAGGATCAGTGCCCAAGGTAACCTCCAATTTCCAGAAAGCTGTGGGCAGCTTCCGGTCTGTTGAGCACCAAGCCCAGACAGAGGCTCAGGCATGAGCTCCATAGTACAGTGTGGTGTTTTATGAAAAGCTGCTATATTGACTACCTGCTGTTTGATTGTGAGCTAAGAGTTGCAAAGTACTTTGTTCTTATGGGCCCTGGACTCAGTGTCACACAACTGATCCATTCTTTGCCCCTCTAGGTAGGGAATCAAAGTCCCTGGGTAGGCTAAGAGGGAGGTCTCTGTGGCAGAAGAACTAGCCTNCTATAGTCCACAGGGCCGCTAGGACTTTCCAGTATTGGTGGCTGCCCTTCGTTTGGGTTCACTTCAAATTCTCATGGGTCCTATTGACCTCTCTACAAAGTCCTCAAATTGATAAACCCAAATCTCCTAGGGGTTTTCCCAGGACAGTTTCTGTCAGTGGCTTTGGTGGCCAAGCAGGTATGAAGGGTAGAATTTGAAAAGTGCAATATGGGTGGTGGAAGATGAGACGTGCCACTCGAGGGAGGCAGAACCTCAATATGACAAGAAAATGTCACCCCCTCCCCTCGGGACATGCCAGACAGCACAGCAAATTCAGTGAATTATGCTGAGATCAAATTGTAAATATTATCACCATCACGAATGATAAATATTTGAGGTGTCAGACATGTTAATTAGCTTGGTTTATCATTCCACATTGTGTGAATATATTATAATACCAATTGTACCTATAAATATATATGCTATTTATCTTTATTTTTTATATGCTTGTGCACTGTATGTATTCATGGTGCCCACAGAAGCCAGAAGAAGGCATCAGATCCCCTGGAACTTAAGTCATCAGTGGTTGTGAACCAATCCTGCAGGTGCTTGGGACCAAACCCAGGTCCTCTGCAAGAGCAGCCAGTGCTCTGAACTGCTGAGCCATCTCTCCAGCCACTATACAGCGAAATGAGAGAGCTGGGTATAGTAGCGCACGCCTTTAATCCCACACTGGGGAGGTAGAGGCAGGTGGATCTCTGAGTTTAAGTCCAGCCTGGTCTACAAAGCAAGTTCCAGGACAGCCAGGAAACCTTGTCTTGAAAAAAAATGGAAAAAAAAAGCAAAAAAATGAGGGCTGGGTTGTAGCTTAGTGGTGGAGTGCTTACATAGTATACAAAGTGGGACAAGTTCTTTGCTGGACTTGTTAGAGCCTTTGATGGGCTAATATTCATTTAAAAATTAATTTTGCATGTGTGTATGTATGAATATGTATGTGGTATATGTATACGTGTGTGTGTGTGTGTGTGTGTGTGTGTGTGTGTGTGTGTGTAAGTGTACTTGCCAGTGCACATGTGCAGAGGCCAGAGGAAGACATTGGGTGACCTGCCCTATCAAGGTCTACCTTATTCCCTTGAGACAGGCCCTCTTACTGAACCTGGAGCCAGACTGACAGCCAGCAAGCCCTGGTGACCTGCTCCCTGCACAGTGCTGGGCTACAGATGCACATGATACACTCCTGGCTTTTTGTATGTTTTTTTTCCTGGGANTTTGAACTCAGGACCTTATGCTTTCACAGAACATTTACCTGCTGAGTCATTTCCCCACCCCTACCAATCTTCTCCTTATGTCTCTCTAATGTGCCTCATGGTGTTGAGATCTGATGTTCATAGCTGNATTTTCTAGATAGACCTGGAGCACCGAGGCTGGACCAGGTGCTCCAACTCAATGACCAAGATTGGTCTGGGATGCTGTTCCTCATCTTCCTTCCTCTCTTCCTGGACTGGAGCATGTGCTCCAAGAGCTCTGCCCCCGCTTTTTCATCCCCCACCCCCTGGCCCCCAGCATGAGAATGTCTTGTGTGCCTAACATGTGGTTCCGGGAGACACTTCAAAGGCTGCTGCATGGTGCTACATCTTGCACTTCTGTTCTCTGGGCCTGGGGCTCCCNGTCTGTGGAATAAAGCCCTCACCCTATCNTGCTGCACTGATGTGGCTAGGAGTTCCTTTGGTAGAGTGAGTGTGCTGCATAGTTCCCACAGCTCCAGATGTGCGTAAACGAAACAAGCTTGTCATTTCTGGAAGGAGACCCCAGCCATGATTCACCTGCTGTGTGATATCGGTCTTGTAGTATACTGCTGCCCCTCTCTGGTCTCTGCCCACTGATGACCTCTGGAGAGAACTGTTCTGGCTGGGTCTGGAGACTNATTTTACAGGTGAGCAGAGATACCAGCCGGGGCATGGCTTTCTTCTTCATGCCCTGCTGAGAACTGGTGTTAGGACAAGGGAAGAAATGTGTCTTGGTGCCTCAGTTTATCTCTGCATTGGGCACCTCCGAAGCTCTCAGANATCAGTTTTCCCTATCTTTCACGCAGGGTGCTGGAGGATGATCTGTGCTGTGGGTGTGTGTAGGCATACCTTGCCTGCTTGGGCAGGTGCAGAGGTAGGGCTCCTCTGTGGGCCACCTGGGGCCCAGAGAAGGGCTGGGAAGGGCAGGAGGTAGTGCTTCCCTGGCAGAGTGTCCTTTCCTGGAGGGCTGTTTGCCCACTTATTCTTAGCTGTGACTCATTATGGAGTCTATTTTTAGCTCTGGTTCCAAGTGTTTCCAACCTGTGCTGTAGGGCGACCCCTGTGGAAGCTTCTGGGGTCTGGAGGAGAGCTGGGGCAATCTCTTGTCACACCCCTGTCACGACTTGAAGCTGGTTGTGTAGCAGGTGTTATATTTGTGCTCCTGCTGTCCCAGGACTGTGGGTGGGGATAGTGTGGGGATGCTGTGGGGGTTGCCACTAGCTACAAAGAAGAGGCTAAAGGTCAGCACATAGGCTTCCCCAGGTAGCCATCAGTAGAGTAGGTCCAGTTGGCCTTTGACCCCCTGCAGACAAGGTTCTCAGAAAAGGAAAGCAGGCCCCACGCCAGGATGAAATGGGGCAGCCAAAGGAGGAGGCATGAGATCATAACGGGGAGATGTGGATGATACTGAGGGGCTGTGACAGAAGACTTCTTAGTTTTCCTCTACATTGGAAGACTCCTGGGATGGGGTTCGGAAGAAATCGGTTATACCAAGCATAGTGACAGTGGTGACTTTGGCACAGCAGCCGTGAGGTGGCTTGGTGTCTGGGCTTATTCCTCCCAGCTGGGTCATTTCCATGGCTGTGTATGCAAGATACAGACTGTAATACCTGGCCACAGGGCACAGGTGCATGGGCTTAGGCCATGCAGTTGTTTGGAAGATGGCTCTAGAAGNGCCCCTCCCTCTTACTTTGGAGTTGTGGAAAAGAGGCTGGCATTTGGAGCCAGGGGCTGCGGCCTTGTCCTCTCTGGACTCCATGGCACACATCTCATCCATTTCCTCTGGCCAGCTATTAGGTGAGCAGCCAGAGAAAGCTGGGGTCTTTAAAATAAACAAAGCAATATTAATTTATTTCTTATAGTATGTATTATTATTCCTTGGAAATTTTCATAAACTGTATCTTGGTCACCGCGTCCCCCTATACTTCCCAAAGCGGTGGTCTTGAGAACGTGGTGGTGCCCTGTGACTATCTGGGGTAGAGGTGACCCCCCCTTCTCCCTTTCCCTTTCTCCATGTGTTTTGTCCAGAAATGAGGTTCTGCTGCTTCAGTGGGTCTGGGACTCTCTAGTGGGTGACTGCCCATGTCCTTGTCCTCTGATGTTCTGTGCCCTGCCCCTGGCTAATGACTCCAGAGGGTGCTGACAGCACAGACTCTTTGGTGCTGTGTGCCCCTCAGTGTGGGGCACAGACGAGCTGCTCTGGGGTAGACCTTTGAGCCTGGTGTAGCTGCTCTTCCACACTGGGCAACCTTGGAGACAGTGGTCATCCTAGAGCTGGCTTGTACAGGTGGGATAATCCGGGACAGAGAGGCCCCACTACAGTGCAGAGGCCCCCACTACAGTGCAGAGGCCCCCACTACAGTGCAGAGGCCCCCATACGCTGCACAGAAAGCTGTGAAATGGCCCCAGCATGACATTCCAGAAAAGTGGGACTGGCACGGTGACCTCTCTTTCCACCTTCCTCTTCCTGCCCCCTTTCCGATTCCCTGTCTCCTGCTCTGTGGAACTAGCCTTATGCTACCCCAGCCCTGGATTCCAGATTCCATCATAACCTTGAATGTAAGCTCTTCCCCAGCTGTCTGNTGCTCATCTGTGAGTGTAAAGGGCTGATCTCCACAAGGTCCCACTGGCCTCATGGTCTCTGCTCTCAGGGCACAGGGGCAAGCTCTCAGGGTGAAGATGGG
>LZPO01089559.1:782052-812159 GCA_001675575.1 Neotoma lepida
TCAGCACAAATGGAACAGCTCAGAGTCCTGGAGCAGGCAGAAGGACAGGGAGATAAAGATAATTACTGGGGGCGGGATGCTGCCTCCCACCCCAANGCACAGTCAGGGTTCCTCTGTGCCGCCTGGGAAGGGCAAAAGGTTGGTGTTTAAGGACTAACAAAAGGTCGAAGTGGCTGGGGGGAAAGACTTCCTTGTTGCTCTCATACCTGCCTGTGGCCTCCGGGGGAGAGCTGCAGGTGGCTGGCTGATCTGGAAGGGTCCTTTCACCTCAGTAGAGGAGAAGGTGGCTTTCAGGGCAAGTGTCCTCTGGCTTCCTGGTTGGCCGGCTGGAGAGGTCACAGTGTTCCTAGGCAATGCAGGTGTAAGGCTGAGTTCTGGGTCAGGCAGCTGACATCCCTGGAGACACCCAGGTGGGCTAGCTGGGGATAGCATCCTAGCAAGGGAGCCTCCTGGCCTTGGTACCCTGTTGCCTCTTCCCTGGAGCCAACTCACTCTTGGGTAGGGCAGGAGAAGAGAGTGTGGAGTCAGGGAGAAGGGCCCCTTGGCTGAGGGTTCTAGACCACTGCTTGTGGTCGTCCAGTGGCCTCAGTCCATACTGGCCACCCTCTCCTGCCCCCACTAGACGTGAGTCAGATCGAAAGCAGAAGTAGCCAGACACTGCCGGGTGAAGCGAGGCAGAGCCAACTGTTCTATTTTGGAACCTGGTTAATCCCCTCCAGCCCGCCACCTCCTTGTTCTCAGGGCTCCTGTCCTCTCTCGGTCTTCAGTACTTTGCCTTCCTCAGGGGACAGTCTGGATGGTACTTGGTTTTCCCTGCTCTGTATGGGGGTGGTNTTAAAAATTCTCTTGTCTGGACTTCCTTGCTGGCTAAGTAAGAGGCTGGGCTCTAGGGTACTAGTCCTTGGGTGGGTGTTGGGGGCAGAGTGCCCCCTCCTGGTGGGAGCTGGCAAATGCTAATGACCCTGCACCGCCCTGCCCTGCTCTGCCCTGCCCTGCCCTGCCCTGCCCATCTTTCATCAACTCTCAGGCCAGCTGTCAGCTGTCGCTCCCAGGGTGGGAGCTGACTAGAGCTTCAGGTGGGAGCCTGTCCCAGAAGTCAGTCTCAGAGGGGTGGGGGTGGGGATTTCCAGACCCGGAGGGAAGATATTTTGGGGTCACAGGCTTTTTCAGAACCTGTGAAATCACTCTCTGAAACAGTCCTACCAGACCCCCATAGTCAGTGGCTCTTTGGTAGGAATGCTAGGCCTGTTTAGGGTTCTGGCCACATACTTTGGGGTTTCTGTGGTTCCCACATGAGCTTGGGTGCCCCAGAAGTCCAGCCTGCAGTGGTGAATGAGGTCAGTGAGGTGTGGGATGGGGTGCTGATGGTGGGGGTGCTGGAGGTAAGAGCTGTCACCTGTCCATGGATAGAGTGGACAGGGCCTTTCCTGGGTCTGTGTAGCTGGAGACAGGTACGATTGCCATGGTCGTGTGTGTGTGTGTGTGTGTGTGTGTGTGTGTGTGTGTGTGTGTGTACTTGGGAAACCATACAATAAGTGCTGAGCATGGCTGTCTGTAAGGGAACCCTGAGGTGACAGTGCCACTTTGCTGTTCATCTTTCAGCAATCTGGCATGTTACCTCACTGTCTACTGAGAATGAGGGTCCCATCAAGTGGTAACCAGTAAAAATGTGGGTCCTTGTCCATCTTGGGCTAGTGGGAGTTGGGGTACAGGCAGATGATAGAGGGTAAAGGCAATGTGGATGGAAGAGAGACTCCTTGGCCTGCCACTTGTGTGTGTGTGTGGCGGGGGGGCTCAGTGTATCTGAGAGTCCTCTGTCTCAGAATTATCCTGTCTTTTGGGAGAGGCAGAGTCCCAGGTTGGTGTGTATGTGACAGGGAGTATCTGTGGGTGCAGTGGTCTTTGTATGAGTGNGGGTTCCTCATGCAATTTCTCCTGACCGAATCTCAGTACCATCTCTGCTTCTCTTCTGCCATCCCATAAACACTGGGTGTGGGTGCCTCATGCACTGGGCCTAGCCATGGATGAAGCAGCCAGCCACCCACATTCCAGCCTGCACTTTGGCTCCTGGGCTGTTTGCTCAAGTTCATGGTGGAGATTATTCCTGTCCTGTACCCTTCTAAGGCCTGGACCACCCTGTTCTCGCCTCCTTCTTGTCACCAATTTTCACTCTTGGAATCAGGTGACCAAATCCTCAGAAGTCAACATGTAAAATCTCTTTGTTTACTGCCCCACAAATCTGGGACTTGTTAGAATGCGTCCTCAGTCTGGCAGTCTGGGCCAAGCCCCGAGGCTCTGCCCTATAACCCACACTCAGGAGTGTGACACCTGTGGAGTGTGTGTGTGTGTGTGTGTGTGTGTGTGTGTGTGTGTTTGAGATAGGGTTTCATGGAGCCCAGGCCACCCTCAAACTTACCATGTACTTGAGGATGACCTTGAACTCCTGACCCTCCTCTCTCCTTCCTAAGTGCGGGATCACAGGCATGCACCATCACCCACATCAGATCATGTGTTGAGGGATAAGGACATAAAAGGCCTCTACCTAGATCTAAACTCCAGTTGGTGGACAGGCAGGGAGCTGACAATCTCACATCACCCTCCTACATGCCAGGGTCATCACCCTCTCACCTGCTCCAAGGAAGACAGCATTGCTTCCATCTGTTTACAGATAGGGAAACTGAGACTCCAAGAGGCCGTGTGCCTGCCTGCCATCACACAGCTGCTAAGAGGCAAAGCCAGATTTGACTTCAGTGTTGAGGGGTTCAGTGCACTCTGCTGAACCTCAGAGCTCAAGTAGATCTCACTACATCCGAGGCCTGGGTCTCAGGCAGCTGTCAGGGTGGCAGTGCAAGGGCGGTCCTTGGTGGCTCTTAGGTGGGGCAACAGCCTCTGATGGGAAGGGGGGNACAGAATGGAGAATGGAGTGCAGTTGTGGGAGGGCCTGGTGTCCTGTTCCCACCCACTTCCTTGTGCACTTCCCAAACAGACATCTGGGCAGTGCATGTGTGCTTGGACAGCAGCTGGGTTCAGAGAGCGAGTGTTCCAGTGCTCACACACCTGCTGTGTGACCTTAGCATGTAACCTGACCCTCTCTGTTGCCCCTTCTGTAAAATGGGATACATTAGTACCTCTGNCNCAGATTGGTAGGGTTGTTTGGAGTATTAAATCAACAATATATGACAGATGCTTTGTAAGATGGATTTTCTTTTATTGGGGGACATAGATAAAATACCACCACAATGCTTTGTGTATCGTTAGCTCTCAGTGAGGAAAATGATTGACATGGGCAGTTTTTGCCTTGGAGCTGCTGAGCTGTGTCTGCTCAGGGGCGTCTTCTCCTTCCTTTCTCCTCCCCACCCCGTGCCTTGTTTATCTGTTTGTTATTACTTGGCAGAACCTGGCTGTGCAGTTAGGAGGCTGTTTCTGAAACACTCATACAGACTAGAGGAAGTAGTTCCTCACAGCCACAAGCGAGGGGTGGGGGTGGGGGCAGCAGAGGCTGGGATGAGAGTCTGCAGACCCCAAGGGAAAGGAAACCCTTCCACCAAACTCAGGGAGTATGACAGGGTGACAGAGACCCTGAAGGCTGTTAGTAGCTCAGGAAGATAGAGGGAAGGCCTGGGTACAGAGCTGGAGCTGGGGACAGAGTTAGGCCTTGGACCCAGGGCCAGAAGTTGCTATGAAACTGACAAGGAGCTTTTCCAGCCCCAGGAAAGGGTCGGAAGAGACTGGGGTGGGGCAAGCAGCTTGGTTGCTAAGGCCCTTAGAGTTCTGGAGAAGGGCTTCTAGACCATCAGGAAGTGTCAGTGGAAGGCAGCCCTGGCTCTTCCTGTCTAAACCCTGCAGTCCTACTCACCGTGTATACAAGCCCTAGCCTTGTATGCATCCATGCTGCCAGAATCTTCTCTCCACCAGACCAGGCCTGAAGAGTCTATGAGGAGCCCGTTAGCCTCACACAGGGAGCTGAGGCCCAGAGAGAGCAGGATTTGTCTAGTCACACAGCTGCAAGTCTTGCCCATTGTACATCTTTAGCCCTGCTCTGGCCTTGGGCAAGCATTGCTGGAGCCTTTGTAACTTGCCATTGTGAACACAGCTATAGTTCCCTGCAGGGGAGGCACAGGTGACTGAGTGGGCACGCATAGGGCATTGGTACTTCTAGTCTTGGAGTCCCCCTCATCTGCCCTCAGGCCCCATTCTTGTTAAAAAGCCATCTGAGAGCTAGACCCCTCTCCCCTCTCCCATCAGACTCCTGTCCTATGTTGGGCGTCAAATCTCTGATTAGTGTAGTCACATTCTGCTGGCAGTTTGATGTGTTTCCCCAGGCATTAATGGCTGGAGTGACATCCAGATAGATGGTCCCCAAGGCTCCTGGCTATGTATTTTCTTGGCCGAAAGGTTTGAGTAGGCTTGAGTCTGATGGCCTCTAGGAGAGCCAAAGGGGTGATACCCAGGCCTTTATAGGGGATCCCCTTCACTAAGGGGAGCATGTGTGGATAGGTGGGCAGGACTTGGGGTACACGGGGCAGCAGTGGAGGAGCTTTCTGGGGAGGCCCGAGCTGGAGACTTCCCCTGCAGTGTGATATGGGACAGGCCACTTTCCCCTTTCGGTTTCCTCTTTTGCTAGTGTTGCTGTTTGTCTCATGAGGTGTTTGTGGGGCNTACACAAGGGCTGATGTGGGTCATGTGTCAAGTGTGACCCTGACATATAGTAGGGACTCAGAAGTGCCTGCAGAGCAAGAGGAGAGATCTGTGAGCATGTGGGGTGACTGTGACTGACAAACACTCCGTGAGCCCTGCGCCTGTCCTGGGAAGTCTGCTGGATGGAAGGATAGAGGGGTTCTGAAGAATGGTTTTGCTGGGAACTTTCTTGTAGGAAAAGCTGGGGAGCCTGATGGGTGACCAAGAAGCAGAAGAACAAAACAGAGTGGACGCAGGCGAGACACCTGAATGGATGAGAGCCTGGGGTGCAGTGGTTCANTCCCCTGGTCCCAAGGGGACAGGTGGCATGCCAGCTAAGGGAAAGCTTTGGCTGCAAAGGGATAGGAGAGAAGGAGAGAGACTGGGGGAAGAGAGACAGGAGAAGAGGAGAGAGGATGGTCAGATACAGGTGAGCAGGCAGAGAGACAGGGTCTGTGTGGAGGCTGAGTTAGAACCCAGCACGGCCCAAGGACTTTTTTGATGTCCCCTCCCAACACTTGCCTTGGCTACACATCGTCTTCCTGTCTCCCCATCCTCCCACTTCAGTGACTTCCCCTACACAGGAGTCCAGCTGGTCCCTGAGGGTCAGGACAGGCGTCTCTCTGGTCTGGGTTGCCTTTGAAGCTGTTCCCTGTGTGCCCAGTTGCTTAGGTTGCCCCAGACTCGCAGACTGGTCAGGCAGGAGGTGGCAGCTCCCACCCTTTCCTGTGGGATGTGAGCTGGGGCCTGGGGTTGATGAACTGTAAGGGCTGGAGGCTACCCCAGGCCGATCAGAAGTCCATGCTATGCTTACCTCCCCTCCTCCCTCTTGTGCCTCTGCTCAGGGGCTGGAAAACAAGCCTCTGACTAGGCCTGGAAGCACTGCTCTGTAAAATCCCAGCTGCTCAGGAGGCTGAGGCTATAGCTCCGTGGTAAAGCCCTTGCTGGGAGTGTGGGAGACCCTGGGTTCAATTNCCTGTACCTCAAAAACAAAACAAAACAGGGCTGGAGAGATGGCTTCAAGGATAAAATCCTTTCCCACGATCAAACCCCAAGAACCAGAGTTTGGATTCCCTGAACTCCTGAAAATGTCAGATCGGTGCAGTGGCTTGCCTGTAATTCCAGCACCTGGAATAGGCAGAGACAGGATCCCTGGAGCAAGCTGGCTAGCTAGACTAGCCCATATCAATGAGCTCTGAGNGTAACTGAGAGACCTTGCCTTAATAAAGTGAAGAGAGACTGAGGAAGACCCCTGATGTCAACCTCTGGTCTGCATACACATGCACAACTCATACTCACATACACATGCACACCCACACCCACACATGCACACCACACACCCACACACATGCACACACACACATGCATACCACATACTCACACAGATGCACACCACACACATACACCCATGAACACCACACACTCACACACATGTTAAAGGAGAAGAACAAAGACAGCCCCCTGACTGCCCCAGCCTCTAGCCCCAGCAGTGGACCCCACAGGCTGAGCTCCATGTTGTCACTCAGGCATGGGGATCCCTCAGGTGCCCTCTGTCTACCTTAGAGTGGTGAGTGCAGGCAGGAGGGACCCAATGGAAAAGTTTATGAGCTACATGATTCAAATTTGTGCATTTAAAAAAGTACATTTATTTATTTGTTAGGGGGACTTGAGAGCGCCACAGTGCACATGTGGGAGGTCAGAAGACAGCTTGCATGAGTTGGTTCTCTCCTTCAGCCCTATATATCCTGAGAATTGAACTCGAGTCATCACCTTGGCAAGCACCTTTACCCACTGAGCCATCTCAATGGCCCCAAGTTTGTACGTCTTGCTAGGGTCAATTAGGCATCACATAACTCCAGCTCCAGAGGATCTGATGCCTCCTTCTGGTCTCCATACTGCACATACTGGTGCACATGCAGACAAGCAGATGTGCGCACATGCATGCATGCGCACGTACACACACACACACACACACACACACACACACACACACACACACACACACACACACACTTAGACATCCTACTTCTCAATTATGGAAGGCTGTGATCAGACTGTGTGCAAATCNTGTAGTTGAAAGCCATTTGTTAGTGTACACGCGCACGTGCGTGCGCACGTACACACACACACACACACACACACACACACACACACACACACACAGACAGAAATAAGAAAATGTAAAAAGGTATAAAAAGTGTTGGGGCTAGAGAGGTGGCTCAGAGGTCATGAAGGCTTGTTGCTCTTGCAGAGGACCCATGTTCGGTTCCCAGCATTCACATGGTGGCTCACAACCATCCATGACTCCAGTTCCAGGGGATTTGACACCCTCTTCTGACTTCNGCAGGTACCAGGCATGCATGTGGTGCATATACATACATGTAGGCANACACTTGTCAAATTAAATAAATCTTAAAAAAAATATAGTTTAAAAATGTAAAAGCGTGCACCCCTGACCTCATCCTGTTTTGGTACCAGGGACCTTCCAACCAACCAGTATACAAATACCAGTTGGCTCCAGTTTGCTGTTCTCCAGGGTGGGAAGTAGTTGAGTCTTGTTGCTGCCCTCCTAACCTCTAGGAGCCACTGGCCAGATGCTGGGATGATAACCTGCATTGAAGGTGTCTCCAGGGTTCTAGCCCCGGCCTGCCCGAGAGCCCAGGGAACTGGGAACCGCTCTTCTGCCTCTCTAAGGCCCTCATTATGTTCATAATGAACATAAGCTTTGGGAAGGAAACAGTCTCACAGAGGCTGCTCTGTGCCAGCCTGGAGCCCTGGTTGAGTGAACGGATAGGTGGCTGGAAGGATCGATCCTCTTCCCAAAAGGAAAGAGACAGGGGCTTAGGCTGTGGAGATAGAGATGGCTCAGGTGGTAAAGGGCCTGCTGTATGAGCNTGAGGACCTTAGTCTCCATCCTCAGGACCCAGGATAAAGCAGGCATGATGGCAAGCATCTCTGACCCCAGTGCTGGGTAAGTGGGAGACAGACAGGGGGATCCTGGAATTCATTGGTCAGCCAACCTAGCCTATTGGTGAGTTCTGGATCAGAGAGAGACCCAGTCTCAAAAACCAAAGTGGAGCATGACATAGGGAGATATTTGATGTCACCCTCTGGCCTACACATGCATGTACACATGCATGAGAGACATCTATGTTCACACACATACACACACACACACACACAGACACACAAGAATAAAGTTTATTCAGGGACATTACTCATGAGCTCAGATACGATGACAGTGACAGGAATTGGTGACACCTCTCTGTGCACACACTTCCACTTTTGCAGTGGTTTTCCCTAACCAGGGTNTACTCTGTGGAAAATCTGGCTCCAACTAACAAAACCAGGCTGACTGGTGGGGAAACTGAGGCAGATATTGAGTCAGGCCCAAGACACTTCCAACCCCAAGCCCACAGTCCTTGTAAGAGAACTGCCTGCTTCTATCGTAGTGGCCTTGTCCTGGAGTATGGTATTTGTGTGGACATCCGTGCTAGTCTGCCCCTCCCCTTGGTCTTTTGAGACAGGGTCTCATGTAGCCTAGATTAGCCTTGAGCTTCTGATCCTCCTGACCATGCATGCTGGGCAAGTTCCCTACCCACTGAGCTACATTCCTGGCCCCTACATTGTCTCTTCTTGCCACCCAGTCTTCCTGCAGCAGAGGCTGCACAGAGAGAGAACACCCTCCCAACCTGGAACCCTCTCCCCCGACTCCTTCCTTTCCTTCTGGTGTCCATTCCCCTGCCCAGGCACCCATTCAAGAGCCTTTGTCTAGAGTCATGGTTTCCTCAGGATTGACCCTGCAGCTCCCACACAACGGGTGGTTGTAGTAGCATCGAGGNGAAAGGACATCTTCCCACCGCAGAGACAGGCCTGTAGCAAATGACTTAAACAGGCACCCCAGCTCTGGGCTCACACTTTGTGGTTTCAGCTGCCAGACATGTGCTTTTCTGGGAATACAGGAAACTGGCTCTGCCCTTTGAAGAAGGGTAACTGTGTCTCTTATGATTGGCAATTCCAGACGGTTGCTGGACACCTTCCTGGCTCTGGGCTGTATGAATGAGATCAGCTGCCAAACCCTTTGATGAGTAGGTTACTTCTTCAAGGGGACTCCTAAAATCAAANGTGGCCACCCTCAGCCCAAAACAGGATGGGGGTGGTTCCCAGTCCAGGAAAAGCAGGACTGCCAGGACCCAGCCCTGATAGCAGCTCTGAGGACTTTATGCCCCAGTCTCTCTGTCTGTCTCCATGATGCAGGAACAACAAATGCACTGTTGTGAATGAACTACAAAATTAAACCAGATGAAACTCCAGTGTGATGATGCTCACTTGTAACTCCAAAAGTTGGGAGGTGGAAGCAGGAGGACCAGGAATTTGAGGTTATCTTTAGCCATGTAGCAAGTTTGAGGCCAGCCTGGGCTACAAGAGACCATATCTCAAAAGAAAAAAAAATAGGGGCTGGAGAGATAGCTTGGCAATTAAAGCCACTTGCTGCTTTTCCTAGATGACCCAAGGTTGGTTCCCAGCACCCACCTCAGGCAGCTCACAACCAACTGTGACTCCAGATCCAACACCTTCTTGGTTTCCTTTGACACTTGCACACAGATAATCACACACACACACACACACACACACAAATAAAAAGTCTTTAAAACACACACAACCACTGAACACCCATGCACTTTTTGTCCGAAGAAGCCAGTCATAATTTTGTGTATTTCAGCCCAAGACATTTTTCTGTGCACGTGTCACACACTGTGCACTGCAAACACAGCACACCATTAGGGGGGTGACAGCAGATTTTATATAAAATTTTGCATCTTACATGTTGTCTCTTCACATAACCCCATGCTGTTTGCCCTAAACACATTGGAGGGATGAATCATAATTTATTGAGTAGCCCTGTTGAGACTTCATTTCTTTTTATTTTGTGTGTTTGGTTATTTTTGCTTTTGTGTATGTTTATATATGACATGTGTGCCTGGTGCCCACAGAGATGAGAGAATGTGTCAGATCCCCTGGAACAGGAGCTGTAGGCAGCTATGGGTCCGTGTACGGGTGCTGGAATTGAGCCAGGCCCCCCGCAGAATAACCAGAGCTCTTAGTCGCTGGTTCATCGCTCCAATACTGTATTTGTTTAAAAAGGCTCTTGCTATGTAGCCTAGGCTGGCCTGAAACTCAGCTCTGTAGATCAGGCTGGCCTCAGACTTTACTATATCTTCCTGTTTTGACTTCTGGAGTGCTGGGACCACAGGAACGAGCCACCATACCCATCTTAAGACTGTTCTGATTTTTTTCTACATGATGTATACTAACTGTATGTTTGCATACAAGTGTTTTCTGCATTTAGAATTACTTCCTTGGGCTAATGAACATCTATAATTAAAAAAAACTTCTTTAGTGTGTGTGTGCGCGCGCGCGCGCGCGCGCGCGCGCGCGCCACAGTGTATAAAATAGAGGTTCAGAGGACAACTTGTGGAAGTCAGTTCTTCCTTGTGGATTCTGGGAATCAAATTCAGGCCCTCAGGCTTGGTGGCAGGTGCCTTTGTCCATCGAGTCATATTGCTGCATCCCCAGTTGTTTTTGAGATCGTACCAAGGAGTGAACNGGTAGTCTTGGTGAGGGAGCCTGGACATGCCAAGGTCCCGGCTGTTGGGGAAAGCAAATCGCTTACTATTTCTTTTGTGCAAGGTCGGCCTCCCTCCTTCAAGTGAGCTTCAAAAATGAAAACACTTGGGAGCGAGCAGCTGGACCAGTGCTCATAAACAAGTCAGCCTGTGTCAGCAACACCTGCAGCATGTCACAGACCATTCCTGGTCCCCTCCCGCAGAGTGGCCCTTCCTTTCTCCCTCCTAGGCAGTCCCCCAAGGCTAACTGGATCCTGACTTCTCACACAGTAGATGCTTTGTGCCTGGTTTTGAACTTTGTATTTGTAGATGGGACCTCATACATTTTTGGTTTTTGGTGGTGGTGGTGGTTTTTGGAGGCAGAGTCTCTCTGTGTAGCCCTGACTGTCCTGGAACTCCCTATGTAGGCCAGGCTGGCCTTGAACTCACAGAGATCTGCCTATCTGTCTCCTCTGCCTTCTGAATGCTGGGATCAAAGGTATGCGCCACCACACCCAGCCTGGCTCCAGGGACTTCTAGTCTGGCCTCTATTGCAACATGTCGATGAGGGCCACAGGCAGTGGTGTGTGGGGTTAGTGGTTAAATGGTGTCCAATGGCTGTGCACAGCCTTTTTTAGCGGGGAGGGGGAACTGCTCTGGAGCTTGCTATGTAGACCAGGCTGGCCTCAAATTCATGGATCTGCCTGTCTCTGCCTCCAGAGTGCTAGGATTAAAGTCATGGCCTCCCTGTCTGGCCCTGTGCACCGCCTCATCCTCTTTTCTTCAGTGAACATTAGGTAGTGTCTAGTTTGGGTTCCGGTTAGTGCTGCTAAGAAACATCCTCATCAGTATCCTTGGTGACCACGTGGATTTCAGCTTTGAGATACAGCTTTTATTTTATTTATTTGTTTATTATTTATTGAGACAAGGTCTCATGTGTTAGCCTCAAATTCTCTATGTAGCCAAAGATGACCTTAAGTGTCTGTTCCCCTCGCCTCTGCCTCCTTGTGCTGCAATCACAGGCGGGCACCACCCACCATGCCCAGTTCACGCTGTGCTGGGGATTGTGTGCTAGGCAAGTCCTCCACCGACTCAGCTACATCCCCAGCCCCCAGTGATTCAATTTTAAGGGATCTACCTACAAGGCAGACAAATTCCCAAGAATTTGGTGTGGGTGACAAATACCTCCCAGTGTGTGGGAGACTGGGGCATGAGGATCAAGAGTGGGGAGCCAGCCTGGAGAACATAATGAGACCTTGTCTTTCAAAACAGTGTTGGAGAAGCAGTTCATTTGGTAGAGTGCCTGCTTAGCCACACAGAGCCCTGAATTGGATGGCCAGCAGCACATGAAACCAGATGTGGTGGTGCACAGCTGAAATCCTAGCACTTGGAAGCCAAGTAGAAGTATCAAAAGTTTAAGGCCATCATCCGCTACATAGCGAGTTTAAGAGCAGCCTGGAATACATTAGTGCCTCTGCCACTGAGGGTCCCCACTTGGCTTAACAACCATTGATCTGAGTAGGGCAGATCTTGGGCCTGTTGCCAGGCCCTTGGGGGCTCAGGGGAACCCCTTCTTTTCAGAGATATGTTTAGACATGATCAGGATCAGGTGGGGCTCCCACAGGCCTCTAGAAGGTAGACTGCCTNACACAAGTGACACATAATCACATGGAGAGTTACATGCTTCATAATTGGGGGAGAAACCATATAAANAGGTTCCTATTTGCCACCCTTCCCCAAAGGTGATGATTTGGAACAGTTTCAGGTGTCAGGGAGCCCAGAATAGTATGTTACAAGTAGAGATGGGCGTCAACTGCCTTCACTTCTGCTGCTGCTTGGTAGCTTTGGACAAGTCACTTTACTTCTCTGTGCCTCCACTTCCTTCCTGTAATCTCCACAATGATGNTCTCTCCTAGGCTAGCTTCCGGCATTGATGCTGCTCCTCTTTCTACCCATCTTCTGCTTCACTGNGCTCAGGCTATCCATTTTATTCTGTACTCATTTCCTCCTCCTTCTCTTCGACTTCGTGGTGTGTCCTTGCTATCTGCTTTCCTGGACACAAGACTTTGCCCTGACTTCTCTCTGTACTCCCATCCTGACTCCCCCCATCTCCTTAGGGAAAGCTCTACCCAGTTTGTTCATACTCAGGTGTAAATAACTGGTAGGGAAGTCCACATACTGGTGGGCAGGTGGAACCAGAGGAGGCAGGGGTCCTCTCTTCTAGCTGCTGAATGCCTGCAGGGTGAGTTCTCCACACTCACCAAGTCTCCTAGGAATCTCACAGCAGCCCCGCCCGCAAGACGCTTTTTTTTGAGACAGGGTTTATTATGTAGCCTTTGTTGGAACTCACTCTGTAGACCAGGCTGGCCTTGAACTCAGAGATCTGCCTGCCTCTGCCTCCTTAAGTGCAGGGATTAAAGGCGTGTGCCACCATGCCCGGCTGGGAAAGCACTTTCATTGGTTTGCTTTACAGAGATCAAGAAATCGAGGCACAGAGAGGCTTGATAATTTCCCCAGGTCACCCAGCCAGTGAAGGCCATCTGTGGGATGCTCATGGGGTTGTGACTAAATTGTCTCAGGTTTGGGCTGGGGCAGTGAGCAGAGGACCTGGACAAATGGCAGCTGGAAGTACCTAGTGGGTCCTGGTGTGCAGATGGGGCTGGCAGTGCTGCTGGGAGAGGCAGGGACTTTCTGGGGCCACTGACCCTTCCCTGTACATAGTAGGCCCTGTGGGTCCCATGTTTCCGGGCTTGCACAGTGGGCCCTTTCCAGACTGTGAGGGACAGAAAGGGAGGGGCACAGACATTTGGACTTTTGGTCTCTTGGTTCATCCTGGATAGCCCACCCTGAGGCTGATCATATCTCTCCTCCCTAATTCCCACAAGCCTTTGGCCCTCACCTAGTCTCCCAAGCTCAGTAGGGGAAGCTAGAGTTTTGCCATCAGGAATATGGGGTACAGTAGCTCTGTCTAGGAGGTGCTAGGGAGTGGGAAAGTCTTTTCTGCCTGATTCCTCCCTCAGAGGCCACTGGCACCTACCCCTCTCAGCCAGAATCTCATGTTCACAACATCTGCCAGGAGGCCTCCCCACCCCTCCGGGGAGTGGTTGAATTCCCATGCCCATTTCACAGACAGGGAGCTGAGGCTAATGTAGCCAGAGCATGGCCTATTGGGTCGAGCACAGTCCTTGAGGTAGCCAGGCCAACCCTTTGTCAGGGGAACAAGGGACTCCTTCTCCCTAGCCCTCCCTGAGCCGGCTGGCACGGCCAGGCCCCTTGGCCCCCACTGGCCATCTGAAGTCGGATTGTCCACGGAGGGGAAGCTGCTAGCTGCCTAGTGGGTNTGTGGGGCTGCATCTGGTCAGAGCCAGGAGTCTGTTTGCTAGTGTGGTTAATGGGTTGTGGTGTGAAGACAGGGACACTCTTCTGTAAGAGCTGAAGAAGGGGTGGTGGGAGGCAGTGGAAGCTGCAGCTGGTGGCTTCTACAGAATGGGGGAGGGCGGGGAGTCAGAGCTTGGGTTATTGGGGGCTGCCCTGTAGACATGGGCTACTCAGGCCTTCACTGGGCAGAGAATGAAAGATGAGGTGATGGCGGCTATGTGCTATGGGACAGACAGGATGGTAGGTATCCTCACTCCGTTAGGGAGCTGTGTAGAGAGTGGATGGAGTACTGGTTGGNGACCTGTGACCTGGGCTTCACTTCTGCCCCCAGCCCTGTATACCACGGTTTCCTCCCCAGCATGGGGTAGACCAGATACCTGAGGTAGGTCCCAGCTCTGTACTGCCACAAGAAACTTACCTGCCCTGTGCCTCTGTTTCCCATTTTTTAATGAAAAGACCATGGTTTGTGGTTGAGTAAAGGCTTTCCAACATGGCTGATGGAGGCCTCAGATGCCAGTTTGAAGACCCTGGCTGTATTGGGCCAGTCTCATGCACTAGCCATCCAGCTTTTACTGGACACAGAGGTAGATGCTGTCTACAGAGCAGGAAACTGAGGCTCTAGATTAAACAGCTGGCCCAAGGTCACACAACAAAGTGAGAACCAGGGCTCTCATGGGAAAGCCCTTGCTCAACCACGAAGCCGATCTTGCCAAGTCCCTCCACGCCCTAACTGTAACTCATGGGCTCAGGTACCCCCAAACCCTGTGCCTCTCAATCTTGGGCTGTCCCTAAGAAGTCACTGGGTTCTGCTCTTGCATTTGTGGCCCAGTGAGGGGAAAGGACTTGGCCACTGTCACTCATGTGTCCTAGGGACAGAGTCTGCCCAGTTTCGGGACTCACTCTGTTTCACCCTCCTACCTCCCAGCCTAGGTTTGAGGGCCTCAGCCACCCCTCCCCACAGTGGGTCAAGCTCGCCTTCTGCACAGGACTATACCTACCTGTGGGTCCCCTTTCTCTTTGAGACTGGCATCCAGGAGCTTGGGGGGACTACATCTCCAGTGTCTGGTTCATGGATAATATTCATTCTCTCCATTCTCTTCACCCATTGGCGTCTGTCTCCCATGCCCCAGAGGCTAGAGGCCGAAGGTGGCTCAGTAAACAAACAGATGAAATGCATCCCCTCAGGGGACTTGCATTCCTAGTAAGGGACAGACAGTGAATACAATAACAAACATAATAAGAAGCAAAAAATGCCCTGTTCTAGATGGTGGCATCTGATCCAGAGAAGCAAGGAGGGGGGCTCCCTGTAGTCGAGGGGAGATACCATTTTAACACAATGGTCCTGACACAGCACTCTAAGGTGACATTCAAGTCTTGGAGGAGGAGAAGTAAGCTTCTGTGGTATTTGTAAAAAGAACATTCCAGGTGGAAGGACAGCAAGTGCAAAGGCCCCGAGGTGGAAGCCTGCCTGGGGTATTTGAAGGATAGTTTAAGGCTGGAGGTGTGGCTGCAGTAGGTAGACCAAGGGAGAGAAGCATTCGGGGTGGGGGAGGGGGGTTCTAAGGGGGACCATGAAGGCAGCAGATTACAGAGGACCATTGAGGCCATGTCTAAGGACTTAGGCTTTTGCTCTGAGTCAACTGGGAGCCATGGAGAGTTCTGAGTAGAGAGCAGGCAGGAACTAACAGGATGATGGAGCTTTGAGCAGATGGTGGGGGAGGAGCTCTGAGCATCTGGAGGCTCCTCAGGCCCTCAGAGGAGGCGTGGTGCGGGCTGGACTGGGGAGGGGCAGGAGAGGAGGATGGAGCTTGGCCAGGTATGAAATGCTCAGGATGTAGATGGTCAGCTGGGCTCCTGCAGTCGTTGAAGGACATAGTCTTCACTCTGGTCTAGGAGTCAGGGAACTTGGGCTCATGGCTCAGCTTGCTGAGTGGCCTTGGGCAAATCCCTTCTGTCAGGACTCAGTTTCTTCTTATGTACAATGGGAGCAACCGTACTTGGGCCAGCTCATGTGTAAAGACTATGAGGATGATGAGTACTTCACGGACCTGTCTCCCCTCGACTACAGGGAGCCCGAGTCAGCAACTGCCATGGCGTCACGCATTGGGCTGCGCATGCAGCTCATGCGGGAGCAGGCGCAGCAGGAGGAGCAGCGAGAGCGCATGCAGCAGCAAGCCGTCATGCATTACATGCAGCAGCAACAGCAGCAGCCACAGCTGGGAGGGCCACCTACCCCAGCCATCAACACCCCAGTCCACTTCCAGTCGCCACCACCTGTGCCTGGGGAGGTGTTGAAGGTAGGGCCTCTGCCTCGACTTCTGTCCCTGTTCCAGGAGTCCCAGCCCCCTCTACAGCTGTGCCTTCTTCACCTTCCCCAGGTGCAGTCCTACCTGGAGAACCCCACCTCCTACCACCTGCAGCAGTCCCAGCACCAGAAGGTTCGGGAGTACCTATCTGAGACCTACGGGAACAAGTTTGCGGCCCACATCAGCCCAGCCCAAGGCTCCCCGAAACCCCCACCAGCAGCATCCCCTGGGGTGCGGGCTGGACATGTACTGTCCACCTCAGCCGGCAACAGTGCCCCCAACAGTCCCATGGCCATGCTGCACATCAGCTCCAACCCTGAGAAGGAGGTGAGTGAGGGCTGCTGGTTTGGTGTCCGTTGTGGCACTCTGGAAAAGTCTGATTTTAAAGGCCGAAGTGGAACTGTGTCTTCAGGGAGCTCCTGTCTGAGGGAGACACAGTCTTGCCTCAGGGAGCTCTCGCCTGANTTGAGTTACCATCTTCTTGTAAGCCCTGCTGAGGACGAGGCAGACTCAGAGAAAAGCTCAGTGCTCTCGTAGGCCTGCATAGGTGTATCAAGAACTCCCTGGCCAGGGGTTCCTGGGGCAAGCCTAAACCGGCCTTAGGCTCAGCTATGGGACCCTGCTCCAGTCCATTTCCTCATCTAGATGAGGAGGTTGGGTGAGGTAGTGTTGTGCTAGGTGAATGGCTGCCCCTCTTCAGTTGGGCCATCCCCAAATGGACTTTTCTGTCTTCTAGTTTGACGATGTCATCGACAACATTATGCGCCTGGACAATGTGCTGGGCTACATCAACCCTGAGATGCAGATGCCAAACACGGTACTCTTGGGTTAGGGGGAGGGGGTGGCACACACAGTGATTCCAGGGCTGGAGAGATGTCAAAGCAGAGCTGGTGTGTCTGTGGAGGCAGGAGTCACCTCCATCAAATACTGACTGTGACAAAGACTCAGGGACCCTGAGTAGAACTGAATCAGGAAACACAAGCTGGGTATGGTTAAGTCCGGCCCTTGGGAGGCAGAGGCAGGTGAATGTCTGGGAGTTTGAGGCCAGCCTGGTCTACATAGTGAGTTCTAGGGCAATTGGAGCTACATAAGTGAGACCTTGCCTCAGAAAGAGAAAAGACAGACATAGGCCAACCTTGGCCAGTGTGTGTGATGGGGCAGTCTCAGAGAGTTCCCTGAGTGTGGTAGAGAGGAGGCTGGAAGAACCTTCTAGAGAAGCAGTGTGTCCAAAGGGGAGTCAGTCAGTCCTGAACTGATTGTTCCTGTGAGAATCTGTGGGTCCTCTCCTCTGTTGTGCCCAGGGCCAAAGGTTGTGTTACTCACTCGGTAGGGCTGGCCTTGTCCCCAACCACAGGACCCCTCCCTCTGACAGTCTTGTCTGCATGATCATTCTATGAGTCTTGCCTTGGGTGAGGAGGGGAGGCACAGGTAGCAGTGAGGAGTCAGGCTTAGAATCAAGAGACTTGGAATTTCTGTCATGACCTTGGGAAATTCCTCCACCATTCTGACTTCCCTGTCCGCTCAGCTGCAAAATGGGGTGATGCCATCTTCCTGCAAGGTCGTGGGAAGATTAGAAGGGACAAAAAGAGAGGGTGGCCTGGAGAGATGGCTCAGTGGCTAGCAGATGGAGCAGCTCTTGCGGAGGACCTGAGTGTGGTAACTCAGACCCATGTCAATGACCTACAACTCCAGCTCCAGGGATCCAATGCCCTCTTCTGGACTCTGTGGGTGCCTGCACAAACCAGCGTGTAGACACAGACATATACACAACATTTAAACGTAAAACTAAAATTAAAAATAGAGGATGACAAGAGTTCGTTCCCAGCAGGCAGACCCGCCAGAGGCTGGAGCCCACCGCCTTTCTTGGGGCTCACCTGTTTGCTCTGGGTCCTTTGGCTGGAGCAGACCACTGAGTATTGCCATGTCACNGAGAGAAAGTCCTGGAGTAGGCAGTCAGTCTTCGTTTCCTACTGCCCTGGTGACATTGCTAGGTGGCCAAGCAGGAGGCAGAGCCAAGTTCGGACCTGTTGCTAGTAGGCACTGAGGTCAGGAGTTAATTATCCAATCTCCCTCAGTGGCTCCCATCTACACAGAGTCTCTAGGCCTGTGGTTGGCTCTTGGCTGGCTCTGTGGTAGGAACCAGCCAGTCTTTGTCAAACCTGCCTATAGCATTATTCAAGCTCCTGCTCTGTTGAATTCCACACTCCCAGAAACTCCCAAATCGATTGAGCCCCTCCCTAGGGCTTCTCCAACAGGAGCCTAATCCCATCTCTGGTTAAGGTTCCTCCTCCACCCCCCCGCCCTGGCCAGGGGCTCCTGAGGGCAGGGCTATGCGGGCCACGCTTTCCTCGGCAGCCTTGCACAGCCAATCCTGGAGGAAGGGCCCGGGTAATTTTACCACTCTTGTGCACTGCTGCTCTTGGCACCATGGGTCCTGGTGAGGACTCACCAAACCCTCCTCCGCTCCTTCCCTTACAGCTACCCCTGTCCAGCAGCCACCTGAACGTGTACAGCGGTGACCCTCAGGTCACAGCCTCCCTGGTAGGTGTCACCAGCAGCTCCTGCCCTGCTGACCTGACCCAGAAGCGAGAGCTCACAGGTACTGCTGTCCTCTCCCCTGTACCCTTGGGGCTCCCTCCTTCTTTTTCCTCCCTCCCTTCTACCCACCACCTCTCTCTTCTCTGGCTTCCAGATGCTGAGAGCCGGGCCCTGGCCAAGGAGCGGCAGAAGAAAGACAACCATAACCTAAGTGAGTCTTGCCTCTCCCTCATCTGACCAGGGCTGAGAATCAGCCGGCACCAGCCTCACTCCCCACCCCAGCCCTGTACCGGCAGCCCTGGTCCTGGACACCACGTGCTCCAAGGCTGCTGAAACCCCCTGCCTTTCTGCTAGGCCAGTGGTTCTCAACCTGAGTGGGGCCCTTTGGGGACCAGCCAACCCTTTCATAAGGTCGCATACCAGATATCCTTCATATCAGATATGTATATATCAGATATATTCGTGATTCATAGCAGTAGCAAAATTACAGTTATGAAGTAGCGATGAAAATCATTTTATTCAACCCGAGGAGCTGTGTTGAAGGGTTGCAGCATGAGGAAGCTTGAGAACCACTGCACTANGTCTTTTTAGGAGAGTGGGAGGGGCCGCTGGGAGGAGTTTTCTTGAATTTTCCAGTTCATCAGAGTTCATTCTTCAGGACCTGAGGCAATAGGAGTGGAGGAGATTGCCCCAGGGAGCTCTCTTGCTAAAGCTGACTAGATCTCCTGACCCCACCCTCTAATTGTCTAAACTGCACCCTGACCCTCCACAGGCTTCAGTCCCAGCCCCAGGCCACTCTTTCTTCTTTCTTTTTTCTTTCTCGCTCCCTCCCCCTCCTCTCTCTCTCTCTGTCTNTCTCTGTCTCTCTGTCTCTTTCTTGGTTTTTTTGGGACAGGGTTTCTCTGTGTAGCTCTGGCTGTCCTGGAACTCACTCTGTAGACCAGGATGGCCTCGAACTCACAGAGATCCACTTGCCTCTGCCTCTTGAGTGCATCATACTAGGCCTTGGGTCTCTTTTATTCTAAGCTAAGATTTTCTATGGGCGCCAACCCTAGGTTGGGGCCTTCTCTTAGGTGGGACTCCACCTTCCTAACCATGCCCCCTGAAATCTCAATCTCTAGTTGAGAGGAGACGAAGATTCAACATCAATGACCGCATCAAGGAGCTGGGAATGCTGATCCCCAAGGCCAATGACCTGTGAGCAGGGTTCTGGAGGGAGGGGGAGGGGCTGGGCTGGGCAGCGGCTGCAGACCTTACCAATTCTCCTTTGCTAAGGGCAGTGAAGGAGGTAGCATGTTTGAGAAGAGAAGGTTCCTGCCTCTGCTGGGTCAAGACAGCTTCTGTTGGGAAGGGAGGTTTTGGGGTACAGGGGGGACTTCCTGGAGAAGGAGTCATGCTGGGAAAGTGTCTGAAGGGCCCTGGACTGATGGAAAAGAGAGATGCAGGGTAGGAGTGAGAGCTGAAGACAGGGAGATGGGTACGGGTTGGGCAGATTGCTTGATCCTCAGGGTTAGTGAGGAGCTGGTCATTTCAGTAGACAAACCCCCTTTACTCAAGGCTAGATATGGGTAGGGGTGGGGACAGCTGGAACTCTGAACCAAGCCTAGTGTCAGAGAGACCTGGTCAGGCCTCTGGGTGCACACCTCTGACTGTGTGGTTGTGGCTGCAGGGACGTGCGCTGGAACAAGGGCACCATCCTCAAGGCCTCTGTGGATTACATCCGGAGGATGCAGAAGGATCTGCAGAAATCCCGGGAGCTGGAGAACCACTCTCGGCGCCTGGAGATGACCAACAAGCAGCTCTGGCTTCGCATCCAGGTCTGGTCCTGACTCTGACTCCTTGGGTGGCTCTCACTGTTCTCACTGATCTCACTGGCTCCCTAGCCCTGGGGCAGGGGGTAAACACCTGAAGTTGGAGATCTGGAAAGGATGCCCATTAGGGAAGGAAGCTGTGTCTGTCAGGACATGATACCACAATGAAAAATGAACCCCAGCTCCTTTAAGCAACAAATAACAGCAGGCTCTGGTCTGTGAGACCCTCATCCTGCAGGCTGTCCGAGCAGGCTGTCCGCACTGGGGACCAGGCAGGTCTGGCTCTTGTAAAGTCAGGTAGTCATGTGTTGCCCTACTTTTTAAAAAAAGAAATTTTATTTTCTGAGAAACAGGATTTCTCTTTGTAGAGCAGGCTGCCTTGGAAATTATAATCCTCCTGCCTCAGCTTCCCAAGTGCTGGGATTACAGGTACATGCCACTCACTGTGCCTGGCTCTGCAGGTCTCTGTAAGGTGCCACAGTCACTTTTGCTCACNTATCCTTGGGCAATGAGAAGTACGAATTGCATTCCTAGCCTCAAGGAAGCAGACATAACAGCCCTTCCCTGGGTGTCTGGAAGGCAGAGTAGGATGAGGCAGTACTGGGAATGACCAGACTCTGGGCAAACTGGAGAACAGGCCAGAGACAGTCTGCACCCCACTGGAGCTGCGACTCCTGTTCCTGGCTGTATTGAGGGCCACCAAGGCTGGTCTTCTAGATCAGTGCTTCTCAACTTTGCTAATGCTGTGACCCTTTAATACAGTTCCTCATGTTGTGGAGGCTCCCAACCACAAAATTATTTTCATTGCTATTTCATAACTGTAATTTTGCTATTGTTGTGAACTGTAATGTAAATATTTTTGGAGATAGAGATTGTGGGGGGGGTCATGACCCACAGGTTGAGAACCAGTGTTCTAAACAGGCTTTAAACTTTGCCTAGCACACAGACACTCGAGGTGGAGACTGGACTTTGGTGGATGAAACTCATCCTTAATTCGTGCATTGACTTTTGATAATTTCTATTATCAAATATTTCTGTAATTTCTATTCCCACCTCACCCAGACAAGTCTATTTCAATTTCAAATTTTAAGAGAAAATTGGCCCAGGTGCTCTGTGGTGGATCGACAAGGCGCTGGCCAGCTGTGACCTGGAGAGGGATCCTGGTCTAGATTCAAGCTGCCCTCCGCTTTCTTCTCCAGCAGAGACACAGAGGAGGGGGCAGGTGGTGTGGCAGGGTACAGGGAGGCCTAGCCTGGTGCTGGTATCGTGTGTCTTACCACCCATCTGCCACCAACAGGAGCTGGAGATGCAGGCACGAGTCCACGGCCTCCCCACCACCTCGCCATCCGGTGTGAACATGGCTGAGCTGGCCCAGCAGGTGGTGAAGCAGGAGCTGCCCGGTGAAGATGGCCCAGGGGAGGCTCTGATGCTGGGGCCTGAGGTCTCTGACCCTGAGCCGATGCCAGCTCTGCCTCCCCAGGCCCCACTGCCCCCAGCCGCCCAGCCACAGTCACCATTTCATCATCTGGACTTCAGCCACAGCTTGAGCTTTGGGGGTGGGGGTGATGAGGGACCCACAGGCTACCATAATCCCCTGGGGACAGAGCATGGGTCCCCATTCCCCAACCTGTCCAAGAAGGATCTGGACTTAATGCTCCTAGATGACTCCCTGCTNCCCCTGGCCTCCGACCCCCTCTTNTCAACCATGTCCCCTGAGGCCTCCAAGGCCAGCAGCCGTCGGAGCAGCTTCAGCATGGAGGAGGGCGACGTTCTGTGACGCTGGTTGCCCCTGTGCCAAGGAGCAGGGGCTGCCTGGGGGCTGGGAGGACAGGGCAGAGCCCTCCCATCCTTCAGGCCGCACTTGGTGTGAAGTAGCCGCCTACCCTGCCTCTCCTTCCCTTTGGTTGGCCCCTGTTTGGACTTAGTGCCTGCCTGGCGGCCGATGGGCTGGAGAAGCCCCTCCCCGTCGGCTCAGGGCCCCTCCTTTGGGGGCAGTACTCTGAATCGTGATGGGGAAGAACAAGCCTGAGGTTTTAAGAAGAAACCCTGGCAGGGGAGCCCCTCTCTTCTGAGCCTGGGCCCCTCCATGAAGGACGTTTTGGAGAAGGAGGTATAAGAAGTACCTCTGAGACAGCAGCTGGTCTGGGGGTGCCCAGGCCTGCCTTCCTGGGACTAGATGGCACCCAGCCTGTCCCCCAGCCTGATACTTCCCCCACAGGTGGGGCACCCACCCCCCTTTGGTGCTAACAGCTCTCCCCTGGTGGTATGAGGGTGGGGTGGCCAGAAGAGGAGTCTGGGTTCAGGGTGGAGAGCACCCCCGCCCCCAGACCTCCCACTTTGTGCCTTTAGTAAACACTGTGCTTTGTATCATGTTGTCCTGGCTCTGCAGTGCACGCGGCCTCGGCTCACAACAGGCAGGAACCAGCCCAGTGGGCCTCCTGGATCCAGAATTCAAGTGCTCCCTGAGGGTTCTCCTGAATTCGGTTCTGACTCCAAGGGAGGAGAGAGAAGGCGTGCGAACTGGGGTCATTGTGCCTCACTGATGCCACGAGGTGGCGCTGCNGCCATGCTAGTCCCACAGCTCCAGCTGTGGCCAGAACAGCTATGCTGCTGTGTGTGGACAGGTCTGCTCTCAGAGCCTTCCCTAGGTGTTGCTCTGGCTGGCCCATGTTCTAGTGGGGCCCTCAACACTTGGAGGTGACCACCAGGCTGTATCCTGTGGCTATGGGGAAAGGGACCCGCTTAAANTTGTTTTGGAATAGATGGGAACAGAGGACCCTGGCTGGGAGTCCAAGGTGTGGGCTCACCTCCTTTCTGCTCCAGCCCTGTCCAGTAGTGGGGTTCTAGGACACCCTTCGNTCCAGGTTCTGGGATGTTAGACCCTTTACCTGGATGGGGAAGCAAACCTGATGCCACGGCAAGGCCTTTGTAGGTTTTGCTTGGTTCCTCGATTTTCAAGGCTCTTCTGCCAGGGACCAAAATGGTTTTCTCTTCAAAGGGCCCTAGAAGGCCAAAGAAGCCTAATTTAAAAGAATTTTTTAAAAAATCCCAGGGTGAAAATGGCTAAGAGGGCAATTTCCTCTTCGAAGAACAAGAGATCAAATCAACACTGGAGCAATNAACGTGCGTAGAAAGAAAGGGCGCCAAATGGTGTGGGCGNGACTGCACTGGGTTGGCTGAGCGAAAGATTGATCTCAAGGTCAGGGGAGCTGTGCATGACCTTGTAGAGCTTGAGTCGGCCTGGGTGTATCTCCTTCCAGCTCAGGGTCCTTCTCATTGCCTGGGACCTACCCTCCCTAGACCCTTCCTCTGAAACCCCTGCGTGAACCCTGAACTCCAGCTTAGGTCAACTGGAGCCTGGGATGTGGGGTCCACAGACTCCGGGGCCAGCACTTCCGGTGGTTGGTAGGTCTGGTCTTCCCATCATCTTGGGGAGTGACGTGGGGAGCTGCCTTCTACGTCCTCATATAACCCCTCAAAACCACCCTAAGCTACTCCTGTCACCGAGACCCGCAGCTTCCTGGTCTCAGGGCTCCTTTCGTTTGTTTGTTCGTCACCTGCTGCGTGGACAGTGGGTCAGGATAGCACATCCATCGGACGGGACTAGGGTGTGAGTGGGGTTCTGTCCACACGAGGGCGCGCAGGCTCAGGCAGCAGTGTCGGGAGGGCAGTCCACACTGCCTGAAAGGCTTCCCTCCTGCCTGGGNCTGCTGACGTACACCTCTGTCGCTAACTCCAACCCAGATGCTGCCTCCAGCACTTCAGGCCACCAGAAAATGTGTATCAGAGACTGACTGGCAAGACCCTCACCTGTGGCTGGAAAGGAGTCAGGCTGGGGGCTATGTCTTTCCTCCAGTTAAACAGGGGACTCTGTTCTTCGTCCTTAGATGGTGGGTAACCTTTGGGACGTCTGCAAGGGGAAGTCTTGTTGAGGCTGAATGCAGAGCGCTCTGGTGCAAAGATGGCCCCGCTGACCCTTTCCTTCTAGCAAGGGAAACCCCTTTAAGGCCTTGAGGACAAACTATGGTGGGATGAGGTCCCAGCAGCCACAGCTTCTTGGGTCCCATGTGGGAGGATCCAGGGAAGGAGCTGGGGGAGCAGAGACNGGGCACATCCATAGCGTCCTATCCCCTGGTCCCTCGGCTCCAGTTCCTACATCTGTCTGTCTGTCTGTCCACACCAGCTGCTCCCTCTTCCCTGGTTGCCAGTTCTGGATTACCTGTCATCTACAGGGACAACTAGGACCTCAGAAGGTCCTGCTTGGGGTGTCCATCCCCACCGTTCTTTTCAGCTGGATTCTTCATGTGCTATTTTGTGGCCTTTACCACACTGAGTGTGTGAGACACACTGTGCTGCACACCCAGAGACACCTTCCTGACTTCAGCAGCACCTGCCCCCGCCCACCTCAAAGCCTAACCCCTCCCCTGCCCTCTGAGCACCCTGGCTGGTCATCGGAGCAGCTGGAAAGAACCCCTTTAATGCCCTTCCTGCTCCACCTCCGAGGCCTCCAGACCCGTGGTCCTGCCCCCACCCCCTCCTGGCGTCTTCNAGACTCTTCTCTTCTTTGCTCTCTTTTTTTTCTGAGGGGGTTGTGGAATTTATACAATATTTAAGCAGCCAGAGCCAGGTCCTGGAAGATATTATTAATGTAAAAGGGATAGGCCGCAAATGCTTTTGGACCTGGTTACAATTAGAGGGTGATTTTTCTAAAGGTCAATGAATTCAGATAATATCCACAGGGGGGAGAGAAATTTAATACCTTTTTAGTGAATTAATTAATTATAATATTATATCGGCTTGGGGTTCTTTTCCAGAGTGATTAAGGCAGCGATCTGTCTTCTGTGAGCTGGCTGCCATGAGGACCCTGTCACACGGGCTTGGCAAATGGGGGCCCTTCACTCTCCTCTCACCAGGCAGGTGGGGGTTGGGGAGGAGGCAGAAAGCCCCGAAGGGCTGCAGCAGGTGGAAGAGTTGGGGTACCCTGTTCCCCAGCCTGCTTCCTGCTGCGTCAAGCCTCTTCCCACAGTTACTAGAGGAATGTCCTTTACACTTGGGGAAACTGAGGCTCATGGACTACCAGATCTTGCCTGAGCATGCTGACTGCTGACTGCCAGGCAGAGCTGGCTGGAAACACTATTCCCCATCCATCCCCTAAGCCAGACAATCTGGACAACCAACTCTCCATCGGGAAAGTTCAAATGTGGCCTCTGCTCTTTCCATCAGGACACTATTGCAAGGCGTGGGGTGTGCCCGTGGGGTGCGCCCGTGAGGCTGCTGGTGAGAAGCTGAGATTTCTGTCCTGGGAAGACCTGANCACAGGCACATTTGTCCCTGTCTTCAGTCACACAGTCATTCAACAAGCCTTCATGGCACACACTTTGTTCCATGGTAGTCAGGCAATGAGATTGTCAGTCTGGAGTCTCAGCCTTTCTTGGAGCAATGGAGAGTGGGAGCCCCCTGCAGCTAGCGGGGCATCACTGAGTAACTGCTAAGCACTCACTGAGAGCTGACCCTAGCTGGATGTCCTTAGAGGGATAAAGGATTAGACTGTTTCAGTGAGCCACAGACATGTAAGCTGGGGACACAGTGGGGACACAGACACAGACATGTAAGTTGCAAGTGATGAAAGGGGCAGAGTTGACAATGAGCTGAGTCTCTAGGGACCAGGCTGACAGGAGCGCTCTCCTGCAGGAGGAGGAAGGGAACACTCTAGGTAAGGGACACCCATTGTGCAGTAAGGCATGAAGGTGTGAGTGAGGGTCCCTGCAGATGGGCCTGGCAGTCTGAGGACGGAGCATGGCTGCCTCTGCTCACTCGCATCCCAGATGTGTTGACTGAGACTGTTCCACAAGGCCACAGCATCTGGGTGGAAGGCCAGAAGTAGCAAAGCCAAATAGACCTACATTTCATGGTGGACTCTGGCACAGCTTGCTGTGTGGCAGAGTCTGTGCCTCAGTTTCCCTGTCTGTGATGGAGATTCTAAAACCACTCAGCCTGCTGTAGGGGACTGAGGAGGAGCTAAACACTGCTTTTAGCTCTCCTGACGTCCTGGGAGTGGGTGGTCACTGGCCCTACCCCCACCTCTCTTTCTTTTCAAGGGGGCACGAGTGGGAGCTCCAGGTTAGGGATGTCCTTTGTTGGGGGATAGACATTTTCTTTAGCTCTGCTTTCTCTTCTCCCTGGCCCGTGCCTCTCCCTCCATGCCCTCCTTGGCCTGGCTCCCCTAACCCCTCCCCCACTGGCTCACTCCGTGTGCGGCAGGCCAGGGAGGGCCTTCCCATTGTACTATCTTTGGGCCCTAAATTAAAATTGATGACATCTTGAAATGAGCAGTGAGGGTAATTTTGCTTCAGAGCCGGGATGCTAATGAGGCCCCTTAATGGTGCAAATGCTGAGCTGACGGGTCGTGTGTCACAGGCAGCAGCTAGGGGGGTAATGGCCGCGGTAAGTGCTGGTAATTACACCCTGTCTTGCTGTATTTTGGCAGGCCTGGTGGGAGAGCAGAGGCTCAATCACCGCTAGCGGGGACACCCCCACCCACCATGGGACTGACAGCCAGGGATACCCCCTGGGCCCAGCCAGGCCCCCTCAACTCCAGCCCCACCTAGAATGAGGGTCTTGGCTACAGCCTCCAACACATCCTATGCAACCCACAGTCACAGCACTGGACACCCCTCAGCCTTGCACATTCATCCCCAGGGCCCGGGCGTGTTCCCCATGTGTCCCTGCACCTGGCGCCATGCACATGCACAGCTTGCCTAGTATACTCCCTGTGAACACAAAAAGTTCTGAGTATAGGCGCATGTAAACCCACCACAATTGCCTTCTCAGACAGCATGCGCTGAGCACCTACTGCCTCCCCACATCTCTCTCCTCTCTTCCTCTCTCTCTCTTTTTCTCTCTCTCTCTTTTACACAGTCGCTTTATTCATTTATGGATTAATTTATTTTATTTTCTGTGCCTAAGTGGTTTGCCTGCATATATATCTGTTCTATGTGTGTCTTGTGCACGAGGAGGCCAGAAGAGGGCATCGGATCCCCTGGGACTGGAGTTACAGCTGGTTGTGAGCTGCCACGCGGGTGCTGGGAGCTGACACCCGTTCTGTGGAAAAGCAGCCAGTGCCCTTAACCACTGAATCATATCTCCAGTGATATAAATATATCAAGAGCTATATTTAAATTTTTNAATTTTGTGCATATGTGTATGTGTACCTGTCCATATGTGAGTGGGTGTCTACAGAGTCCAGAAGAGGGTGTTGGATCCCCTTGCAGCTGGAGTTACAGGTAGTTTTTGAGTGGCCAGATGTAGTGCTGGGAACTGAACTCAGGTCCTCTACAAGAATAGTATGTACTCTTTTTTGTTATTGTTGTTGCTTTTGTTTTTCTCTCTGTGTAGCTCTGGCTGTTCTGGAACTCTCTCTGTAGACCAGGCTGGCCTCGAATCCACAGAGATCTGCCTGCCTTTGCCTCTTGAGAGCTGGGATCAAAGGCATGTGCCATCCCCTCCACCCCCCACCCCTGGCAAATAGTACATACTCTTAATGGCTGAACCATCTCTTCAGCCTTGATGCAGTCTAATGTAGCCCAGGCTGGCCTTATATTCTCTATGTAGCCAAAGATAACCTTGAACTCCTGACCCTCCTGGCTCCTCCTCTTGAGTTCTGGGATGACAGGTATGCACGGCTGTGCCTGGCTACATCATTATCCTCATCTATAATGCAGAGATGACAAAGAAGACTTAGATTACTCTACTAGGCAGTGACAGAAACAGATCTGCAAGGCAGGTCTTCCATATTGCAATCTTTCTATCTCCACCTTCCCTCCTACATTGGCCTGTATATATGCCACTCTNCAACAGACGGGCTTGTACACGCGTGCATATGTATTTATCACACAAGTCACCTATGTCCTCTGTGCATCCAAAGACCCATATTGGCATGCTGTATAAATATGTGCCTACATGCTGTCAACATGTATATGGAAGGGGCCCAGCAAGCATATAGAGATAAGCACCTGCGTGTCCGTGCTCAGGTCATGTGATGGTCTTCATATGCACAATGTGTGTCGTGTCTTAAGAAAGCCACCCTGAGCCTCTGGGGATGGTCAAAGAACTTCCCTGGGCTTCTGCACCACCTCTGCTGGAAAAGGGGACAAGGGCTGGGAATGGAGTTCTGTAGGTAGAGTGCTCACCTTGGGTTCCATCCACAGCACCTGTAAACTGGGTGCACTGCCTGTAATCCCAGCACTCTGGAGGTAGAGGCAGGAAGATCAGAAGTTCAAGGCCATCCTTGACTACATAGAAAGTTGGAGACCAACCTGGGCTCCATGAGACACTATTTCAGAACAGAACAAAACAAAACAAAACAAACAAAAACCTGTGGGAAGGGATAAAATCTTATCCACTCTCCTTCCCAGCCCCACCTTCTCTTGAAGCCAGGGACATAATTTGGGGCTCTGCATCTGCCACACAAGCACACTGCCACAGCTCCACTCTAGCCCTCACCTTGTCAAAGCAGAATGCCATCAACACACAGAGGACAGAGATGTGCCCTCCAACAGCCCCGAGCAGGACATACATACGCACACGTTGAATACTTGTCCACACTTCCCATGTGGAGTAGGAGCTCCCCACAACTGCACCATGCAGCCTTTACATGCACTCCATGTACAGCTGTGAGCACACACCACAGTGCTGGCATAAATCCCAAGAGTGCCTGCCAGCTGGGAGGTGTCGAGAAGGCTCCACAGTTAAGAGCACTTGTTGCTCTTGCAGAGGACCCAGGTGTAACTGCATTTCCAGGGGATCAGATGTCCTCTTCTGCCCTTGGTTGGCACCTGGCCTACAGGTCATGCACTTACATATATGCAGGCAAGTACACATAAAATAAAATAAATAGTTTTTTTTTAAGTAAGAAAGAGAAGAGCACCTGCCAATAAAATGGGACAGTCTACAAAGTCCACAGGCTCCTGTGTGCGGGTGTCCTGCCTCTCCCAGCATCTATCAGTCACAGGATTATAGATGGGGTTAAAAGCATGGACTTGATCTGATGGCCTGGGTTCTCCATCTAGGTCCATTGAAATGTGCTGTCACTATTTCCTTATTTGTAAGATGGGGATGATAAGGGCATCTGGATATAGATACGGCTGAATGAGTTTATAGGTGCAAAGCACATGGTGTCTGGCACAGCCCCAATAAGTGTGTGGGGAGGTTGTGTCCTGATAAAGAATGCTCTTCAGAATGGGACAGGCACCAAGGAGCAGGCAGTGGGAAGCAGGGCAGGGATACTCACCTAAGGCTGGAGTGGTCAGGGAGGGCCTCAAGGAGGAGGAAGGCTTTGGACTACGGCCAGCTTGTCTGCACCAGCAGCCTCCTCTGCTACTCGGCTGTGACCTGGCCCAGGTGGATGGTCACACCAGAGCAACAGGTGACAACTGAGAGTGTCTGGGAGAAGAAAGACATAAGGCCACTCTTTCTATGCGCAGGGCCAATAGCGTTCCTGCTCATACCTCTCGTAGTATGAGCAGGGCAACCTTGAGCCCTGTTGGTACACCCGAGAATCTAAACAGGTGGCTGAGTCTCAGAAGGAGGAGGTGACATCTTGGAGAAATATTCCAGACAATACTCACAGTTCATATTGAAGAGAGTCAGGACAGGAACTCAAGCAGGACAGGAACCTGAAGCAAGAGCTGATGCAGAGGCCATGGAGGAGTGCTGTATCATACTGGCTTGTTCCTCACACATTGCTCAACTAACTGTCCCTTTTTTCTTTCTTTTCTTTTCTCCCTTCCTTC
>LZPO01089559.1:813347-832395 GCA_001675575.1 Neotoma lepida
CTAGGTTCGATCCCCAGCACCAAATAAACTGGGAATGGTGGACCACACCTGTGATACTAGTACTCAGGAGGTGGACAGATGAGCATCAGGAGTTCAAGGTTATCCTTGGCTACGTGAGGCCTTAAGACCAGCCTAGGCTACACGAGAACCTGTCTCATAAGCAAAAATAATTAAAAAAAAAACTCCACTTCCACTCTCAGCTGGGAGGCATGTATATTTGCATTATTTTAGAAGGGCATCTGAATCCAGACTGGGACAGTCTGGGGTGGGCTACTGCCCTCGGTGGGCAGAGGGCCTGGGAGGGCCGCTTTCTAATGAACAATTAGTGTCTGCTGTGCCTCTAATCATGTGGTTCCGTGTAATTAAGAAGTTAATTAGTGCTTTGTCAATTCAGGTTTAATTAGTCCCCTCTTCAGAGAATCCTAGAAGACCCTCATGCTAGAAGCTTCTGGAATGAAAAATGTGGGAGAGGCGTGGTGGGTACCAGGAAGGACAACAGGTATGGGATGGGGAGAGTCCCACTTTCTCCTGTGACCCTTCCAGTCCTGGGATCAGTGACTTATGTCCCCTTTATACCTCCCCTCGGTGACCTTGGCCATGGAGANACTGGGGTCATCTGAGGCTCTCCCCTCACTCCCACCAGCATTTGTGATGATACTCTGCTAACCATGGGAAAACAAAATTTAAAAATTTAAGTTACTACACCCTGGTCTCTGGATTCCCCATGGAACATACAGTTCACACCCCATTCTCTGAACCTGCTTTATGGAAACCNTTGCGTATCTTCCTGTAGATGGTGAGGAAATAGATATCCAGAGAGCTTGAGTAACTCCCTCAAGGTCACACATCCAGTTAAGTGACCCCGAGACCTGCTGTGGCAGTGGAAGCAAGACTTGGTTCTCACAAGGAGCCAGATTCGACCCCAGCACTCAGCTCTTGCTGCTGTCTGCGATGAGGGTGGCCTTCTCTCATACAGGTCTCTCAGATAAACGTCTCCTCTGTCAGAGAAGCCTCTGGGCCCCTTGGAGAGCAGCCCACGCTCGTGGTGCATCTCCAGTGGGAGCGAGGTTACCACTGTGCCTGTTTCCACCTGAGGTGGGAACTCTGGGTGGTGGGCACTTTCCTGCTCGGTTCCCGGGGCCTGGCACCTGGTATCTGTTCTGAAGATATCTTCGGAATGAAAAAACAGACACACCCGTGGGCATCTAGAGCCCTGGCAAGATGGCTCAGTGCACTGGCTGAGGACCTGGGTTCCATTGCCAGCACCCTCATGGCAGCTCACAACCAGCTGTAACTCCAGTTTTGGGGGTCAGACTTCCTCTTCTGGCCTCCTCAGGCACCAGGCATGAACAATGTGATTCATGGACACACATGCAAGCAAAATACTCATATGTGTGTATATATATGTGTGTATAAATATATACATATAAAACAAAATTTAAAAATTGGACACCTCAGGTGCTGAGTGCAAAGAAGATAACAGATAAAATTAATTTCTAGCTCTGTTTTGAGACAGGNTCTCATATATTCTAGGCTGACCCCAACTGTCTAGGCAGGCAAAGATGACCTCAACTTTCTCTTTGTGTGTGTGTGTTTGTCATATTGTGTTCCCATGTATTTGGTGTGGGCATGTGTACATGCAAATGTGTGGACTGCATGTGTGCACATGTAGAGACCTGTAGTTGGAGTCAGGTGGCTTTATTACTCTTCACTCTCCTAACATCTCTCACTTGAAGCCAGAGCACAAGACCTGCTAGACGTCCTCGCCAGCTTGACCTAGGGATCCCCCCTCTGCCTCTCTGCCACACTTGCCCAGCTTTTACATACACTCTTGGGTTCCAAACTCTGGTCCTGAAGTTGTTTGATAAGCCTTTATCCAGTGAGTCATCTCTTCAGCCCCACCTGTAAGTGCTGAGATCACAGGCATGGGCCACCACGCCTGCTGTGTGTGGTGCTGAGATGTAAGGGAGTCTCCTATAGGTTGGGCAAGCATTTTCCAACTGTACTACACCCCCAGCCCTTCCTGTCTCTTCCTTGTGGCTCCAGCTTTAATGAGGCTGCCTCCTCCTCCTCCTCCTCCTCCTCCTCCTCCTCCTCCTTCTTTTTCTTTTTCTTCAAGACAGGGTTTCTCTGTGCAGCCCTGGTTCTGTAGACTAGGCTGGCCTTGAACTCACAAAGATCTACCTGCCTCTGCCTCCTGAGTGCTGGGATTAAAGGTGAGTCCCACCACCACCCAGCTTAATAACCCTTTTTATCAGGACACCCACCACACCTTCCCCTGTTACTCAACCCAGACCCAGTGGTTGGGTACACAGTGAACCCCATTGCCCTCTGGCTGACAGGAGGCAGAGAAGCATGCACCCTGCTGCATAGCGAGGTCTCTAAGTTGTACAAAGAAGGCACTTAGGAGGCATGTGTCACACACCATGGCTTTTCCTCTCCTTGCTCAGTTTCCAGGTAGGAGTAGGACAGCTACATATTGAATTTAAGGCCAAACTGGGCTACATGAGACTATGGGGTGGGGGCAGAGAAAAGGACAGAAACAGTGGCTGGTGAGGGAGTCAGGTCAGGCTGAGCTACTGGAAGTGCTTGGAGAAGCAGACTGAAAAGCCTCCCCACCCCCAACCTGGGGATGTGTGGGCTTCACCTGGTGAGCACAGGACAGTCAGCTAGCTAAGAAAAGTGTCACTCTCAGCCGCACTAAGAACTGAGGGGCTGCAGGGCCAGGCCAGGCCTCCAGGAGACAGAGAAGGCAAAGGGGTGGGAACAGATGAAGCTTTGTCTTATCCCGTTCAGCAGATACCATCCTCAACGGACTAAAAACTCCGGATCTGCCACGGAGTAGGGAGAATCGCAGAGAGGGAAGAGCTCGGCCAGGGAAGACCAGAGTCCTGTGAATTGCACAGATCACATGCCACTCCTGAGACACCGGACACAGTGTCTGCCCAAGGGCTGTCTCTTATACACATCTAGATGTGTATAAGAGACAGGAAAAGGACAGAAACAGTGGCTGGTGAGGGAGTCAGGTCAGGCTGAGCTACTGGAAGTGCTTGGAGAAGCAGACTGAAAAGCCTCCCCACCCCCAACCTGGGGATGTGTGGGCTTCACCTGGTGAGCACAGGGCAGTCAGCTAGCTAAGAAAAGTGTCACTCTCAGCCGCACTAAGAACTGAGGCTGTCTCTTATACACATCTAGATGTGTATAAGAGACAGGATTAAAGGCGTGCGCCACCACCACCCAGTGACACTTTTCTTAGCTAGATGACTGCCCTGTGCTCACCAGGTGAAGCCCACACATCCCCAGGTTGGGGGTGGGGAGGCTTTTCAGTCTGCTTCTCCAAGCACTTCCAGTAGCTCAGCCTGACCTGACTCCCTCACCAGCCACTGTTTCTGTCCTTTTCTCTGCCCCCACCCCATAGTCTCATGTAGCCCAGTTTGGCCTTAAATTCAATATGTAGCTGAAGATGTCCTTGAACTCCTGAGCCTCCTGATTCCATCTCCCAAGTACTGGAATTGCAGATGTGCACACAACACCCCAGTTTCTGAAGTGCTCGAGATCGAACCCACAGCTTCCTGAATGCTGGACAAACACTCTACCAGCTGAGCTACATCCCCAACCCTGTGGTTTTTCCTCTTAACCAGATTTCCTGAGCCAAATGTCAGCTATCTGGGATCTAGTGGGCCTCGCAGCTCTACAATCCCTTCTGAGCACTCTCTGGACACAGGCCTGGGCCTCTGCCCGGAGCTGCAGACGAGAATGACAAACCCACGTCCTGTGTTCTGTTTCTTAAATGGCCCGGAGTAAACAGCTGAGTGCAAGGGTTCCTGGGAGCAGAGGCCCACTTCTGAGGGCTAGGTTCAGTGATCCTGACTACTGAGGGCCTCAGCCAGCCTTCCTTCCCCCAGACTCATAGCAGGAAGGTTCACTGAGCCAGGGGAAGCGGAGAGATTTGGCTTGAGGAGGGAGGAGATGAAGTGGAGAACAGATATAATTGTTCCCNTTTGACAACTTTTTCTAATTAGGGACCAATTATATCTGGTACCTAACTGGGGTCCTGGGAGATTCTCAGTTTGCTAGATAATTACTGGCCAGTAATCCCGGCGGTGGGAAGTGGGAGAAGAGTGCGTTGCCACAATATTTTGGTTTGTTCTGGGGGTGGAGGACTTTGTCCAAAGAGCAGGCAGGCACCCTAGTAATACCCCGGCAGTTCTATTTTCTCCCTGTCCCCGAGCCAGGAGCTGGTCATTTCTCTGTAGCCATCAACCAACACCCTGAGGGTGTGGGGCCATCTGGGATTATGCCCCTTCAGCACCCACATGCCCACTCAGCTTTCAGTAACAGAGTCACTTCCAATATGAAAACTCTTCTAGGAAGTGCATTTGCACACTTGGGCACAGGTGTGTGCATAGTGGCAGAGAGATGTTTAATGATAAGGGTATCATTATCCCTACTTTATAGGTAAGAGAACTGAGATGCCAAGTAGTGTGAAATGTAAGAGTTTATCCTACAACAATTACCAGTATTGTGATTGAAGGGACTGGAGAGATGGCTCCAGCAAGAGCACTTGCTGCTTTTGCAGAGGGCCAGGGTTCAGTTCCCAGCACCCACAGCCATCTATAACTCAAGTTCCGGATCTGACTCCCTCTACTGACTTCTTTGGGTACTGCAGCCTGTGGTGCACACATACAAGTTCAGACAAAACACAAACAGAATAAAAGTAATTATTAAAAAATGTGTTTGAAGGCTTTAAACAAGATTTATTTATTTTTATTTCATGTGTGAATGTTTCCTGCTCTGTGGAGATGTGAGCAAATGGCCAANGTAAACGCCTCTCCCGGGAAGCCTCCTCCTGCCTTCCTACCATGATGGATTCTCTCCCTCAGACTGTGGGCCAGAATAAACCTTCTTCCCTTGTTTTCATCTTGCCAGGTGTGTGGCACCAGCAGCAAGAAAAAAATGATTAATACATTTATATATTCACTAGGCAAATATTTTATCATACATGTGATTTGCAGCTATTTTATACTAGCTTGTACTCCCCCTCTCTCTCCAGGACTAGAACCCAGGGCCTTATTGCTGGTAGGCAACTACTCCATCACCTCAGCCTTTGGGGATTTTTGGAGAAAGACCAAGCTGGGGTTTTCTGGCTCTCCAATATAACCTACTTGGTGAGCTCCAGGACAATGAGAGACACAGTCTCAATGAACAACGTGAGGAGTGGTGTTGGGATTTAGCTCAATGGGAGGGCTTGCCTAGCAAGCACTCAGTCCCAGGTCCAGCTCTAAGCTCTGGGAAAGAAAGAAGAGGCAACAGTAACAAGGTGGGCAGTGCCTGAGGTTTGTTCTTTTACTTCCACATGCACATGAACACACACTCTCGACCACACACCAGAAAGTTCAGAGGTAGTGTGGTTTCGGGGCAGATGTGGCGTTGGGAGACTCTCTCTGCTGCTGAGGCACGGTCTGGTTCCATAGCCTTGCTCAAAGTCGACGTGTACAACAGGCTGACCTTCAAATTCCCAGTGACCCTGTGCCTCTGTCTTGTCTCCCAAGAGCTGGGATTGCAGGGGTGCCCCACCACATCCAGCTGCAGCAGATGTTCCTTCTTTCCACCCTGGCCTCCTTGGGGAGTTGTCTTGACTTCCTAGATAGGGCTCCTTCATGGGACAGGAGAGCTTGCCTAGCATGTGCGAGGCTCTGGGTATGATGAACAGAGCAAAGCAAAGGTTAGTGTACAGGTCACACGAAGACAGCAGACAAGTNCTGAGGGCAGAAATGAGACTGTCCCTGTCACATGCCCTTGCAGAAGGCCCTCAGGCTTTGTTGGCCAGGATGGTGTCACATACCCATTCCTAAACCAATCAGCAGCACAGGCCAGGAGAGCACCGGGGCTGGCTTAGATCAATCATGATTCCTGCCCTGGAGCGGGGGCCTGCTCTCTTTGAAGCTCAGGGTTGCCTGGCAGAGTCAAAGAAATCAGAAGTCTATTCACAAAACAAAATGGGTGGGGCTGGAAAAATGGCTCAGCAGTTAAGAGCACTTTCTGCTCCTGTGGAGGACNTGGGTTCAGTTCCTAGCACCAGTTCCAGGGGATATAACACCCTCTTCTGGTCTCTGAGGCCACTAAACATGCATGTGGGGCACAAACATACATTCAGGCAAAGTACCCACACACATTAAAACACACACACACACACACACACACACACACACACACACACACACGAGAGAGAGAGAGAGAGAGAGAGAGAGAGAGGCCTGATGCTCCCATTCTCCATTTCTTTTTCTTTCTATTTTCTCCCTGCTTCCTCCTCTTCGTCCCTTTCTCCTCTTCCTCCCCCCCTCACTCTCCCCCTTCTCCTCTCTCTGTCCCCCCTCTTGTTCCCACTTTCTCTGTTCTAGGGATTGAACTGGAGGCCTCATGCACACTAGGCGAGCACTGTGCCCCTGAGCCACACTCACAGCTCACTTTTTCCGTTATAGAAGTTTTGGCGGAGTGCATGGCCACCCAGAAGGAAGATTACACTCGCAGCCTCTTAGGCAGTTGACTGTGACTGGTGGCAATGTGCCGGCCAATGGGAAGGTGCAGATGTTCCAGTAGCTCTCGGAATCTTCTTTAAGGGAACTTTGGCATAAGCCTTGGCTCTCATTTCTGTCTTCTCTCCATTTGCTGTCTGGAATGTGGGTGTCACTGTACTGAACCACCAGAAGAAGAATCGTGGCAGGGAATGAGTTGGAAGGAGCCTAGGGCTGTGAGACCTCAGGAATAGAGTCCAGTCTCCGTTCTGGAGTCTTTGAACTGACTAACGTGGGGAGAAAGGAACTAGAGCAGACGCTGTCTCCATGAAGGCAGCATCATCAGTTACAGATAGCAAGTGTCCAAGTTACCAGAAAGCCTGTGTCAGCACCCAGCGGCTCGGACTCCCGAGCACAGGCACTCTCTTCTCTATGAAACAATGTAACAGAGTAAGATGCGCTCAGGAGATCTGGGGACCAGGGGTACCCACTGGAGATGTTATTTAGAAAAGGTTACTGGGCCAGGTGGTACTGGCCAGTGGTTCCAGCTGCTTGGGAGGCTGATACAAGAGAATTGGANCTTCGAAACCTACAAAGCAAGCTCAAGGCTAGCCTGGACAATTTAGAGAGTTTTGCTTCAAAATAAGAGATGTAAAAGGGGCTTGGGACATGGCTCTGTGGCAGAGCATTCGCCTAGCGTTTGTAATGTCCTGATAAAGGGAAAAAAACAGAAGGTTAGCTGGCTCTCCAGGTTGATTTCCTCACCGGTAGAAAGGGGACAAGAAAGGGGACAGCCCCGATGCATGTAGCTTGTTCTAGGGGCTCAGTACACCAGCAGATATGTGGAGATGGCGTGGGCTGTGCAGCCTGATCCCCAGTAAATANCGTGGTTAGCTTCCAAGATGACCCCACTGCTTCTAGCTTTCCAGGTTCAGGTACTCACACCTTTTGATGTCTTTCAGCTTGAGTAGGGCTGATTCAGATACCCAGGTCATTTGGGCTCCTGTTTGGCTAAAATGGATCATTTGCTCTGGAGGAAGGTTGCTACATTGAGTGAGCCCACTTAAACATCCCTGTGGTACGCCATGCGTGGTGGTGCACGCCTTTAATCCCAGCACTCAGGAGGCAGAGGCAGGTGGATCCCTGAGGTGGAGGCCAGCCTGGGCTACAGAGTGAGTTCCAGGACAGCTAGGACTACACAGAAAAATCTTGTTTCAAAACCAAACAGCAATAACAAAAACAAACAAACAAACACCCCACCACCACCACCACCACCAATTTCTGCAGCAAGGTGGCCCAAAGGTCTGAGGTCTCTTGCTACTAGTCAGCACAGACTTCCAGCTATAGGAGTGGGCCACCTTGGAAGCAGGTCCTCTAGTCCCACCAAGATGACAGAGATGTCATCACCACCATCACCACTACCACCACCATCATCATCATCATCAGTCATCAAGTGGTGGTTTGAATGAGAACGGCCCCCATAGGATCCTATGTTTGAATACTTAGTTCCCCAGTTGGTGAGACTGTTTGGGAAGGATTAGGAGGTGTGGCCTTGTTGAGGAGGTGTGTCACTGGGGGTGGGCTTTGAAGTTTCAAAAGTCCAAGCTCTCTCTGCCTTGTGGTTGTTGGTCAAGATGTAAGCTCCATCACCGTGCCTGCCTATCTCCTGCCATGCTCCCCACCATGACAGTCATGGACTAACCCGGGACCATGAGCTCCAAATTAAATGCTTTCTTTTGTAAGTTGCCTTGATCATGGTATCTTATTATAGCAATAGATAAGTAACTAATCATTATTGTTTGAGACACGGCCTCAGATAGCTCAGGCTGGTCTAGAACTTACTTTGTAGCCCAGGATAACCTTGAACTTCTGATCCTCTTGCCTCTACCTCCCAAGTGGTGATATGATAGGTATATGATACTATGCTCAGTTTAGGCAGTGCCTTGGATCAAACCGGGGACTTCATGAATGCTAGGCAAGTATTCCATCAACTTAGCTACATCCCCAGAACCTCTGGTTGCCATCTTGACTGAATCTTCCTGAGAGACCCTGAGCCAGACCCACATCACTCTACTATGTGCAAATTGCAGCATCACATTNCTGCGTGAAGCCACGGCTGTTCCTGATGGTACAGAGCTGTGGGGTTTATTTGTTACACAGCAATGGTAAGAGGCAACAAATGTTCTCTAGCTGTGAATACTATCTTCTTTCTGGCAAGACTTTTCTCCTCTGCAGGGCCTTCCCCCGGCCCCTGCCATGTGATCCCACGTCCCAGAAATGCAGCAGTGAGATACAGGAGGCAGCTGCCTGCTCACACTGCTGTCTGCAGAAGCAGTGAGAGACCAGAGATCAGGCTGATCCCCAGCGGCATCTCCATCCTGTCCCAGCTGTCATAGGGGTGCCATGCAGAAGACGACGAGATAGGGGTTGAGGATGCAGTTCAGNTGATAGAGGGGAAGGAGGGAAGGAAATGAGAACCTGCTTGGAGAGAACGTCCCCATAGTCCCAGGCATTTGAACATTTCATCCCCAGTTGGTAGTACTGTTTGGAGGTCCAGGAGGTGCGCCGTTGTTGGGAAAGCATGTCCCTGGAGGCAGGCTGCGAGAGTTTAAAGACATTTCCAGTTTGCTCTCTGTTCTGTACTTGTGGTCCAAGATGTGAGCTCTCAGCATCCCGCTGCATGCAACACCATGCCTGCCACGTGCGGCCAAGCTTCCTTGACTCGATGGACTCTCATGTCTCTGGAGTCATAAGCCAAAATCAACTCTTTCTTCTACAGTCTGCCTTGATCGTGGTGCTTTACCATAGCAACAGGAGAGGATCTAAGAGAAAGAATCCAAACACTTGCCAGCTTCCCGGAAGTACTGCACGTCCCTTCCAGCCCCACCCCTCAGGGCAGCAGTGGGTGATAGTGATTCTGACTTTGACACTGGGGATGGGAGTCCCTTGACCTCAGCTTGTGTGAGCAGAGGCACACAGCACGCTCTGGCCCCTTTACCTCAGCTCTGTGTTCCTGAGGTTTCTCCATGTTGTTATAGGCAGTTCAGATACTGTCTCCTCCCTGCTGGATAGAATTCAATACATTGGTCTGTATGTCTGCTCTGCCAGCAGGAGATAGGTTTTCCATCTGGGGACTTCGGTGAATAGTGTGACATTTTGTTTGTGTGAATCCAGAGTGTTTTGCACACCACTAGCAGGTAATATGGTATGTGAATGTCCACTTGGTAGCTTTTGCCTAAGTAGATGTCCCAATTTACAGTTGCAGGGGCGATGTATGAGGGGCAGGAGGACTCAGGTGCATGCCACCCCCAGGAGGGGAGGAGTTACCTCAAGCCAAGGAGTTGACAGTTATCTCTAAGTGGAGGAAGCTGGAATTCCCCACCCTCAGAGTGGGCCAGTTGGAGAAACAAGACCACCTCAGGGATCACCTCTGTCCTTCTAGTCAAGGAGACAGTTCAGATTAAACTACACTGCCAGGTGGTGGTGGTGGTGGCACACACCTTTAATCCCAGCACTCAGGAGGCAGAGGCAGAGGCAGAGGCAGAGGCAGAGGCAGAGGCAGAGGCAGAGGCAGAGGCAGGCGGATCTCTGTGAGTTCGAGGCCAGCTTGGTTTACAGAGAGAGTTCTAGGACAGCCAGGGCTACACAGAGAAGCCCTGTCTTGAAAAACAAAAACAACAGCAAAAACTAAAACAAACAACAACAAAACCCACACATGTTTGCCCAATATCACTTACTAAAGGCTTTGGACCCTCTGGACTAGAATCTTCCCACTGCTATCCTTAGCTTCTCGGCTGTGGTGTCATAGAGGGGCTGAGAGAAGCTTGGAGTGAGGGGGAAGGCAGAGGAGGCCACAGGCTTCAACTCCTCAGGTTGGCTGAGGACCTGGAGCTGAGGACCTGGAGCTGAGGACCGTTGGTCCTAGAAAGGAAAGGGACATCGGGGTCCCAAGGACAAGGATGAAGAGGACAAGAAGGCAAATCCTCCATCAATCTGCCCACGGAACACATTATTATTGTTATTATGAAGTATCCCAAGGCTGATGCTCACGCTGGCCTGGCCAGGGGAGGGGAGGCCCTAATGGTCCCATAAATCCAGGCCATAAAGAGTAATGGGGGGAGACAAATGGGATAATTAGAACTAAATCTCAGCCAGGCCTCTATTCATCAGCGTCTCTGGAACTGGCCAATCTTCCAAGCCATTAGCCAGGGCCTCTAATTAGTGCTAAGCTGCCCAGTTCTGTGGAAGCTCCATGTTTGGGAGGGACCCAGGCTGAGGGGCATCACTGCCCCCACAGCCCACGATGGGTGACCTTGGGAGGAGCTGAGGGCCAGGTCCCCACANCACCCTTCTCTCCTGGTGTGCAGGGTCTTACTCAACCACTTCTGTCTCTTTTCTTTCTCTTTTAAACCACATTTTATTGGTTTGTCTTGTGTGTGTATCTTTGCCTGCTGAGCCGTCCACCAGTCCTGCTCCCCTTTCTTCAGCTCACCTCATACCTTCACCTTCTGTATGTCCTGGTGTTTCTTTCTCATCAGGTGGCCATGTCCCTGTGGTTGAGCCATAGAGGGTCTCAATTAGAGATGTTGTGGGGACCACCTGGGATAACACTCCACTGTCTGTCTTTCCTGTCACCTGGTCAACACCAAGACAAGGACCCTTCCCATCCCATGCCCCAGAGCAGTTTGGGAACAGGGGAGCTCCACTTGGGGTGTTAGCTCCTGGGACCCTACTCATCTTCTCTCTTTCCTAGAGCTAGGAGCCTCTCCTATCTGTCTGCCCCTTGCCCTAACCTTGCCTCCATCTCTCCAAGCCATGGAGTTGAAGGCATGCATCCTTCCTGAGCTGTGTTTCACTGTTGGCGGTTTCGAGGTCGGCAACCCCACCAAACATGTCTCCTGCCCCCTCAGAGCAGTCTAGTCTGACAGTGGCTCCCATTGTTTTCATTTCCTAGCCTGCCTTCTCCCCAGCCCCAAACTACGCCTTCTCTATTTTCCACAGCTCTTGGGGGATGGCCATGAAATGCACTTTCTCCAAGGCATAGAAACATCACGTGACTTTGGCCTAGCCAATCACAACCCTCCATTCTCAGCACAGCAATAGGTCTGTAGCATAACCTGAGTAAGTTAGTATTTACTTGTCTTTAATCCAGGACTTCCTCAGGGGTGCAAACTGAGACTGTAGTGGGCAGCCAGTGTGTGAACGCCTCCAACACACACCCAGCCCCTGCCCCTCTGCAGTANTAAGGATGCTATCCCCCTAAAAGCAGGTTTAGAGGTGGTAGGCACTATGAGAAGAGAGATGATGGCAGGGCTGGGAAAGGATGCCAAAGCCACTGAGGTCCTGGGGCATGGATGTCATCCCAGATTGTGACCCTCCTATCCCTAGGAAAGCCAGAGCTCAGAAAAGCGATGAGTCCTGTCATCACACCCTCTCTGTCCCCAAAGCTCCTGTCTGTGGCCATGCTGCTTTCCTAGCTACAGTGGAGTCCTGCTGCCCCCCACCTATCCAGAAATAGGGGTTTGTAGCAGCCCTGATGGCCTCAGTGACCACACTGACCTCACAACTGGTTGGCAGAGGCCCAGGACACGACTGGCTGCAAACTCTCCTCAGCTCTGGGGCCAGGGGTGGTATTCTGAAACTCTAAGAGCCCAGCTTTGGGTCCCAGAACAGAAATCGTCCATTAATGTGAGGGAGGCTGAGGGCATGTGTGAACATCCGGCCTCACAAGCAGCCTCTGCCCCCACTGTGCAGCACCTCTTAGAGCAGGACATGAGGTCCCAGAATGATTCAGGCCAGGGACAGCTGCACTTGGGCACCTCATCTTATCTCCTACAAGGGTAAGAATGGCTACCTTGGTGTGGACAGCTCAGGAGCAAAGGGACCTCACAGGAAATGTCCTGGACAACGGTGGCCAGGGTAGTGCTCCAAAGATCAGGAAAAACAGAGGCAGGCGCTCCCTGACTCCAGTCATCAGATCTCCCGAGTCCCTTCAGCTCCAGTGTGCACAAAGGGTACCAAGGTCCAGCTCTGTCCAGCTNTAAGCAAAAGTAGCTGCCATCAGAGGATTGTTGGGGAGAGAAGGAGTGCCCACCCAGGCTTTCCTGGGAGGCTGGCGGGTACAGATGGGTAGAGGACAGCTCTATATGGGTAGAGGAAGCTATCGGCTTCCTGGAAGAGAGGAGACATCTGGGAAGGGTGGAAGATGGGGAAGCAGGGCAGGCATGGCAACCCAGGGTGGACTTTGACCTCTGGTTCTGGAATGTAGAACGGGGGATGCCATGTGACTGTGTGGAGTGTGTGTGTGTGTGTGTGTAAGGGTGTGAGTAGAAGGGCCTGTGTGTGCATATGAATGGAAGTTCCTGTAGAGATGTGTGTGTGTCAAGCAAAGTGTATGCACATGTGTGTGTGTGTGCTGAGCCCGGCTAAATCCTTCCTATGTCCTGCCCCCACCCTGCTCAGCTCTCGGATTCGGCCACTATCCTAAAGAAAACAGCCTGGCGCCTACAACAGGAAATGAGTGTTTGGACTGCAGAGGTGCCTCTTCCTGCCTCTACCAGCAGTCTGTGAGTGGAGAGGGACGCCAGGAGGGGCTTCCTGCCTACCTGGGCTGATGCGGAATTGGTCAGGAGCCCCTCATCCTTTACCCTGAATTTTCTGACCACCTCTCAGGCCCCCAGCCCCCAGACAGAGGGAGATCTGAGGCTGCCAGGGGCTGAACAGAGTCCACCCCACAAGTCTCCTCCAGCGAAAAGAGCTGAGGGCAGTGGGAGACTGGGGCAGCCCGAGGCCACATGTATGGAGCCTGGTCGACATTCAGAGAGGCCCACTGAGGGCCCTGTCAGGGTCAGAAACACTCATGTGCCCAGGGATGTCACTTTCAGACTCTGTCTGAAACATGCTCCNACTGTGTTGCTGACGTAACCTGTCTCAGCCTCCGGAGTGTGGGATTACAGGCGTGCACCATTACACCTTTCATTTTCTGGAATCTTCTTCAGAGGTAGTACATTTATGTAAATGAGTGTGTTCATGACTGCTGAGAATGGACAAGAATAAAGCCAAGTTACCCATCCACTGCACTCTGGGTCTGCCTCAGCCCTGGGGTTACGAGAGGATGGAATTATCTTCACAATTTTCGTTGAAAAACAGTAACAAAAAGAAGCTGCATGCGGTGACTCATGCCTTTAATCCCAGCACTCGGGAGGCAGAGGCAGGCGGATTTCTGTGAGTTCGAGGTCGGCCTGGTCTACGTAGTGAGTTCCAGGACAGCCAGGGCTACATAGAAAGACCCTGCCTCAAAACAAACAAACAAACAAGCAAACAAACAAACAAACGAGCATATGAAATGCAGATTGGACTCTTGGGCCTTGGACATACACAATAAAGAATAAAATTGTAAACAGGGGGCTGGAGAGGTGGCTCAGAGGTTAAGAGCACTGACTGTTCTTCCAGAGGTCCTGAGTTCAAGTCCCAGCAACCACATGGTGGCTCACAACCATCTGTAATGAGATCTGGAGCCCTCTTCTGTATACATAATAAATAAATCTTTTTTAAAAAGAAAATTATTAAAAAAATGTAAACAAATGAATATAGATAAATTAATGAACACCAGGGGGCCTTGTGCTTTCTCGTGGCGTGATTGTGTGACTCCAGGCAGGTTCTGTCTTTTCCTAAGCTTCCAGTGTGGTGTTAGAATCTGGAAAGCAGAAAAAGGAAGGCCTGTGGCATGCGCCTGTAGGGCAGGAGTCCCCTTAGGGCCTGTCACAGCCTTCTGCTACTGCAGGGAAGCCCACTGCTTGGTAATAGTCCCAAAGAGAGTTTGGGTTGCCTACAGCCCTTCTGAGTGTCCTTTCCTCCAGAAATTCTGTGAGCACTCCAGCCACTGAGATNGAAACAGCACCCGCTCATACCTACGTGTGCCTACATTTCACAGGCCCTCCTCAGCCAAGTCTCTTCGTTGGACCCCTAAGTCCCTGCCATGTGACCGGATCCTGATCCCTGTGGGCCTACATACCCCAGGGTAGATCAGTGATACCCAGGTCTGCCACTGCTGGCCACATCCTACTTTTTGCCTGAATGGGTCACTGGACCCAGGACCTCCGAGGGCTCCTGTGGTCCTGACAAGGCTTCCTTCTCTTCCTGCCTCTGGCAACTGGGGCACAGGACTTGGGCCAGGGAATATGACCCCTTTTCAGGCCACATCTGCCCCCAAACCCCAGGATCTCAGGTACAGGTCAGGGTGTGCAGGCCTGGGGTAACCCCTTCCTAGGCACCCCTCTGCAGTTGACACAGGGTCAGCCTGAGCCTTGGAGCAACTCCATCGGGAAGCTTGGAGAAGCTGCAGTCAGCAGGAGATTAATTAATCAAAGCCTGAACACATCTGTTGTTAATTACACTGTGCCAAGGTTAACTCTTCCCTTGCTGCACTGCGCTGTCAGTTGACGGGCACTGGGAACAGTGGTGAGAAGCGGACCTATCCTTTTCCCTTCCGGGAAACCATGAGCCAGGGAGAAGGGCAGTGTGTCTTCTTAGGATGAAGAAAGCAGAAGAAAAAGGGATCCCAGAGAGCAGCACAGGGTGTGTGTGTGATAGCGTGTGTGTGTATGTCACAGGACAACCTCAGGGTCGCCTTCCATCCTGTTTGAAACAATTTCTTGTGTGATAGCTGGCCTCAAGCTTCCAGAGTCTCCCGTCTGCCTCCCGTCTTGCTGTGGGAGCCCTGGAACAGCAGACACAGGTTTCTATATCCATCTTCTATGTGGATTCTGGGGAGTCAACGCTTGTGTGGTAAGTGTTTTACTTACTAGCCCATCCAGGGCCCCATACAAGGTACTGTCGGAGGCCGTCGGGAAGGATCTGCTTTTGAGCATTTATGTGCCTACACTTTGTCACGAGTCCTGAGGAAATTGGAGACTGAACAAATATCTTTATTTACAGCAACGTATAGCACAGGCCCTCCCTCTACCCCCTTCCAGTCTTTTCCTTACTGTCCCCCCTCCCACCCAATCCCACCCCAAGCCCCATCCTCTTGGGTCACTGTGTGGGCTAGGCCCCTACAGGAGCCTAAATGAGCAGGAGAGGAGGGGAGGGGCTGACAATGGGCCGGGCAGGTGTCTTTTCACATTTTCTGTCCTCCAAGCTGGGGTAGCAGAGGGAGGTGGGCACCTGGAGCAGAGAGGTAGAGAAGGACATGGGCCTCCCATTCCTGCCCCCTCCCCTACCTTTCACAGTGTTCTGAGTCCTGGCAGCTAACTGGTTCTGTCCCACCAGGTTCTAGATGCCGTGTTCGTGGTCACCCACTGATGAGAGCAGGCTTGTCTGTTACAGACCTGTCCCGGGGCTGAGATGACTCCTCAGGCCATCCCACCTTCTCACATCTGGGTTGGGATTCTGAGGGGGCTCTGGGGTCAGGGGAGGTGTCAGGCTTTGTGTGACAGCTCTGGGGCCACTCTGGGGTGTCAGGATGAGAAGCAGAGTCCACAACACTCCATGCATATCTCCAGGCAGTCTGCCGACTCGCAGCAGGCGTCCACGATGCCGCAGTCCAGGTCACAGGGCAGGTCACAATCCGCACACTCGCCGGAGCCACAGCAGCAACAGCAGAGGCAGGAGTCCTCTGAGCTGCAGGAGCCACAGGTGGCGCAGTCCAGGACGAGGTTGCAGAGTGTCAGGAACTCACAGAACAGACATGACAGTATGCAGTGGACGCAGCAATCTGTGGGCAGTGGGTAGGAGAGTGAGAGACCNGAGCAAGGCAGCCCCGGTAACAGCAGTCCAACAGAGCTGNTGCGTGCCTGCAGTGTCACCCAGCTTCTGTGGTCCCCATTGTCCCGAGAAGCAAATGGAGCTAGTGGGGATACCCAGTTTCTTTTCAGACACAGGAGGCTAGCAAATCCGAGTGGAGACTGCAGGGAGCCCAGACAGTCTGTATTGGGAGTCCCTTTCTTACTTGCCCTCTGATTATGGATTTAAGAAACTTGGGTGAAGAGGTAGGTGTTCCAGGCCCTGCTGTAAGTGCTGTGGAGGAAGTACAGTAGCCTAAGCCTCCCATAATAACTCTATGATGTGGGCTGTAATTAGCCTCATTCTACAGATGAAGAAACTGAGGTACAGAGATTAGGCACTTAAAGATATATCCAAANGGCTGGGAATTCGGCTCAGTTAATAGAGTGGTTGCCTAGCATGCAGAAGGCCCTGGGTTCAATGCCCCACACTGCCGAAACGGGGCGTGGTGGTGCACACCTGTAATCCCAGTGTTTGGGAGGCAGGAGCAGGAGAATCAGCAGTTCAGGGTCATCCTCAGCTACTTGGTGTGTTTGGGGTCAGCCTGGGCTACATGAAACAAAACCAAATAAACAAATAATATGCAATCCAGAATCCTGCTCACCCCTCACTCATNGAGCTCCTGACTCTGTGTTTGGCTGTACCTCACCAATCTGTCTGTCCCAGAGCCAGGAAGACCTTTAAAAATAGAGGCTGGGCTGGAGAGATGGCTCAGCCATTAAAGGCTAGACTCACAACCAAAAATGTAAAAATAGAGGCTAAAAATATAAAACTGAACCAGAGGCTGTATCAGATTCTGCTCAGAGTATCACGGACTCCCTCCAGGGGGAAGGCTTAGGTTCCTGGTGGTCCTCGGGCTGGTGAGCTGTCTCTCCTGAGTACTCATGGGGGCCTTCTACTCTGCTCTGTCCATACTGACCTTCTGGTGGAACCCAGGCCAAGCATGGCCGAGCAGGTACCCCTCTCTTTGCCTGGAATAGTCTTACTCCTTTCTCTCCTTATTTCTCCAAAAGTTATCTCTCCAGCAGGCTTCACTACTTCTGCCCCGTAAAAAGTAGAACTCTCCTCACCCTGGCACACCCCTCGCTGCTCTCCTGCACACTTCTGTTTAAAACACAACAGGTTTTAAACAGATGGTCATCTCACCCTTGCCAGGCTGTGGTGGTTTGAAAGAAAATGGTCCCCAAAGGGAGTGGCACTATTAGGAGGTGTGGCCTTGTGGGAGGAAGTGCATCACTGTGGGGGCGGGCTTTGAGGTCTCTTTTGCTCAAGCTTCCCTCAGTGTGACTGTCAGTCCATTTCCTGTTGCCTGCAAGATGTAGGACTCTCAGCTATTCCTCCAGCACCATGTCTGCCTGCATGCTGCCATGTTCCCTGCTGTCATGCTCCCCGCCATGATGATAATGGACTCAACCTTTGAAACTGTAAGCCACCCTCAATTAAATGTTTCCTTTATAAGAGTTGCTGTGGTCATGGTGTCTCTTCACAGCAATAGAAATCCTAACTAAGACAGGTTCTGCCAGGGCAGTCACCTTGCTGTCTTCACAGATGTGCCACATGTCCTTAGGACAGGATGTGGCTCAGTCAGTAGAATGCTTTCCTACTAAGTGCTTGCACAGAGTCCCGAGTCCTATCCCCAGCACCGTGTCCACAGTTGTAGCTGTGCATGTCTGTAACCCCAGCTCATGGCAGGTACAGGCAAGAGGATCAGGAGTTCAAGGTCATCGTCGGCTACAGAGAGAATCTGAGGTCAGCTTGGGCTACACANAGTGAACACAGAGGCGCTTAGTTGAACTGGTGGGCTGTAGCTCTCACTGCTGAGTGCTGAGCAGTAAGCCCTCCTGAGGGCCAGGCCAGGGGACAGAGCGCCCAGCCCTCCCCACCAGAGCTACACTTTGCCGCTATCCAGCACCTGGTGTGGCAGTCGGGTCTTCTATCTATGCCCAAAATGGATACAGTAGTTCTCTCCAAATGCAAATGTGGTAAATCACTGCTGTATTTAAAACCTTTGGTCCATCCCAACCATCCTGTGTGTCAGTGGGTCATCTGTGCACCCCTCAACATAACTGGCATAGTTAATAAAAACCTTCTCAGAGTCCCTGCCTCCTGGAGTCTCAGTCAGCCTGCCAAGTGCCAAACACACCATGTTCATGTCCCCTCCCTGGATCGCTATCTCAGCCTCTAGACTTTACACTGTCCCTTCTTTAGCCTTCTGTGCTGATGTGGCTGTTCCCATGCTAATACAATCTCTACACTTGCACCTGTTTATGGATAATGATCCCATGTGTGCCCTTTTCATGAGAGCCAAATGAGGGCATGGGCTAGGTAACTAGCATGTAGTAGATGCCCAGAACCCACAGTTGTTATTATTATTTATTTTCTTGCACCCCTTGGGATTGAACCCAGGGTCTTGAACATGCTAGACAAGTGCTCTACCACCTAGCCTCTTCTCCTCCCTGCCTTCCCTGGGCAAGTTAAGTGAATGACTGCCTGTCATAAAATACTTTGGGCAGAATCTGCCCCAAGGGCTGAGAAGGTTTCAGAATGCCTTACCTAACAAATTCAAGGGGGGGGGGCAGGGTCCACCCTAGAAAGACAGCTCAGTGGTTAAGAGCATTTGCTGTTCTTGCAGAGGACCTGGGTTTGCGTCCAGCCACATGGCGGCTCTCAATCGATTNGTAACTCCTGTTCCAGTGGATCTGACACCCTCTTCTGGCCTCTGAGGGCCCCAGGTACACACATATAGGTGC
>LZPO01089559.1:846802-859718 GCA_001675575.1 Neotoma lepida
ACCCAGGTGGCTCTGCACCCAGGTGGCTCTGTACCCAGGTGGCTCTGTACCCAGGTGGCTCTGTACCTAGGCACTTCTCTTGCTTTCTTGAGACCAACTGTTAAGTTCAGAGGAAAACTCACCCTCAGGGATTTAGAGGAAAATTCAGCTTCAGGAACTGTCGACCCTACCTGCCTTCTCATGACCCCTAACAGCTAGGTGACTTCCTTTTCCTATGCAGGCCAGGTTGGCCGTCAACTCACAGAAACCCATCTGCCTCCAATGCCGGGATTAAAGGCTTGTGATGCCATGCCCGGCTTCTCTCTCTCTCTTTTTTTTATTACTTGTTTTCTATTTTCGTGCTTGTATATAGGATGTACACGTGTGTATGGATGGCATGCATGTATTAGTGTGCCTGCACATGTATGTGGAGGTCCAAGGTTGATGTGGGCCTTCCTCTTTCACCTTACTTGTTGAGGAAAGCTTTCTTCTCCTCCAAACCCAGAGCTCACAGATGCGGCTACTCTTCCTAGCTTGTCCCAGGGACCTCCTGACTATGCCTTCTGAGGCTGGAGTCCAAGGCAGGCCTCTGTGCCCCACCTGGCATTCACATGGGTTCTGGGGGTCCAAGCCCCAATCCTCACACTCTAGCCANGGAGCCCATCTCCCTGGCCTATATTTCTTCCTGTATTTCCTCTTTTTAAAATTCCTTTTTGTCATTTTTAATTAAGTATATGTGTGTGTGCACATGAGTGCACATTCTTGGGGAGGTGTGTGTGCACATGAATGCATGTTTTCAGAGAGGCTGTAGACTGATTATTCCCTGGAGCTAGAGTTTCTAGCAGTTGTTAGCTTCCTGATGTGGGTGCTGGGATCTGAACTCAGGTCCTCTGGAAGAGCCACCTTTCCAGTTCCTATATTTCCTCTTTTATGGTGCAGTGAAAGCTCATGACAACAAGGACTTTGCCTGCCCACTGGCATGCTCCCTAGAAGAGTGTCTGTCCAGGGAACACTATGCATATTCCAATTGTATAGGTGGGGAAGGAGACACCAAGAGGGAGGGGCTTAACGCATGGTAACAGACTCCATCAGCCCCTCCAGAGCCCTCTAAGTAGCCAAGATAACANTAAGCCATTGCACAGGCTCTATAGCCCTCAGGCCCTCTAAAGTAGAGCAAGGCCCTTCCCAGTCTCCCCTCCAAGTCTTTCTTAGTGTGCTCATGAGGCCTGGCCACTCCAGTGGTCCTCACTCCTCTGTGTCCAGCAGCAAGCACCAGTCTTCCCCACTTCCTGTCTCGGACAGAAGCCAGTCAGCTGGTCTGTATGCTGCAGCTGGACCACAGCTGTGGTCTCAGTGCCCTAGAAACTGAAGACAGGAAGGTCCTATCTCTAGGAGGCAGGACCCTCCCTGATGAGAGTCACATAAAGTGCTTTTGTTTGGAGGCGAGGTCTCACCATGCTGCCTAGAATGACCTCCAACTTCTTGGTTCAGCATCCCATTTAGGCAGAATTACAGGCCTGTGCCACACACCAGGCAGGGGTGGAGAGGCTGTTTGTGTGTTCTNCGGGGAGGAATTAACAATCACTCTCCAGCTCTAATGGAAATTACAGGCATAATGGTGTCTGTAATTCCAGCCCTCAGGATGCTGAGGCAGGAGAATGGTGAGATCCAGGTAAGTCTGAACTACATAGGGAATCTATGTGTCAAAAAGCAAAACAAGCTGAGCATGGTGTTGAGTGTCTATAATNTCTGTACTGGGAGGTGGAAGAAGTAGAGGGATTAGGAGTTCAAGGCCAGCCTAAACTACATAGCAGTTTCCAGGCTAGCCTGGGCTATGTGAGACCCTGACTCAGAAGAACAATGAATATGGGTAGGTGAGGTGGCTGAGCGGGTCAGGGTGCTTGCTCTGTAAGCCTGACAATCTGAGTCATCATGTAAAATTGGAAGGAGAGAATCATTCCACAAAGTGGTCTTCTGACCTCCACATGTGCCCCGAGGTACGTGTGTCCTCCCCACTTTTGTGTGTCTGCACATACACATAATAAATAAATAAATAAATCCCACCAAAAGACAATCCCTCCAAAAAAAACTTAGCTCCCTCCTAACCCTTCCTTGATGCTCATCAAGTCCAGATGTGGAATCATACACCTGTAATAATTCCAGCAATTGGGAGGCTGAGGCAGGAGGATCCCAAATTGGAAGCTAGCCTGGATGTACAATAGGACCTGGTCTTANAAGAAGNCAGCATAAGACACGTGCTTTGTTTGGTAAAGTGCTTATTTGTCAATCACAGAGCTCTGGATTGGGTCTCCAGCACACCTGAAAGTCCAGCCCTACTTTGTGTTTTTCTTTTTCTCTTTCTTTCTTTCTTTCTTTCTTTCTTTCTTTCTTTCTTTCTTTCTTTCTTTCTTTCTTTCTTTCTGTCTGTCTGTCTGTCTGTCTGTCTTTCTGTCTTTCTGTCTTTCTGTCTTTCTTTCTGTCTTTCTGTCTTTCTTTCTGTCTTTCTGTCTTTCTGTCTTTCTGTCTTTTGTCTTTTGTTTTTGTTTTGTTTTTTTGAGACAGAGTTTCTCTGTGTAGAATTGGCTGTCCTGGAACTTGCTCTGTAGACCAGGTTAGCCTCAAACTCACAGAGATCCACCTGCCTCTGCCTCCTGAGTGCTGGAGTTAAAGGCATGTGCCACTGCTGACACCGCCACCTGGCCTGTATTTTTCTAGTACATGATGTCAAATAATTTTAGTGTTTTTTAGCATATATATATTCTTTGGTGAGTTGTCTGAGTCTCATGTCTAGTAGTTCATTATTTTATGGATTAGTTTGGAGAGTTCTTTGTATGATTTAAAAAATTGTGTGTGTGTGGAGTGCACCTATGTATGCACAGAAGCCAACGGAGGACATCCGTGTTCTGTCTTCTTGGGTCAGGTCTCTCACTGAACATGTACCACTAGGCTGACAGCTAGCAGACCCCAGTGATCCTCCTTTTTCTGTCCCCACAGCACTGGAGGTACAGGCAGTATGGCTATGCCCAACTTTTTATGTGGGTGCTGAGGATTTGAACTCAGGTCCTGAAGGTTGCACAGCAAGCCCTCTTCACCCAGTGAGTCAGTCCTTTATCAGACATGATGTTTGCAAATACTTTCTTTCAGTCTTGTCTTCTTGACATTTTTCTTGTTTTAATTAAATCAAGTTTATCTCTTATTTCTGTCATGGGCCATGCATTTAGTACCTAAAGGGTCACTGCCATGACTCTTCTGGGTTATTTGTTCCTTCATATACAAATTATTACAGCATTCAACAGTCACCCAGAAAAGTGCACGAGGAAAGTACACGAGTCAGTGGGTTTTGTTACACTACATTATTGCTTTAAATTACAGTTAAAAACAAAACAAAACAAACACAGAATTTTTTCATTTCAGCAATTTTGAAGTGTCCAACTCAATTGGAATAATTATGATATTGTGCAACAGCATGTTTATAAAACTTTTCATCACCCCAAACATAAACTCTTTAAAAATTAAGCAATAACTTCCTGTATTAGAGAGAGAGAGAGAGAGAGAGAGAGAGAGAGAGAGAGAGAGAGAGATCCCAGCCCACCAATCTTAAGTTCCTTGGTTTGCGGACCCATCACTCTGATCTGCCTGCCCGTCTTCACATTATTTATCCCTCTGGACAAACTGGAATATACAACCGTCATCATAAAAGAATGTAGTATAAGCTGGGTGGTGGTGGTGCACACCTTTAACCCTGTCTCTTATACACATCTAGATGTGTATAAGAGACAGGTGGTAGAGATAATGGAGTATTTTCTGCCAGCTCATCGGAGAGCACAAACACATTTCCCCATTGCCACAAATTGCATGGTCAAGTTTCCCACATTGTGGGGAACCACAGGAGGCAGCACACCCAGAGTGCATTGGATGAGCCTTACCCTGGGGAAACCACCTTCACCATCAGGATGCCACCCTGCCAGGGCAATACCTAGGCAGCAATGCACTGCTGTGCCTGAAGGGAGGTGTATTCTACAGACAGTCTTGCCTAACCTCCTGGCTGTGATTTTTCTGGATTCCATATCCCTTTGACAATCTGGTATAGCTATAAGCTCCCTCTCCAAAAACTTCCTCTGCAAGTAAACAGCATTCCCAACACAATTCTGGGAGATTCCTGAACTCCAGAAAGCCCCATGGCATGACATCAGGGGCTGAGGAGAGAGAATCTGGCCACCTCTGTGGCTCTGTCCCCTGTCAGCTGGTATTTTGAGGGCCTCTGACATTAATGATAAAAAGTAGAAATGAAAAATACATGGAAAGTAGGTTGAGTCTGGCAGTGAGAAAAAAGCACCCCCTAGTAGCAGAGNGAATAAGACAGGACTTCAGGTGCCAAGGGAGGTGATAGAATTGGGAAGGATGGGTATAGCCTTAGCCCTGAGTATGCATGAACTCCTATTGGGGGTCACCTTGCTTTACCCTGAAGCAGACAAGCTGATGTATGATGTCCCCTTCCGCTAATGGGAAGATTACCAAGAGTTTGGGGGTTCCTTTCTGCTTTGGACCTTGCTATCATAAGAAGCAATAGATTTTTGCCTTTATCATGTGATGTTTTCTGTATCAATCGGGGTCCAATTAGGAAAACAGAAACTTCAAGGAGAAAACTGTGTCAAGCAAGGAGGAGCTGGTTTGCAGGTGTCCTAGAGGACAACTGAGGGACGATACCCCAGGGCTAGGAAGCAGTGGAGCACAGGGACCCATGCTAGCTGGTAGGAAGCCAGACACAGGAACTGGCTGTCACCAAGGATTCCCTACACCTGCCCTGCTGCTGCTGACCACCTTGTTCATGTGCCTGCCACTGTGCACCAGATGTCACCTCCCCATCAGCGAAGNGGNCCCCTCCACCCTCGAGCCTCCTCATCCCTCACTAGCTCCTTCCATGGGGAGGGACGATGGGGAATGCAAACTCCAGAAGGGAAGAAATGAAGCTGAGTGCTTGAGCGCAAAACTACAACCCTCCTCCTACACCCCCAACCCCATCTCTCTCTCTTTCCTCTCAGAAACTGTTTGAACTTGACTGCTTCCCAGTACCTCACTGGAAACGGATCCATGGTTTGTAAGTGTGAAGCATGGCATTCCGAAAGACAAGTCTCATCCGCTCCACTTTCTCCCACAGCTACGCCCAGGGCTGAGTCAGTACCCACTAAAGATGCTCTCTCTGACAGAGAAGGCCAGTGTTCTCTGCCTTTTATATCCAGAGATGCCAGAGTCCAGAGAACCTGGACTTACCCCAACCAATACAGCTGCCATGACTTGTCCGCCTGGCCAGCCGGAGGAAGGCTGACTCAGCATTGCCCGCTCCCTGCCACGCCTCCCTAGCCGGTGCCGTGGCTCCCAGCCACGATGCCGATGTCTCTTTCATGTTTCTGTGAGCTTTGGGATCCGAGGCCAAGAAAGGCTGACTCAGACATGACCTCTTGAAGGCCCGCAACTTCCTCCTGCGCCGGGAAATACAGCATCCTGTGCCTCTGCCAAGGGGATGACGATGGAGGTCAGGGAGTCTAGTGACCGTGGCCTGGGCCGGAGAAACCCTGTTCCCCCAGGGTGGGGTTCTCAATCACAGAGTCAACTGCTGTACTTGTGGTCGCCAGATTTCCCAAACTCAAAACTCGTGCATGTGGTTAGGCACATACAATTGTCCTCACAAAGAAAATGGGGGAGAGAGTTGAAAACGAGATCTATCTCATGGTTGTCAGAGGACCCTGGTCTTGTCTTCCGTTAGTCACCAGAGTCTTTGACTTTTGTTGGGGGCCTCTCGGCAGACCTGCAGGATGTCCTATTTCCTAGGATAACAGGAAGTTGTCAGTTCTGGGGAGGTCAGCAGAGCACATTACTCAGTCTCTGCAGCACTGACAGTTGGGGAGGTGGGGAAGAGCTATACTTGGAACTAGAGGATGCCCAGCAACGTGCAGGACCTCTGCTCGGTCACACCAGTAGCGTTCACCCAGAAACCCTCTAGTCATGGAAATAAAAATGACTTGGCAGGTAAAGGCATGAGCTGCCAAGACTGACAAACTGAGTTCAACCCAAGGGAGAAGGGGAGAACTGACTGATCCCTTAATGTCTCCAGACATGGCCAAATGTCCCAGGGGAGCAGTGACAAAAGCTCTATTGGTTGGGGAGTCTGGACCCCAGAACACAGGACACGAATGTATTGAAGGTGTTCTGTGTCCAGGAGAGAGTGGCNGAGAAATTCAGGCCTTATAATGTAAGATCCTGCCACGGGGCTGGGGAGAGGGCGGGAGAACTTCTGGGCTAAGGGAGGAGAGTGAACAGTCCCTAGGGAGGCAGAGAAACGGACTTCATAACCAGAACTCCCAGTCTCGGCCTTCATGAGAGAAGCTGGCTTTTCACGCTTTAGTCTCGTTACCTAGAAAATGATGTTTCTGATTGCACCTGTCTCACAGGGCTTTATTGAACTTTAAAGTAGTTCTTTCTATAATATATATTTCTTTTAGAAAATTTTTATTTACTTTTAAAGATTTATTTCATTTTAAATTACGTGTTTATGTGTGTCTGTGTGTGGTTATATACACGTGTACTCTCAGAGGCCAGAGAGGGCCCTGGATTCCCTAGAGCTGGAGTTACAGGAGGTTGTGAATTGCCCAACGTGGGTGCTGGGAACCAAACTTGGGTCCTCTGAAAGAGCAGTATGTGTTCTTAATTACTGAACCATCTCTCTAGCCCCATGGACAATTTCATGGAGAAACTTAGGTTAGACTTGGTGGCCTATGTTTGTCACACTANCGCACAGGAGGCAGAGCTGGGAACATCACAAGTTTGAGGCCAGCTTGGTCTACATAGTGAGTTCCAGGTCAACTTGACTTACAGAAAAATACAGAGTGTAACCTTGTCTCAAAATCCAGACCCTCCCACAGAAGGGCGCGGCTACAGCTCAGTTGGTAAAGGACTTTCCTAACTCGTGGGAAACTCTGGGTTTGNTCCCCAGAATCACTTAAACCAGGGTGCAGTAGTTTGTGCATGTACTACCAGAACTGGGGAGGTAAAGGCAGGAGGCTCAGAAGTTCAGAGACATCCTTGGCTACACAGGGAGTTTGTGGGCAGCTTTGGTTCATCCTTGGCTACACAGGCTTGGTTTGATGGGGCCTTGCCTAAGGGGTGGGGAGAGAAAAAGACCAGGCTGGTAAAGGCCACTGTGCTTGCTAACTCGGGTTTAGTCCTCAGGACCCTGTGGTGGCAGTAGCCCTCTGACTTCCACGCATGTGTTCTGGCATGGGCACATACTCTGCCGAAGTAAATAAATTAATAAGGAATGTTAATTTGAAAAGTGACAACAGAAACAAGAAAGGATGAGGTTTAGCTCAGTGGTAGGGCACTTGCCTAGCAAGTACAAGGTCCTGGGTTCCCTCCCCGACATTGGGAGAATAAAAAGGAAAAAAGCAAGAAGAAGAAGAAGAAAAGAGGCACAGAGAGATCCCATACATATGTCCCAGTCAATCTTCCCACTAACATTTGTTATAATGAATAAACCAGCATCATTACTAACTAAAGCCCTGGTTAATTCAGGTTTCCTTAGTTTTGACCTAATATCTTTTCTCTGGGCCAGAATCCTGTCCAAGATATCTCATATTTAACGGCCAAGTCTCTTCCTCCCTCCCTCCCGTTCTCAATTATTTTTATTTTTTACATGAGTGTTTGCCTGCATATATGTCTGTGCACTGTGTTCGTGCCTGATGTCCATGGAGGCCAGAAGAGGGNGTCAGATTCCCTGGAACTGGAACTACGAACGGCTGTGAGCTGCTATCCTAGTAAGGATTACTATTGTTTTTTAAATAATTTATTTAACTTCATTTTATGTGCGTTGGTGTGATGGTGTCAGATGCCCTAGAACTGGAGTTACAGTTGTGAGCCGCCATGTGGGTGCTGGGAATTGAACCTGGGTCCTCTGGAAGAGCAGCCAGTGCTCTTAACCACTGAGCCACCTCTCCAGTTCAGATTACTATTGTTGTGATGAAACACCNTGACCAAAACAACTTGGCTTACACTTCCACATCACTGTTCATCACTGAAGGAAGTCAGGACAGGAACTCAAGTTGGGCAAGAACAGGGAGGCAGGAGCTGATGCAGAAGCCATGGAGGAGTGCTGCTTACTGGCCTGCTTGGCCTGCTTTCTTATAGAACCTAGGACCGCCCCTGGAGGGATGACCCCACCCACCCTGGGCTGGGCCCTCCCCATCACTCTCTAGTTAAGAAAATGCGTTACAGACTTACCTACAGCCTGACCTTATGGACGTATCTTTCTCAACAGAGGTTCCCTCCTCTCAGATAACTCTAGCTTGTGTCAAGTTGACACAAAACCAGCCAGCACAGCTACCANGTGGTTGCTGGGAATTGAATCTAGGTGCCTCTGAAGAGTAGCCAGTGCTCCTAACTGCTGAGCCACCTCTCACATCCACTGTAAAGTCTCTTTAGGGCCCTCTTGGCTGTGACCATGGTCCTAGTTTCTCAGATTTTTCTTACTTTTGATGATCTAGGAAGATCTGAGAAGCACTGGTGAGCTCTACTTTTCTGAGGTTTGCCCTATGCTTACCTCATGATTATACAGGGGTCACGTGTTCTAGGGAGGAAGATCCCAGGGGTCAAGTGTCACTCCCATGATGTCATAATAAGAGGACACTTTATGAGTGTGACTTGGGGCTGTGGGATCAACCTTGATCATTCTCCACTGACAGTGACCTCTTTCCCCTCTGGACCAAGTGTTGGAAAGGAAGTCAGCCGTGCGCAGAGCACACTTGAAAAATGGAGAGCGTNACAGGGCTGTGAANATGGACTAANTTCAGAAATGTAAGGGCTAGGGGTGGAGCTCAGTGGTAGAGCANCAGGTCCTAGGTTCAATTCTCAGCCAGCAGTGCCCCATATGCATGATGGGTCAGGTTTTATGGCACGTATCTGCTATTCTAGCAGTCAGGAGACAGAGATGGAAGCCAGAAAATTTAAGANCAGTTTGGTCTACATTGTGTGTTCCAGACCATCTAGGGCTACATAGTAAAACTATAACTCAAAAAAGGGGAGGAGGCTGGAGAGATTGTTTAGCAGCTAAGAGCACTTGTTGCAGAAGATCCAGGTTCAATTCCCAGCACACCTGGCAGCTCACAACCGTTGTCTTAGTTACTTTTCTGTCGCTGTGATGAAACACCATGACCAAAAGCAACTTGGGGAGGAAAGNGTTTATTTCACTCNCAGTTCCATATAACAGTTCATCATCAAAAGCAGTGAGGACAGGAACTCAAACAGGGCAGGAACCTGGAGGCAGGCACTGAGGCAGAGGCCATGAGGAGTGCTGCTCACTGACTTGCTCCGTGGCTTGCTCAGCCTGNTTTTTATAGAACCCAGGACCACCAGCCCATTGTCCTACCCACAATGGTCTGGACTCTCCTACATCTATCACTAATTCAGAAAATGCCCTACAGGCTTGCCCTCTTAGGGAGGCATTTTCTCATTTGAGACTCCTTCTTCTCTGATGACTCTAGCTTGTGTCCAGTTGACATTAAACACAATGGTAGAAGGAAGGAATCAGCTCCTTCTGATTGTCCTCTGACCTCTACATGCATGCTGTGGCTGGTGTGAATCCACTCACAAATACATAGGAATTAAATGTTTAAAATACAAAAACAAACAAACAAACAAAAAGCATGCACAAGGCCTGTAAGGTGGCACACCTCGCCAGACAGAACAGTGGTCTCTAAGGGCATCCCAGGAATACGTGNACACACTGCCTTACATGGCAGAAAGGACTTTGTAGAAACAAGGACACAGACCTTGAAATGGGATGACCATTGCATCACACAATTCTCAAAACGAATCGTTCTTCGGCTGAGACCAGAGAGCCAGGGTAACTAAAGGCCAGGAAAATGACAGCATGAGGACTCAGCCTTCCCTTCCGAAGGCACCCAAAAGGACACAGCCATGACAACACCTTCAGGTTAGGCCTGTCAGCCCTGATGGGACCTCTGACCAACTATAATATAAAAATCCACGGCTTAGAGCTGCTGGCGTCATGGTAATTGCAGCAGTGATGGGGATGAAACATGTGCTGACAAGCGTGGCTGGCTGTGGGAAACAGAGTCATTGAGCAAAAATTACTGCTCAGTGCCTTCGCATGAGCTGCCCTCTGGACCTGCAAGTTCAGTTCGTTAAACAACAAACACCAAGACAACACCATGCTGGGTGTGGTACCATTTGCCTGTAGTTCCAGCACTTAGGCAAGAGGATTACATGTTTCAGGCCGGGGTGAGATGACTCTGTAGGTAAAGATGCTTGGTGCCGAGCCTGGTGACCTGAGTTTAGTTCCCAAGACCCTCTGATTTCCACATGTGCATGCCTCCAATAAACAAATATAATTAAAATAATAATAATAACAATAATATAACGACAACAAACCCAAGTTCTAAGTTGGCCTGAACCACAGAGTAAGAACTTTGTGTCAGAAAGGCCCTCACTGGAGAGGTAGAGACAGAGGCAGGCAGACTTCTGTTAGTTTGAGGACAACAATACATACTGAGTTTCAGGATGGCCAGGGCTACAGAGCCAAGTTCAAAAAATTTTCTGGTACCTCCATGAGTACACTGTGACATGTGTACCTGAGAACACTGTGACATGTGCCCATGAGTACACTGTGACATGTGCCCATGAGTACACTGTGACATGTGTGCCCCGTGGTGATGATAATCACACTTCTGTTTTGTTTTTTTGAGACAGAGTTTCTCTATGTAGCCCTGGCTGTCCTAGAACTTGCTTTGTAAACCAGGCTGGCCTTGAACTCACAGAGATCCGCCTGCCTCTGCCTCCCAAGTGCTGGGATTAAAGGCCTGTGCAATCACCACCTGGCAATAATAACACTTTTTAAAGTTCAACAAAAGCCAGATGTGTTGGTGCGGGTCTGCCGTCTCAGGACTAGGACGGCAGCAGGCTAGCCAGATGTACAGAGTGAGATTGTATCAAATTCCTTAAAAAAGGCGGCATCTAGACAGCTGAGTGGATAAAAGCTCCTGCTTCCAAGCCTGATGGTCTGATTGATCCCTGGGACCCACATGGAGAAAGAAAAGTACAGACTCCCTACTGCACACACACACACACACACACACACACACACACACACACACACACACACACAATGTTTACAAGAGGAGGAGACCGGGGAGACTGCTCAGTTGGTGAAAAGCCTGTCACACAAAATGAAGACTAGAGTTCAGATCCCCAGCACCCACATAAAGCTGAATGTGATCACAGACAGCTGTTACCTTGGCACCTGGGACGGAGAGAGGAGGTGATCTCTGGATCCAGTGAAAGATCCTCTCAAAAAAAAGGTGGAGGGCAATAGTGGAAGACATTGGGTGTCAACCTCTGACCTCCACACACATGTGCATACGTGTGCACATACATATACTATATATATATATATATATATACACATACAGACATACACACCTGTCTCTTATACACATCTAGATGTGTATAAGAGACAGCATATATATACACATACAGACATACACACACAGCCCCCCAAGGCAATAAACAAACAAAAACGAAGCTAAAATCGGACAACTCAAAACCATATTGGTGAGCTTGGCAATCCTCGAGGGTCAACTTCACGCCAGGTCCTCAGTGGGGCCGTTTTGTCCTCACACTGTATCATCCTCTATTCTATGCGCATCCCGGTTGGAAGGAAGAAAGTTTTGCTCTTGCTCTATCTTCCCTTCCTCTACCATCGATCACTGACTTGTTATGAGTCAATCGAGTTCTTCCGTCATAGCTGAAGGAGGTATGTTTGGTGTCTTTGCTATTTTTGCCTCAGCTCAAGACTCCTTGTGAAGGTCTGGGTGTGAAATACCCACAGCTTGTCCCTCAACTAGTGTTGGCATTTGGTGGAGGTTTCAGATATGTTGGGAGTGGGGCCTAGCTGCAGGAAAGTGAATCTCCCGGCCGGGCTTTGAGGTTTATAGCCTGACCCTACTTCCTGTTATCTCTGCATCCTGGTTCATAGATGTGAGCAAGCAGCCTGGTGCTTCAGAGGAACATCCGTGAGCTGGGAGCTGGTTGGATGCCCCCATGCCTTTGCTGCCAAGATGGATTCAGTGAGTATTCTCTCAAAAGTCAAGTTTGTCAGGTCATGGTAACAAGAAAAGCAACTGATCTGTCTCCTCNNTACATCCTTGCAGATCATCAGGAGTATCTGGCAGGCATCCACTCATTCACTCCTCCATCCATCCATCCATGCAACGCCCTCTGCATTAGTTACTTTTGTTGCTGGGATAAAGCTTCATGACCCTGGGGCTGGAGAGACGACTCAGATGTTAAGAGCACTGGCTGCTCTTCCAGAGGACCTGGGTCCAATTCCCAGCACCCACAAGTTGACTTACAACTGTCCATAACTCCAGTTGCAGGAGGTCCAACAACCTCTTCTGGCCTCCAAGGGCACCAGGCATGCACATGGTACACAGACATACATGCAGACAAAACATTCACATGCATAAAAAGAAGGCCGAATGAACAAAACAACCCACCATGACCACGGAAACTTAAGGAAGACTGAGTTTGTTTGGGGTTATGGTTCCAGAGATGAGTCCATGCAGAAGGCAGGGCTGGAGGAGCAGGAAGCTAAGAGGTCGCATCTTTACCACAAGGATGAAAGAGAGAAGAGACAGAGACAGAGAGACACAGGCACAGACAGAGACACAGAGACAAAGACACAGAAACAGAGATAGACAGATAGACACAGAAAGAGATTCCGAACTCTCAAAGCCGAACCCCAGTGAAAGCAGCACTTTCTCACCTTACCTCCTCCAAGAGTGTCACTAACTAAGGACCAGGTTCAAATGCCTGCACCTACAGGGAGCTTACTTCTTCTGCTTCTGCTTCTGCTTCTTCTGCTTCT
>LZPO01089559.1:890373-900770 GCA_001675575.1 Neotoma lepida
CTCTCTCCAGGGTCTTAGCCAAGGGGCATGCCTTTAATCCTAGCACTCAGGAGGCAGAGGCAGACAGATCTCTGAGTTTCAGGCCAGCCTGGTCTATGGAGTGAATTCCAGGAAAGTCAGGAATAAACAGAAAAACCCTGTCTAAAAAAACAAACGAAAACAAAAGAAAAAGAAACAGGGTCCTCTCATAGCCCAAGCTGGGCACTATAGTGCCTGTAGCTGATGCTGGCCTTGAACTCCTGATCCTCCAGCTTCTACCTCCTAAGCTCTGGGAACACAGCACTGCACCACCATGCCTATCTTCTGACGTTCGGCAAACAAAGCCTGATCTATAACTTACATCACTCCTTATACATAAAAGTCCACTTTCTGGAACTCTTGAACTTAGGACAGACAAGCCACGTGCTCAGACCTCCTCCCGGAGCACCATACCCCAAGAGGGGCCCTTCTGCTCCAGAAGCTACGGGCTCTGGGAAAGCCAAGACTGGGGCTGTCTGCCTCTCACAGAACCTCTCAGAACTCATATCGCAGGGGAGAAGCAGAGGTGCACCCGAGCCCAGGCTGGTAATGAGATATTACCAAGTATNGAGGCTAGCATGTAGACACATAGTAGGGCATTTTGCAGTCTTACCCTGCATATGCTGCCCTGCAGCTGCACAGCAAAACTACGCTTGGGTAGAAGAAACACCAGGTACTAAAGGTATCTTAGCCTGGGGCTGGAGAGATGGCTCAGAGGTTAATAGCACTGGCTGCTCTTCCAGGTCGGGAGTTCAATTTCCAGCACCCACATGGTGGCTCACAACCATCTATAATGGGATCTGGTGCCCTCTTCTGGCCTGCAGACACAGCACTTATACATAATAAATAAATCTTTAAAAAAATAAAGGTATCTAAGCCTATTTCAGGCCTCCCCTGAGCAGGGGCCTCTGGCTGATGTGTGTACAAGATGGTAGGTGCTGGTGTGCAAAGGGAAGGTTCTGACCTACTGTGTGGTGAAACAGCACAAACCTGATGTGATACCTGGTCCTGGACCCAGCTCTGCCACCAACCTGAATGGCTTCCTGCCAGCCCCTTTCCNTCTCCACTCTACTCTTCCACTATAAAATAGAGGTGGGGCCCAGGGTTCTCCCCCTATGATTGGGAGGAGTGTAGGTGACAGCTCTCACTTCAGCCCACATCCCTGCTCTGGCCATGACTACTGTGGGAGTCATCTCTCTGGTACCCTGTCCCCCTTGACTCCTCTTAGTCAGAAGTAAGAGCAGAAGAAATCAGTGCCATCTCCAGACTGTCTGTCATGTCCCTGCAGCTTGCCAAGCACTGGTCTCCTCCACCCTTGACACCCGCATTCCCCTTTCAGGGTAGCATTTGGAGTCCAGGTCTTCCAAATGAGAAGCAGAGGCTGGCCTGGTTCAGGCCATGCTTGGGTACAGCTCACCCAGCTGGGGCTCACATACCCTGTCATCTTTGGTGGTCTCCGTTTCTGATATTCCCGCTCATCCACGGTCCACACAGCCCCCTTGACATTCTCCACACGGACGAAGCACTTATGCAGGCTGAGGTTGTGGCGCACGGCATTCTAGGGATGCAGTAAATGGGGTTCACCTCCATTCCAGTGAACGTGCACAGGGGGACAGGGGGAGGCCCTGCTGCCAGGAGCTCCCCACTTCTGCCTCATCTTAGAAAGTTGTCTTGGACAGAGTGTGGTGGCACATGTTGGATAGGGTATGGTGGCACATGCCTTTATTCCTTAACGTGGGAGGCAGAGGCCAACCTGGTCTATATAGGGACTTCCATGCCAGCCAGGACTACATAATGAGGCCCTGTTTCAAATAAAAGAAAATTCTGCAGCCAACGGAACGAAAGCGTTCTTTTCCCATCATCACACTGACAGCAGTCGTTCCTGACTTCTGATTTTTTTAAAGAGGATTCTTATTTTTTTTTAATGTGCATTGGTGTTTTGACTGCGTGCATATCTGTGCGAGCGTGTTGGATCCCCTAGAACTGGAGTTATAGACAGTTGTGAGCTGCCATGTGGGTGCTGGGAATTGAACCTGGGTCTTCTGGAAGGGCAGCCAGTGCTCTTAACTGTTGAGCCGTCTCTCCAGCCTCTTTCTGATTTTAAGACTGAACATGGACCCTGGTAGCTTAGAGAAGTTGGGACACTGTACCTCAGGCACACAAGGAACTCTGGGCTTGCAAATGACTTCTACAACTAACTCATGGTTCTCACTACCTTTATTGAACCCTTGTGTCTCTCAATAGACAGCTTCCTGGGAACACAGGCATACAGTGGAGACCAATACATGCACGTGGAAACAAATTGTTAACTTGAAAGGACAGCCTAAATGCACAGTTGTGAGACAACTAGATAAGAGAGAGGGTAAGTCACCTTGTTACCACCACCTCCTCCTGGCAAGAGAACTTGAAATTGAGGTCACCTGGTTGGTAGGACACATGGGCGGGGGTTGCTGGGCCTAATTCCCTCTGGAAGCCTGGGTGAGGGCCCTGATCTACCCATCTCTTGTCCCCAGGTCCCTTGGTCCCACCTCCACAACTCTCTGCTCTCAGTTTTTCTGTCTCTCACTACCAGCCCCAGCCCTGTCCCCATTACCTGTCCCCATCAGCCTCCTCCATTCGCCCCACCCCTGTCTCCTCTTTACATTTCTAAATGGGGAAGAAAGCGGGCAGGGCGGGCAGTGGGTGCCCCTGGAGAGCCCCTCTCCCTCGCTCCCATCCAACTCCTGCCTCTTGCAACTGGCCCGATTTCATTACCAATTTTAATTTGCCTCTAATTAAATCCTGTGTATTTTTCCGACTCGCTTGCTAATCCACGAGGGAGGCGGGCGGCTGGAGTGGAATCTCACGGAGCGATAATTACAAAGGGCCTAATCACGCCGGGGCTCCTGCCTCGGAATAAATTTGCCCGCATTACGGGGCTCCGATCCTCCGCTTTGCAAATGAGAATGACCCCAATTTCCGAGGGTGGCCTCGCCGGGGCTTTTTTCCCTCGTTTCGAAGCCTGATTCGTGATGAGAGACTAATTCGTTACGCTGAAACATTAACGGCAATTTAAGGGGTCTGGCGGAGGCTCCGTAAACAAAAGGATGGGCCCACAACACAGGCCCTAGGAGGGGATGGACACGGGAGGGCTGGTGAGGACCATCAGCTTGGCAGATGGTAGCTCTGTCCCCAAGAAATGGCAGCTGGCCTGGCCCACACCCACTCCCAAGCCTGGANACCCTGGGTCTAAAGTAGACAGCATCACCTATGGATGGGGGCCAGAAGGGGTGGGGTGGGGACTAAGAAACCCAAANAAAGTAGAGGAAGATGACCCGGAGGACGTGAAAAATAGATGGACCAGAATCAGAGGGAAGAAACCACAGGCTACATTTCCCCCAATTCCGTGAATGAAGTTGGCTGGCTGAAAAGAACTCTCAAGGACAATGAAGATCTCAAGCCAACACAGCCTGACCAGACGTGGCAGTGTGGGCCGCTGGGTGGTGCAGTAGCAACATAGACACACTGCGTATCTGGACCAGTGTGTGGGAGGGATGAAACAGAGACCGAGACCAAGTGACCAGATGAGTTGTTTTACCACGGCTACTGAGAAACCAAGAAAGCCACCACCTGAACCTGCTCCCACATAGAAAGCAGGCTCTACACTGTATTAAACTTTAGGTTTAATATGATATAACTGAATCATTTGTAAAGCCTGCCTTCCAACCTGGCCTGGAGGTTGGAGGTGGGACCAGGTGGCCCCAGAACACGATGTTGGCTCAAAAAGATAGCAGGACTGTGGTTGCCAGGAAGTGACATCACTCATAGCCAATCAGAATGGCTGTCTCAGCCACACAGTCTAAGCTTTGGGAACTTGGCATAGGAAAGGGAAGATAATGTGGGAAGTCCTTCTAATAGCCCTTTTTACATTACCAAGGTAGAAAAGGCTGGGAAACTGCGGACCGCACGTACTGCTTGGCAGTGTCCCGGCCCCAGGGCCTCCCTCACACGTNTTGAGAGAACGGGAGATTGTCTATTTCTCTGCAGTTTTTCCACTGGCCAGCAGGGGGACTCGAGAGCCAGGGATACAATTAGAGTTCTGAGATCCGGATGCCCTCTCCTGCGTCTAGACTTCCTGAAGGGGCCAATACTCCCTCCTCCTCCTCCTCCTTAATTTAGATATCACCTTCCCACCTTGCTACACAGTGCAAGACACACAANGTGTGCGCATGCACACTCCATCTTGACTATAGAGTGGTTTAGTGTCCCAGCCCACATCTCTGTGTCCCATTTTCCTAGAGTCTTGCATTCCTCNGGTCTCCCAGGAAAATGCTTAGGGCTGAAAGTGTTAAACGACTAATTGGATAGAGACAATTATCTCCCTGCTACGTAGGTGAGCCGGGTGGCATGTGAGTGCCCATTTGTGTCCCTGGGAATGGTCCATGGGCCTCAGTCCACCCATGTATCTGGGCCATATACCTGCGACCTCTTCCTGGACTTCATATGAGCCTTTAGTTACAGAATCTAGACCCATGAAGTACCTATGGATTTACCCCAGGATCTGCTACCAAGAATTCACCCTTCTGAGACCCTGTCTCACAGGGCTAGGTTCTCTGTANCTTAGAAGTACNGTTGAAGAGAGAATTCATTTCTTCCCATTAAAGAGACAGCACAAGGCTGGCCAAGGTCATTAAAACNAAGTCCCTGTGCATGCCTAGCACACACGGGGCTGGGTTCCGTGCCCAGCACTGTCTAACAGGGTGTGGTAATCCTGACACTCAGGGAGGTGGAGGCATGGTGATCATTTGAACCCAGGGTTTTAAGATTCAGCCTGGATGATATGGCAAGTCCCTGATTTACAAAAGGGCAGTTATGAACACTCTGCACCTCCTGCTAAGAAGTGGGGTGTATGTGGCCCTGGTGGGCTATTTCTGCAGAACTGTTGAGGGGACAAACTATGAGGCAGCCTCGGTCTCAATGGGATGGAGGTTTAAGAGGTAGGTGGGGATGAGGGGAGATGGAGGCCTCACCTTCCAGGTGGCAGTGTTTCTTCGAAAATAGGCGAACATCCTGGTGAACCAGTTATAAATCTCATTTAGTGTCAGCTGCCTATCTGGTGTTTCCAGAATGGCCTGCAGACAAGGAAAGGGCAAAGACAGCCTCAGCTTACACCTGGAGGGCTCACAGCTCTGTGTTTTTACCCTTCTATGTAGCCCCTGACTCACCCATGAGGAGAGGAGACCCATTGCAGTGTGTGTGTGGACCAGATGGGTGGATGCAGGCTTTGAGAGGCGGGCTGGGTGTCCCAGCAAGGCCAATGAGCTAACAGGGGCTGAGGATATTGGGAACCCAGCCTCCAGAGGCTGCCCATGTGCACAAGGGACACAGGAGCCTCTTCTGGGCTCGGGGTGAGGAGGAAACAGGGCTTCACGGGCCCTATCTGGAGGAAGCAAAGAAGCAGCATTCTTGAGGCAGTTGGGAGTTTGTCCTTATTTGGGCAAAGTGCACCCTGAGAGTGTGAGAGAATGCACACCTGTAGGAAGTCCCACAGAATAGACACTTGTGTTTATGAATATCATGTGAGCATTAAGAACAGGAGGATTATGGACAGCAGAGAGGGAGGAGGCTACNTGTGTGTCTGCAGAAATGAGCATGACACTGTGGATACAGACAGTAAAAATGAATGGAAATATACTCTGAGCTGCAGGCAAACTAAGCCGCAGCCTGCAGGAGGAAGACCGGATGAGAGGGTCCCAGGACTGTCTTGGAGGTAGGGACCTTATGGGCAGGTATCAGGAGGCCTGAGTGCAACTAGCTTGCCTTNCCCACCCCTCCTGCCTTCCATGCTTACCTGGCGGATAAGGGAGGCATAGGTGAAGGGGGGCCGGACATCAGCATTCTTGTAGAACTCATGATTCTGGGCCAGCTCTGGGGGAGACAGGCAGAAGGTGAGGCAGCCAGATTACCCGCCTGGGGGAGGGGGGGACACCTCCCACAGCAGCCTCACCTGAGGAGATGGGGGAGCAGAATTTGTCGCTGCTTCTCCTGCGAGCAGGACCCCCACTATGCAAAGAGGCAGAACCCAGGCCAGGGGGTCTCAGGGGTGTGACAGGGGCAGCGGCTGAAGTTGGGGGGTGCACGAGGCCATCTGGGAAGGGGTCTGCAGAGACGGTCACCTTGGAGAATGAGGAGGAGCCGGGGACTGGGTTCAGCTCTGAGCAACGGGGAAGGTGCTGAGAAAAGGACCCAAGGAGCTGTCCCCTGAAGGCCAGGGCATGCTGTCCCCTGAAGGCCAGGGCATGCTGTCCCCTGAAGGCCAGGGCATGCTGTGGAAGGGCTCAGGGCATGCAGGGAAGTGGGGCACTCACTGGCTGGCTGAAGGGCTTGGGCTCTGAAGGCCGCATATGCAGGTGCGCCATCATGGCCTGCAACCGCTCACTCTCCTTGGCGAGCTGTGAAAAGACACAGACAAGGAGGGGCACAGTGAGGGAAGGCAATAGGTTCTTATCCCTACATGCCATCCTTCACCAGAGCACTCCTCAGAAAGCCCCAATACTCACACACACCCTCACACACACACACTCACATGTACACATACATACACACTCAAATACACAATCACAATCGCACACACACACTCGTACTCTCTTACACACACACAGAGGCATCTGCTCCCTCTGTGCCTCACTTCTGAAAACTTTCTGAAGGCCTCAGGCATTCTTTGCGCCTCTGGACCTCCACACCTTCAGGGCCAGGATGTGACACTCTCTCCCCTTCTCCGTGTAGGCTCAGTCTATAACATCCCTACACATGGGTGGCCTCTTCCAACCAGCACTGTGCCCTTTCTCCCCGTGGAAGACAGAATCTGTGGCTGAACAACACCCTGTGCCTGCCTGCTTCACTGAGAGGTGTGTGCGAATGGATGAATGATTCACTCCCTCCATTCATAAAGTTGATGCATCTTACAAGTATCCTCACTCCATAGGGCGCCCTTTTAGGAGCCAGAGATGGATAAACGTGGACAGCTGACTGACTCTCTTGACTCCATGCAGGAGCCAGGGTATCTGGTTCTAATCCCAATTCCTCCAATCACTGAGTGGTCACTTGAAAGCTATTCAGGCTCTCTGTGCCTGAGTCACATGGGGATGGTATTAGTGCAGGCATGGCAGCCTCTCTGAGGACTCCTTGAGCTACCTAGATGGCTCAGGAAGCATGGCACAAAGCAGGCCTGCATATTAGCCACTCACATTAGCCTTGTGTTTACACAGCATATAAAACACCTCACTGCACACATAGCCTCAAACTCAGCTCACCCTCACAACTCATCAGTCCGCATTTCACACTATGGTAATTAAGACCTAGAGAGCATAAGATGCTGGCTCTGACCACAGGACCCTCCCAGGACACTTCCTGCCCTGTTGGGCAAGGCTGAGTCCTCTGTGTGCCCCTCCCTGCACACCCTCGGGTCACACCTGGATCTCCAGCTGTTGGACCACCTGCATCTGCACGCGGCATTGGGCCGTGCTCCGGTCATCCAAAGCGTGTTCTGTGTTGAGGTGTCTTAGAGAGGAGGAGGTCAGGGAAGAGAGTGAGCCCTGGGCTTTCTTACTTCACCTCTCCAACCCATCCTCCAACCCCGACTCTGTCAGCCAGCCCTTAGCCAGAAAAGCAGACAGANTAAGAGATACAAAGAGAAAGGAGTGGAACAAAGGGTGGGGGGCAGCAACTGAGGAAGCTTTCTCCTCAGCCTCCTTTGATGTCTTAGCTAAAACCGGGCTACAGAGAGATCTAATTGCAAATGAACTAATTAAGTAAACCTCTGACGAAGCGTGAAAACAATTTGTTTGACCCTGATGCTGCAAGGGTCTGGGAGACAGCAGAGTTAATCAGTCAGTGACAGAGCTTGGCACTGTGGTGGCGGCTGGCCGCCTGCTGCCAGCCGCCTGTCTGCCTCCCACCCTGCCTGTCCTCGGCTGGCCATCACTCTCCACAATGTGGAGAGATAGGCTTCCTCCACTGACACCCCTGTTCTGGGGTGGGGTGGGAGGGTGTTGGGGGGAAGCTGCGAGCAGGAATATGGGGGGCAGGGAAAGCAGAGGAAGAGCTAGGCCACCCCNTGGCTCAGCTCATCTGGGACATTAGGACCGGACGGCAGGTGACAAGAGGTACCATAACAGGCTGGACAGAGAAGGGCCCTGCAGGGAGAGGCTGGATGACACCTACTTGATAAACTGGCCCAGGTCTTCACACAGGGTCTCACAGCCTGGCCACTTGCATTCTCCATGTCCATAAAGGGGGTGGGAACTGGGGGTCTCCTCATGAGAGGAGCTGGAAGGGGAGGAAAGAAGTAGTGGTCAGAGCCTGACGGCTCCTCCTCAGCAGCCCTGGGTCAGGCTTTTGTCTGACTGCTGGCTTCCCATCCTATATATATACCCGAGGGAGGAGATGAACTCCTGGGTCCCTGAGCTCCAACCCCTCCCTCCCTCTCAGTCCCNACCATGGTGTCACCCTTGGGGTTCCGGGTACAACCCAAAGCAGGGCCTTGGCACGTGCTATGCCCTAAGTCCATTCATACCTGTCTCTCCGAGATGTGAGCACAGTGGGCTGTCCGTTGGGTAAGGGGTGGTGGGAGAGGGGTGGGGAGACCTTGGGGGGGCTGGCGAACGAGGTAGCNGTGGCAGCTGTGCTGGCGAGGTCCAGCCCCTCCTGCCTGACGCTGTCCTCAGCAGGCTGCCCTGGGGCACCCTCGCCTTTCCACAGCTGAGGCAGGTCTGTCGGGCACACGGCTGCTGCAGGAGAGAGAGGCTGGTTGGCTGGGAGCACAACACAGAGCCTGTGCCTCACCCAGGGCTTGGTGAAAGCTTGGGGTTGGGGGCGGGGTGGGGCATTGCTCACCTTGCGGGAGGGCCTGGAGGGGCCCTGAGGCTTGGCTAGGCTGCAGGCTGACCAGCCCCTGCCTCTGCAGGTTGAGCAAGTGCTGTTGCTGCAACTGTTGCATCTGCAGGAGCTGCTGCTGGAAGGCCAGCTGTTTGTTCCCCAGAGCCTGGGAGGGGGCCCGAGGGGGTGGGCAGAGAGGGGTGCCGTTGGCTTCAGCCGTGCCATCTGGCCCCCACGCTGCCGCCACCCCCTCCCAGGGCCTGTCAGCCCCTGGAGCTGTCGTGGTAGCGTCTGCAGCTGCAGCTTCTCTGCTCCCGGCCCAGCTTCCATAGGGCTGCATGCCTTCTCCCAGTAAACACACGCATGCACGCACGCACGCACACGCGCAAACACACACAGCCAGACCTAGACACGCAGCACGACGCCCTCCCTCCCCCCTCCTCCTCCTTCGCGGCAGCTTTTGCTATGCACACCAAAAGCATACCGCAGCTGTGCACTTGGGTTGGGGTGAGGGGGGGGGCTCTCATCACAGTGATAGATGAGCCTGTCAGATCTGGGGACCCTTCCACCTGGAGGAGACCCTTCCCACATGCCCAGGGCCCCCCCTTCTTCTAGGGTGGTGGAGACTTTGCACCCCTATCTCATCCTATTTTGCTTTTTAGCTACAGTGCTAAAGGAGTGGAAGGGACCTGACCAGCCTCAGCAGAGTCCTGGAACAGTGAGTGACATCAACAATGCCCAGACACAAGCTCCTGGTTCCCGCATACACGATCCCCACCCCTCCCCATTCAGTTCTTCACACAGGCACTGACAAGTCAGGCTGTTAGCAAGTTTTCTGAGCCCAGAGAGGCAAACATGTCCTGGATGTTTGAGAGGCCAGGATATCTCTGCCTGCCGCCCTGGGGAGTGGGCTGGTGTGTAAGTCACTGAGGCAAGAGAATAAACAGCCTAGATCCAGAACCAGATCTGGAGCAGTTGAAAATGCATGGAAGAGCTGAAGGGGTGCGAGTGGCTGGCTACCATCAGAGCAGCATGCTGGGAAGGGCAACCTGAAGTAGGGCCGCAGCTTGGTCAGGAAGGAGACATGTCTGGGACACAAGGAATCTGATGTCACCTCTCAGGAGGCACTGTGGCAGGTGGAGCAGAGCTGTACTGGGGAGCTGTGAGAGGATACTGGTGAGGGCTGCACAAGGCATCAGGAGACAGGACAGGAGCTAGGGCAGGCTAGGTTAGGGGCGTTCACCTCCGAGGGTCCTGCAGAGGGGACAGCTGGCTCACCAAGGGACAAAGTGGGCAGCAAGATGGCATGACGNGAGTCCACTGGATATAAGCCAAGACCATCAGACACATCCCATGACTTGCACACACTTCTACACACATGTGCAGAGACAACACAATTTGAGGGAAGGAGGGAAAGAATGAGTAGGGATAAAGAACTGGAGGCATGTGAATGCCCACCCTAACTTCTTTCTTGAACCTCCTGCCAACATTCTCCTGGTTTCCTACTATTCCACAAGGCTTTT
>LZPO01089559.1:919361-933756 GCA_001675575.1 Neotoma lepida
GCTGAGCCCTGAATGAGGCACCTGGAGGCTGTCAGTGCTGCCTCTGGCTGCCTCATCAGCGAAGTGGGAATGACATGGCCTCTCTCCCCAGGGATGCTGAGGCAATTTAATGACATTTAATGTCACAGTGAATCCAAAAGCTGTCTTCTACAGACTTCCTGCTTATGACTGAAAGGCAGGTGGATCCAACAGATTAACTTTCTTTTCTTGATCTTGCTTCCCCNGCCTATTTTTTGGGGGACCAAGAATTGCTGGATGTTCTCCCCCAAAGCCTCAATTCATCTCTTGGAAATGGAAGAATGACCCACAGACTATGTTCCACTTTAATTGAAAATTTTATCATTTTAATTTTGCAGTGTTATTTTCAAAGTTTGGAGCCAATGAAACCTTTTTCTAAGTCTCACATATTTTCCTTGGGCCTGGGCACTTCGCCCATGGTGAGCCCAGATGGATAAAACGGCCATCCCAGATTATTTGTGAAGCCGATACAGGATTTTCCAGGACTTTGGGATGGTCCCCAAAACAAACAGGAACAACTGGAACGTGGAATTGAGATGGTAAGTCATGGCCCGTGTACAGGGCAGAGCCCAGAAACTTGATCAGTACAGACGGTTCCCTCTCTCCCGCCCAAACATCTCCCCAGTTACCCAGAGGCCTGTGTTTATGCCTCATGGCAAGCTTTCTATTTTCCTTTTGAAAATTACATTTTGTTTATTTATTTTTGTGGGTATTTATGTGTGCACACAAGCCACAGTGCATGTGTGGGGGTCAGGAGACAACTTGTTGGAGTCAGGTCTTTCCTTCTACCTTGTGGGTCCTAGGGATCGAACTCAAGTTGTCAATTTTGGTGGCAAGCCTCTGGGACCTTTTTCTGGCCCCAAGGTTTTTTGGTTTTGTTTTTTTAATTGAAGTTTCCAGTTTAGGCGGCTCCTCCAACCCCCTGCCACATTTGAAATTTTGCATAGTTCTCTTTGCAAAGAGATGCAGGAGAGTCCGAAACAGTGTGGCCTTGGAGAAGTTCTAGGAGTACATTTAAGATTTATTTTTAATTATGTATATGTATGTGTNTATCTGTGCGTATATGCACATGAATGAAGGTGCCTACAGAGGCCAGAAGAGGGAACTGAGTCCCCAAACTGGCATTGAAGATGTTTGAACTGCCATATGGGCGCTGTGAATCAAACCTGAGTCCTCTCTGCAAGAGCCCATGTTTAGTTATATTTTGATAAAAAACAGGATTTTGTCCCAGCAGAAAGCACAGACTCAGTGGGTCTCTTCCCCCAGCGAGTCTGATTAAGAAAAATGATGACATTGCCCACCAACACCCAAGAAGATCTGAGTTCGATCCCTGGGTGCCACATGACAGAAGAAGAGAACTGACTCTCCAAAGCTCCATACATGCATTGTGGTATGTGAACACACACACACACACACACACACACACACACACACACACACACACACACACACACACGTAATATAAAAAATAAGATGCCGGGGGCTGGAGAGATGGCTCAAAGGTTAAGAGTGCTGGCTGCTCTTCCAGAGGTCCTGAGTTCAANTCCCAGCACNCACATGGTGGNTCACAACCATCTGTAATGGGATCTAGTGGCCTCTTCTGGTATGCAGGCAGAACACTGTATTTGTAATAAATAAATAAGTCTTTTTTAAAAAAATAATAAGATGCCAGATGTAGTGGCTTACTCCTTTAATCTCAGCACAGAGAAACAGGCAGAACTCTGAGTTCCAGGCCAGCCTGGTCTACATAGCAAGTTCCAGGCCAGCCATGGCTAATAGTGAGACCCTGTCTCAAAATAAAACAAACAAAAACAAAAAACCCCATAGATGCAGAGAGTGATTAAGGAAGGTACCCTAAATCCATCTCTGCCCTCTGTACACTGGAGCACACAACACACATAGAAACTGTTAAGTCCTCTACTTGTTCACACCTACTTGAACAAGTGTGTGAAGCGTCACACCCNGCTGCGTCTGGTCCTAACCATCAGTATTTTAGTGGCTGAGGTCATGCAGCTGCTAAGGTGCTGCCTGAGACTTGGGACAGGTTCCTTCGGTCCCTGTTTGAGGGGACTGATCACCTGAAGCATTAGTGAGCTGCTTCAAGTGCAACCCTGAAGCCTNAGGTGTTCAGAGGATGCGGTGTGGTGTAGGGGAGGAGCCTGGGTGACAGCNGTGTCAGGAGGAGGCAGGAAGGCCCTGGCTGCACAGGTGAGGACGGTATGCAGCATCCAGGGTCCTCCTGTTCTACTTTCCCAGCTGAGCCCCTAAGGGCCAGGCCACCAGNAACAGTTTAAGAGGCAAAGTCAAACAGGAAGACTCCCAAGGCCAGGGCTGGCTGGGCTGGGTCTTCTGAACCCTTCAAACATAACCTAACCCTAACCCCTGGGTGGGGCTGAGACCTAGGGCCCTCCTCATTCATAAGCTAACTAGGTTCTCCACCCAGTGCCCCTGGATCTATAGTCCTAAAAGAGGAAAGGGGACACAGACTGGGTTCCTAGTGTGAGCCTTAAAAATACAAGCCTGGGCTAGAGAGGTGGCTCAGCAGTTAAGAATATTTGCTCTTCATCCAGAGGACCTCAGTTTGATTCCCAACACCGGTATCAGGCGGCTCATAACTGTCTATCTGTCTATAATTCCAGCTACGCAGTACCTGACACTTGGGGCCTTTGCAGGCACCTGAACTCACAAGCACATACCGTGTGCAGACATACACATAATTAAAAATATAAAAATAAGATGGGTGGTGGTGGCACACGCCTTTATCCCAGCACTTGGAGGCAGAGGCAGGCGGATCTCTGTGAGTTCCAGGCCAGCCTGGTCTACGGAGTGAGTGCCAGGCCTGTTACATAGAAAAAACCCTGTCTTGAAAAAACAAAATATGTGTGTGTGTGTGTGTGTGTGTGATTACCTTTCCCCTCCCTTCATGGGCCTCTTTCCAGATTCTTTGGCCCCTGGTGCCTGTAAGTTCAATCTCTTCACAGCTAAGATCGGAGACTTAGGCAGCCTTGGTTCACAGTACAAATAAAAACACCCCTGTGTGCACAGCACACACTCCCAAACCTGTTAATATAGCCAGTTTCCCAGCCACGTGACTGTATGAACCAAGACACCCACCCACTCAAAACAGACTTTCAAAGCCTGCTGCCCAGGCGGCTGTCGGCCCTTATGGCTTTGCTGGGACTATTTCAAACTCCATAAACTTGGGCCCCCAGTACCACTGTGAGCTCCCCAGGCTCAGGCTAGCCACCAGAATAGCAGACACACAGGGAAGCCCCTGGAGGCTGGCTCTTCTTGCTATCTAAACGATAGGGTGCTCAGCTGCAATAGATACCCGGGTGGCCCAGAGGGTGTGGGATAAAGGCCTGAGGAGATCAGCCTGCTCCTACCTGTTGCTGTTGGAAGTGCAGAAGCTCCGTGGAGCTCATCTCGCCATTGCTGTCAGCTCCGCTGGCGGCCTCCCTGCCTGAGCCGTCCCTACCCGCAGCCGGAGCCGTGCCTGCGGTCCCGGCCCCACTGCCGCCATCAGCCTGCCCAGAGAGGCTGCCCACGCCGTTCTGACCAGACGGAGCCGACCTGATTGTCTCCGATGCAGACTCCACCATCATGTCGCTCTGTCGGGACCTGGAGAAGAGACATGGGGGAGGGGCTGAGGCTCAAGGACAGATTGCCAGGGCAGGTTCTACCTGGGACTACAACTGAAAGCTGCCCCCACCCACCACCCACCGCACGCACCCCCATCCTAAGGGGGTCCCTGCCTCAATTTCCCAGAAGCTCCACCTGAGACCCTCTCAGCGTCACCTCTTCCTCAGGGTTAAGGGGCAGCTGCATAAAGAAGCTGAGGCCCCTACCCTGCAGCCTCCCATTTCCTCCTTCCAGTAAGAGTAGATGGGGGAGGGTAGGAGATGAGCTTTCCCCTCTCCCCTCGGGGTCCTAAACCTGTTTTGGTCTCTCCTTTTAGCTGGGACCTACCAAATCTCTTCCCTTCCACGACTATGGCCCTTGCCTTTGTTTCCACATAGATGCGGAGTTCCCTGAGGGCAGAGGATGCTTCCCAGGACACAGAAGGCCCTAATCAACACAGCAAACTAGCTGCCCTAAGTCCTAGTCCTTAGCATCTATGGAAGGCATCCTGGGCTCACTATACACCTTCAATTCTTTTTTTTTTTCTTTTTCTTTTTTTGGTTTTTTGAGACAGGGTTTCTCTATAGCTTTGGCGCCTTTCCTGGAACTCACTCGGTAGCCCAGGCTGGCCTCGAACTCATAGAGATCTGCCTGCCTCTGCCTCCCGAGTGCTGGGATTAAAGGCATGCGCCACCACCGCCCGGCCCACTATTCTTAAGTCCTCAGTCCAGCTACCAAAGTAACTCTTATGTCTTATTCCTTACTACCCACAGCCCAAGAGTCCTCCTCAGAACAGTGAGATCTGTATTTAACACCCCATTTCACTGATGGGAAAACAGAGGCTGGGAATATAGACTTAGGTAAAGGCTTAGCATGTTGGATCCCCTAGGTCCAAGTCCTAGCAAGCCTCACCCCCAAAATAGGGTAGTTAGTGTAATTCAAGGCTAGAGCCTGTGTTTGGCATGTGAGGTTTTGGGTCCCATTCCCAGCACTAAGTAAACTGAGGCGGGGAAGGAAGGAAAAAAGAACTGTCACACCTATAATCTCAGTTTGGGAGGGGATGGTAGGGGGAGTTCCAGGCCAGCCTGAGCTGCAGGAGAACCTCCTTCAAAAACAAAACACAGNGCTGGAAAGANGGCTCAGAGGTTAAGAGCACTAACTGTTAGTTCCCAGCACTCAAATGGGAGTGCTTATAACTCCAGCTTCGGGGAATCCGACACCCTCTTCTGGCCGCCACAGACACCCACACAAGTGTGCATCTACACACACACACACACACACACACACACACACACACACACACACACACACAAACATACATACACACACACACACACACACACACACACACACACACACACACACACACACACACACACACACACAAAGTAAATCTGAAAAAAAAATGAACAAATTAATTAAAAAACCAAGTATTTTTTAAAAAATATATTTACTTATTTTATGTGTATGGGTGTTTTGCCAGCATGTATGTCTGTGCAGCATGTGCATGAAGAATCCAGAAGGAGGCATCAAATCCCCTGGAACCGGAGTTACAGACAGTTGTGAGCTGGGGTACTGGAAACTGAACTCACGANTCTGTCCTGTGGAANAACCACCAGTGCTCTTAACCACTGAACCATCTCTCCAGCCCCAAAGTCAGGTATCTTATCCAAAACATGAGGGTCAAGGCCCAAATGCCTCCTGCATAAACACGGTCACATGGAGTGGCTGTAAACTCCAGAGAGACTGGGGCAGTGAACAGCAGGGACAGCAAGGCGTGAGGAGTTCTCTTCCTAGTTGTAGAACATCCTACCAGCTTGACACACACACACTTCAGAAGGGGGACATTTGGCGTAAAAAGCTATTCTGAAACTAGGAGGGGTAGTGCATGCCTTTGACCTCAGGTGCATGCCTGTAATCCTGGGACTCTGAAGCAGAGGGATCACAAGTTCAAGACTAGTCNGAGCTCTACAGTAAGACCCTGCCTCACACCCCCAGCACTCACTAGCATGTGCACACTCGGACATACACACAACAAGCTCTTCTCAAATCTAAACTGTGTATTACCCCATGAACAATCACCCTAAATGGAACAGTTGGTACCCACCATAGACTGTTGTTTAACAAATGCCTCAGACTCCCTAAACCTCCGTTTCCTTGTCTGTCAAAGTATTTCATCCCAGCTTCTTGGAGTCCTTTATAGACAATAAAAGCGCCTGCTCAAGTAAGCCCTCAGCAGCCCATTCTCCATCCTCCCTAACTATGAGGGCAGAGGTGACGAGGTTCAGAGAGGCTAACAATTTGTCTGATGTCACACAGGGATCAAGCCACTTGAACATCCAGTAAGGACTGGAGAAGCCAGTCAGATAACCGCATGTCTTTCTCAGCCAATAGGATGAGGCCCTTCAGGTAACAGATTAAGGAAACTGTAGGAAGTAGCTGAATTACTTACTCTTCCCAGGGTGAGGCTCCCAGGAGCATCTTCCTTCTGTCCCTACTTTCAAGTCTTTCCTTCTCTCCCCTGGGAGCAGGGTGGGAGGTGTGTAAGGGTATGGGGGGCGGTGCAGAGGGGTCACCCACCACTCTGGAGGCCTTCTCAGTTTTGGACTCTGGACTGTCTCTTGCAGTGGATTGGGGAGAGGGATCCTAAAGGGCCCATGCACTGCTCAAGTAGCTTCCACTCCTGAGTTCTGAGAGGAGCCAGAGCAGGGGTAGAGTGTGGAGGTGATGGTTTGGAAGAGATTGAGCACTCGGTCCCAAGCCTTTAATAGCCGTGTCAGCCCCAGGGCTAGTAGCTGCCAAATGATGGATGGGTGGGCTCTGGCCTCCACCCACCACAGCACAGGGCTTCAGCCCCGTCCCCTGAAACCACCCACTCCGAAAACTCCAGAGTAACTTCCCCCACTCAGGGCTGGGCCTCAGCTGGGGGTGAGGGAGTGGGGAGACAGCGGGAGCCCACTGCCCACTCTGTTCTCCCTTTCCTCGAATTCTGGCTCTGCTGGGTAGAGCGCAGCTTCCAACTCAGAATCCCAGACTAGCTGCTCTGAGATCTGAGAACTCCTGGGCCCCAGGGGACAAAGACAGCCTCGGGAGTGTGAGTACTTGCAGGAGAAAGCAAGGCGAATCTGGCAGCTATTTCTTTCTCCCAGGGAAGGGAAAGTGGTCCCCTTCCAACATTCACAGGGGCACAGCAAAGTTGTAGCTCTGACAGCAAGTTTGGAAAAGGGAGAATGAGTGGAAGAAGGATGCTAACGGAGGTATCCTTTCCTTTCCCATCATGTCGGGGGAGAGTGGGGGAAGGGGAGGGGTATAGCGATTCCAAGTGAACAACATAATTGTGGCAATGTGCCATGTAATAATAGCTATTCAAGGGCCGATCATTCATATTGAACAAGCCTCTCATTTGCATGCTTGAGATTCTATGCATTTGAAAAGTCATTTCCGCGGGGTGTATGAATAGCAGCCATTCCCTTATGGAGTGTGCTCTGCCCCCTCCTGGGGCCTCTGCCCACTGACACACACCCATATACCTCCTTCCAGGTTCCCGCCCACCCACCAACACTAGCCCCTCAAACCCGTGTGGCAGGAACTTCCAGGCCCTCTAGGAATCCTCACCTCTGCCCTGGCACACCTGCCTTCCAAGACTGAGCACAGAAACAGCCAATAGCCTCCAGCCTCACAACTCCTACCCACCTCTAAGAAGAGTGTTGTAATGAAGATGGGGACTTCCCTGTACTGTAGGTGAGCACTAATGTCTGGGGCCCAGCCAGCTAGAGGTTGGGTGGGGTGGGGTGCTGGGAGTGTTATCAGTGCCTAGTAACTAGGAGGGGGTTGGAGCAAATCACTGGTGTGCCCTATGACTCTGGCTAGGAGAGATGGCAGCCTAGGCTCCGTCACAAATCAACCCTTTGCCTTCCTACATCTCAGGAACTCAGTTTCCCTTCTCCCCATGAGAAAGTAGTTTCAGGAGCTCCTGGGAGTGGGGGGCTCTCCCTAGCCTAGTTGGTGGCTGTGAAGCCACAGTATTTGGGTGTTGCTGGGAGCCACCAGGAGGCCATAAGAGTCACAGCTTAGTCCCTTATCCCAAAGGCTCCACCCAACATAGATCGCGGTTGGCTGCTCTGGGCAGTCCTTCATTCCTACACTCCCATCTTACTGACGTCAAGACATATCCCTGCCCCCTCTGTATACAGAGTCACCCCTTTCCGCGGCAGGGAAAGACACAAGCTGAGACTAGACCACTTAGTCCCAGTTGTGTGGCCCTGGGCAAGTCANTGGGCCACTCTTCTTATAATAATCCCTTCAAGCTTCGTGTGTGCTTCTCAGCACTCATGAGGGATAGGTTTTTAAGGACAACCTCAACTAGTAGCCAGCAGGCCCTGCTTTTCCCTACCCCAAAAAGCCACTAAGGAGTGGGCACCAAACATTTTCAAATTTCCCTAAGAATTGCTAAGACTAGGGCTTCTTGCCTCATGCCATCATTCCCAGACCACTCCCCCACCATGTCTTGGGTAGTGGAGGACCATTTACTGTGTGTGTGTGTGTGTGTGTGTGTGTGTGTGTGTGTGTGTGTGTGTGTGTTGGGGGGGGGTGATCCAGGATTTGGAGGGCTACATGTGGGTAGATCCTAGTCTCCCATACTCCGGATTCCCTTGGTAAAGTCCAAGCACTAGGGAGCCATGGTCAGGTCCGGGCTCCAGCAGGCGTCCTCGCAAGGAAGGCAGGTCAAACCCACAGCCACTTCTTCCGCTCTGGGGAACTCCGTGGCCATCTGAGGGCTCCCACTTTCCCTGAGGCTTTTGCCTCTAAGAAGCACCCCAGCGGGAGCGAAGGCAGCAACGCCTTCTCGGAACCAGCTAGGGTCCGCCCCGTCCCCTCCCTGCCGGAAGTGACGAGTTGCACCTAGCTAGGGGCCAAAGGGGCCCTCCGGGCCTGGAGTGCTTTTGGGAGTCGGAGAAAGACACCAGAGCTCTACACGTGGACAAACCTTTTGTGCCTTTTCGCGGGCCCATATGGCGTGGGGAGTATTAATTACCGTCGCGTTTTAATTAACAGTCGCTTAATCTGAGCTGTAACGTTTGCCACGACACCCTGCGCCTCGCCGCGAACTCGCGCCGCCCGCCCTGCCAAGTCATCAATTAATTTTTATTGACGTTTTCTTCCCCCAAACAGGCACAATACCAGGGTTTTCCAATTAACACCTCCGCGATCTCTAATTAGTGCAATTAACAGACTGATGGATGCCCGGAGTTTACCCGCGAGGGGGTTGGGGGAACCGAGGAGCTCGCGCGCGCAGCACCAGGCGAGGAGACAGATGGGGGTGTGGCCACGGGTCACCTGTACCCAGAGTCCTGGTGGCCCCTGAAGCAGAACGTGGCCCTGTTGAGAGTCTGACACTTAGGGCTAGAAAACTGGTGTCTAGCCGCAGTCCTGTCGGTCACAAACTTGCTGAAAGACTTGGAGCAAATAAGTGGATGTTGTCTACTTAAAACTCCAAAGGAAGCCAAGGAAGCTGATTGCAGTAAGAGACAGAACGTCCTAAAACACGATACTATGGAGGGGAAAGAGCCCAGGGATGAACCAAAACCTTAGCGTGCTTGTACTGGGCTCCATCCAAGAGGCCAATTCTACTGGTCTGAAGAGGACGTAACTTGTATTGCAGTTCCCCCCGGTGCAGCTGACCTGCTTGTCTGAGGCAGTAGGGCTNGAGGATGAGAGAAAGCTTTAGTTAAGAGCTAGCTTTCCCATGGTCCAAACTAGTTAGTTGATGTACCTCTGAGGTCATGCATTCACTCAACAAGCATATAGGGTCCAATTAACCTAAAAACAGATTTAACCACAAGAGCCCGAAGGGCAGTCCTTTCTGGGTGGTATATAAAGACTCTGCCAGGGCAATTGGTAGAGGTGAAGACCCCACCCCTCATGTTTTCTTCTGAGTATCTGTCCCTGAAAAGGTAGCCACTTGTGGGGTTCTCTCTCCCTCCACAGCTAGCCAGCTGGAGTATATTGTACCAGCAATGGTTCTTTAACATTCATAGTTTCAAAAAGTATTTAGGCAGCACCAGTGTGCCAGGCTGGGTGTGCAGAGAGTAGGCATCGGCGTGACATTCTAGAGCGTGCCTTCCCATGAGGGGAGACAAATGATAAAGACATAAATAGCACCTCTCAGATGAGATGAATTCTATCCAATGTGAGGAAAAGGAGTACCTGGGACTCTGATTTTTAAAAATACAGTACTTTTATTAATTCTTGAGAATTTCATACATGCACACAGTGTCTTTTGATCATATGAAACCCCTCCCTACACTCAGGACTCCACACCTTAAATGGAGTCTGGATTGGGGAAGGCCTCTTTTGCTGAAACGAGTTAGCTATGCAGGATGAGCGGGTTCGGCCAGGCAGACTATAGCCTGAATGCCCAAAAAACACATGCAAAGGCCTTCCTTTACCGAAACAGAGCCTATTGGGTTCAGAGGTTTCTAGGACTAACGGTCTTTGAAATTGTGACATTTTCTAGATCACACATAAAGACATACATGAATATGACACGGAGCACACCTTAGTGCCTGTCTTTCTGGCTATCCTGCTAAGGAATCTTTAGCCGAAAAGCAGCCTTTCAGGGCCACCAACCTTGGTCCTACAGGCAGCTGAGTGCACCTCTCAAGTCGACGACCCAGGGACTCAATGCATTGCTGACCTTCCCTGGCTGCTGGCTGTGGGGAACAGGGAGGGCTCTGCACAGCAGCCACCTCAGCCGTCAGTCACTTGCCACCCTATCNCTAACCCTCTCCTGCATGATTCGTGACATGGAACAGTGAGGTCACCAGCCTTAACCCTGGTGTCCAGATCTCTAATATAATGGGGCTGATACCTTCCTTTCCTCCAAGGATGCTTCAGAATCAAATAAGACATAGTGCATGAATGAGGCGGTCAGAGAAGGGCAGTTCCTGGGGCTCCCANAGGCCTTGCTGCAGCCCCACTCTCTGGAGTTTAAAAGTTCACCTGACCCCTTACAGCCTCTGTTCAGCTTCTGAGAAAAGTTAAGGTAAGACCCACAAGCTAGAAAGCCTCTAAAGGCTAAGGGTCCAGCTCAGTGGTATAGCATTCGCCCCCCATGAGCTAGGCCCTGATTTTCACCCCAGGCAACACCCTCTCCCCAAGCTCCTATTCTAGAACTTGGGGACTTTCCCATCTGTGGATTGGGGGCTGGCACCTCGGCTTCCCCACACACCTGTACCTGAGTGCCAAGTCAAAGATCCTCCATAAATGGCATGTGGCACCTTAAGAGTTACCTGTCCCTAAACCTAGGGACCATTCAAGCCCTCTTAGCACAAAACTTCAGGGCTAGAGGGGCTTAAGACAAGTAGCCAGGCAAGGATGNACCAATTTCAAAGGGTCACCTGACTCGCACAGCCCTTGACTGGGAATCTGTCCTGGGCTACCTTTAGGGGAGGGGTCCTCTCCTAAGTTTCAAAATTTTTTATTTTCTAATTCTAAAAGCAAAGGACATCTTGGTAGAATATTCTGGAGGGATATGTATAGCTGGGTGTGGTGTACATGTCTATAATCACAGCACTTGGGGGCTGAGCCTGGAGGAAAGAGTTTCAGGCTAGCCTGAGCTACACAGCTAGATCCTGACTTAAAAAGCAAAAAACATGCTAGCGGTGGTGGCACACACCTTTAATACCAGCACTTGGGAGGCAGATGTAGGCAGAGCCAGTCTGGGCTACACAGAGAAACCCTGTCTTGGAGAAAAAAAAAAAAAAAAAAAAAAAAAACCACACCAACCAAGTCTGGCATCGTAAGTCTGTAGTCCTAACTTAGAAGGCAGAGACAAGAGGGTCACTGGAAATTTGGGTCAGCCTGGTCTACATAACACATTCTTGTTCTCAAGCCCTTAAAGTTTATTTTGTTAGCTCCACAGTCCGACACATGGACTGTTACCTATCTTCACTTAGGAGAACAGGACACTCCACATTTTGCTTAGAAGGTACAGTTCATCTTCATCTTCGTTGCTTTTCATTTTGTTTTTTTTTCTTGACCTTGAACTCTTGATTTTCCTGCTTCCACCTCCCAAATGCTCAGATGACAGGCATGTGCCATCACTGCCCAGCTTTGGAATTGTGTGTCTTTAAAGCTCTTGACTTCACTGGTGTCCACTGATTGGTAACCGTTTGACCTTTTCTCCGAAGGCTCACAAGCCTTGGGGCCTTCCCTCCACTCACACAGCTCCTCTCCGAGACAGTCTCAGCTCTACATAAGGAAGCCAACACTAAGGCCCTGCGGTATGGATAAACTCCTGGTAGAGAGGTGCAGAGTGGGCCTTGTCCTGCAGTTGATACTTGGGTGCATGTGGTGGGAATCTTGGCAAACAGAGGTGAAAAACAACACAGCCCTGGTTTTTGGTGGAGTGGAAAAGGATGATAAGCAAACAAAGGTACACAAGGCTCTTCCTGATGAAGGAGTCTTAGAAAGAAACNATTCCTAATTCCTAGTTTTCCTCTTGGTCAGTTAAATCAGACTCTGGGGAGTGGGATGCAGGCATGGGTGCCTCACACAGCTTTCTCCAGGATTCTGAACTACAAATGCAAATGCAGCCAGGGTAGAGAGACACTCTCTATACACACACACACACACCCTCCACTTTGCAAATGTTATGTCAGGCACTGAAAGAAAGGATGGATGCCTAGGGGGGTGTGGTCCTCTGGAAAGGCCCCCTGCAGGTGACTTCTGCACTAGGTCACAGGCAATAAAAGGCCTCCAATGCATAATGTGCCAGTGTGTTTCATTCTGTGTGCCTCTCTCTCTTCATGGTACTGGAGACTGAGCCTAAGCCCTCACGTACGCCAGGTAAGGGCTTTACCACTGAGCTAAGACATCAACCCTTCAAATGTTTTTTTCCCCCCAAAAGTGTCAGGCAGGGTTTCCCTAAGGGACCCAAGGCTGGCCTTGAACTCACTCTGTAACCTAGACAGGCCTTAAATGTGCCTCAGCTTCCTGAGTAGCTGGGATTATAGGACCAGGCCTCCAAGTGCAGTTTATGCTTCCAAGTCACAGGCAATCCACTCAGAGTTCCTGACTGCCTCCACACCCTTTTCTCTCCTCCACACTCCTGTGGCTCACTTTGAAAGAGGAACCAGTTTACAAAGATAACAAATAACTTGACGGTCACCTGGTCCTATACCCTTCCCAGCATCCCACCCAGTGGTGCCAAATCCATAGACCTGAGACACTCTTCACTGCCACTTTCTCTCCATTGCACCTTTTACTACAAGGACAAGGACGTCACAATGCTTCCACCAGGCCTGGCAAGGAAGCCTCATCCAACATTCTTTCCTATTACCATGACCAAAAGGAAGGATTAACAGAGACAGGGACAAGAGAGACAGAGAGAGAACCAAAGAGCCCACTCCATCTCATTAAGAAAGTAAACATAAGAGCCATCTAAGTGTCTAATTAAGCTTCTAATTAGTCCCTGCTTGTTACTAATGCAAATTAGATTACTCCGCTTAACTACAGCATGTCCACAACACCCTTGTTAATTGCGGCCTTTTGAAATTAANTTACTCCCTAATTAGCATATCAAAGCCATTGATTCGGAGCTGGGAGAGAAGAGGGCAGGAGGAGTCTAATGCCAAGTTTGGTTAATCAGACACAGCTAATTAAATAGTGACGTCTTACGTGGGGGGCCTGCCGGTTCAGGGGTAGGGGCTACCCATTCAGGGTCCAAGTGACCATCTGGAGCCTGTCTGGAGCTGGTTCTGGTGGTGCCCTTGGCACCAGAGGCTCCTGTAGGCTTGTGGCAGACCACCTGGTCTGGCACTCCATGGCCCTTGACCCAGGCCTGGCCCCTGTCTCCCCAGAAGATTTCTAGGCATGGCATTCAGAAGGCTCTTAGACACCAATTCAGGGACATTTAACACAGAGCAACATGCAAATATGCAAAGACTGAGTGAGCGCTCCTGCTCCTGCTCCTCTCTGTTCCTGCATCAAAGTTGGATTCAGAAGGCGCCTCATTGGGCCAGAACCTGCCTGTGATCCCATTCTCAGGGGACCTCCCTATCAATTAATTGATAACAAGAGGCATCAAATTATTCTCTTGAGGACATGAGATTCTGATGAAAGGGGAATCTCATTGNTGGGGATCGGGAGGGAGGTGGTAGGCAATGATTCTTCTAATCAGGCTCTAACCAAACAAGATGTCCACAAGGAGGGTAAGTTTGGGGTGAGAGCAGGTAACGGGGTGATGACTTCTGCAGAGGGCCTTACCTGGACGAGGATGGGCCCCTTTGCACCTGCACAGCCTCTGGAAACATGAGACCTAACAATTCACTTCACAGGAGAGAGGGGGAAGACTTGCTAGGATTGGAGCTCAATGGCACTTGGCTTAACCCCAGTACCACCAAAACCAGCAAGCACTGCATGCCAATGTCGATTCTTAGCAGCAGCATGGGAATGGGGATTTGATTTGGGCAAGGGGGTCCTTACAGGTCTTCTCTGAGCTGGAGTCTTTTGAGGCAGCTTCTCCCTACCCCATCCGACCCCCTGATTCTCCTTAAAGAATTCTAGGATCACGCCAGCCGGGCAGTGGTGGTGCACACCTTTAATCCCAGCAGAGGCAGGTGATCTCTGTGAGTTCAAATACATTCTGGTTTACAGAGTTCCAGGAAAGCCAGGGCTACACAGAGAAACCCTGTCTCAAATAAAATAAAATAAAATAAAATAAAATAAAATAAAATAAAATAAAATAAAATGA